>CM031234.1:500370035-500970035 GCA_018340775.1 Taxus wallichiana var. yunnanensis
ACATTCTTGCAAGTGTGGAGTTTGGTAGAATGAGCCATTTTCTAGAGATATTTTTCCTCTATTACATATTTGAAAGGAACGATAAGAAGATTGTTCCAAGCCGCGATCTCAGATGATAATAGCACACCACATTAGATTTGTAAAGCAGAAGAGCTAAAATACCATATATAGAAATCCATCATAATCCATAATGCTCAATACATTACAATAGAATGACTTGAATTATTCAATAAGAAAGATGTACATATAGGAGGAGGGAAGTGTAACTACTACCTAAATTAGTGGTGAAGAACTCCCACTAACTGATATTGGTAGTTAAGTTAACTCCAAAAGACTAGTAAGCTAACTTCACATAACTAAGAAGCTAACTCAACACAACTAGTAAGCTAACTCCACACAACTAGTACACCTAAGCAAGCTAACCCAACAAGTGTAGGGTTAACACAAGTGTAAGAATTATCCTAATAAATAAATAAAAGGATAAATAATAACCTACACTAACACCCTCCCGTAAGCATAGCTTAGGTGGGTGGAAAAGAAGGTGGGTCCCAAAGAACAAGGCCTAATGAGGTACCCATGTACAACAACTGGGAAAATGGACACCGCAAGGTACCCAAAACCAGTAATAACAAAGTAGAGAGAAAAATCCTACTGCAAGATATCCTCAGAAGCTCAACTCCAAAAACTTGTACAATGTTGAAGAAGTGTGGTGCACACTATGGTCTGAATCCACTGATTGATCATATAACTCAAAAACAACTGACACTGGGCTTCACCAGAATAGCTCCATGCAAGGAGACTGTCAATGGAGTGATGTCGAAAAGTGAAAAAAACATCAAACATAATTTGATCAACTGCTACAAATAGGTGTGCCACGATCCAAGAACAACCAAGGCAATAAGGCAAGGACACGAGATCCAAATAAATAGGAGTGTCACAATCCAAGAAAAGCCAAGGTAACAAGGCAAGGACATGAAACCCGAAGAAGCAATATCAACACCACACCCTCCCATACTGCTGAATGAGTAGAGTGATACCACAGATCTATATGAGTTGCCAAAATCAACTACTCGAACACTGACAAACTAACACTGGGCTCCACCAGAATAGCTCCCCCACAAGAGAGACTGTCAACATGTCAAAAAAGTGTCAAAAATACAGATCTAAAATATCTCAACAAACAAGAGAGATATAAATGTATACACCCATAGATACAAGAATGCAATACCCAAAATTTTAGGATGTTGAGCTCAACCGAAAATGCATCCACAAGTGATCACAACACCCTCCCGAATTTGGCACTTTATAATTGAGTGCATGTAAATATTACAATGAGTAAAAGTACATTTTACAATTGAAATATGTGTATAAAAGTCTCACCAATGCATAGATCTCGAAAAAATACACAATTTCAAAACAAAGATCACCTTAATCGAGCTACAGATCAAAATTTATGAGCTCTAGAAGGTTTTGCTATTAAAATAATATTTTAATGTTGATCTTTTCAAAAGGTACACGTGACACCCAAATGTCCAAAGGGTACAAAGGCTTGCGACCAAAGGATAAAAGCTGCGCCCAAAACTAAAATATCCAGAGGGTAAAAGACTGCATTTGGAAGGTACACGCTTATATCCAATGGATAAAAGAATGCACCCAGATTTGACTGTCTCAAAACATGGTCGAGTTTACAGTCGATTCTATGGTTTTGGCACCTTCCAAATCCAATGGCGCACTCCATTTTGCATAAAAATGCATGCTGCAGAAAAGTGCTAACAAAATTCGAATACATGAAAAAATAAACTCTTGCTTGCAAAGAAAAACTTACAGATGGATGTCTACATCATCTATAGCTCTGATACCATGAAAGGAACGATAAGAAAATTGTTCAAGCCGCGATCTCGATGATGATAATAGCACACCATTAGATTTGCAAAAGGAAGAGCTAAAATACCATATATGGAAATCCATCATAATCCATAATGTTGAATGAGTAGAGTGATACCACAGATCTGTATGAGTTGCCAAAATCAACTACTTGAACACTGACAAACTAACACTGGGCTCCACCAGAATAGCTCCCCCATAAGAGAGACTATCAACATGCCAAAAAAAGTGTCGAAAATACAGATCCAAAATATCTCAACAAACAAGAGAGATATAAATGTATACACCCATAGATACAAGAATGCAATACCCAAAATTTTAGGATGTCGGGCTCAACCAAAAATGCATCCACAAGTGATCACAACACCCTCCCGAATTTGGCACTTTATAATTGAGTGCATGTAAATATTACAATGAGTAAAATTACCTTTTACAATTGAAATATGTGTATAAAAGTCTCACCAATGCGTAGATCTCGAAAAAATACACAATTTCAAAAAAAGATCACCTTAATCCGAGCTATGGATCAAAAGTTATGAGCTCTAGAAGGTTTTGCTATTAAAATAATATTTTAATGTTGATCTTTTTTTCAAAAGGTACACATGACACCCAAATGTCCAAAGGGTAAAAGAGTGCATCCACACGATACAGGCTTGCGACCAAAGGATAAAAGCCTGCGCCCAAAACTGAAATATCTAGAGGGTAAAAGACTGCATCTGGAAGGTACATGCTTTTATCCAATGGATAAAAGAATGCACCCAGGGTACATATCTGCATCCAGATTTGAAACGTGACACTCAAATGTCCAAAGGGTAAAAGAGCGCACCCACACGATACAGGCTTGCGACCAAAGGATAAAAGCCTGCGCCCAAAACTGAAATATCTAGAGGGTAAAAGACTGCATCTGGAAGGTACATGCTTTTATCCAATGGATAAAAGAATGCACCCAGAGGGTATAGATCTGCGTCCAATGGATAAAAGACTGCATCCAAAACTGAAATATCCAGAGGGTAAAAGACTGCATCGAGAGGTACATGCTTTTATCCAATGGATAAAAGAATGCACCCAGAGGGTACAGATCTGCATCCAGATTTGACTGTCTCAAAACATGGTCGAGTTTACAGTCGATTCTATGGTTTTGGCACCTTCCAAATCCAATGGCACACTTCATTTTGCATAAAAATGCATGCTGTAGAAAAGTGCTAACAAAATTTGAATACATGAAAAAATAAACTCTTGCTTGCAAAGAAAAACTTACAGATGGATGTCTACATCATCTATAACTTTGATACCATGAAAGGAACGATAAGAAGATTGTTCCAAGCCGCGATCTTAGATGATAATAGCACACCACATTAGATTTGCAAAGCAGAAGAGCTAAAATACCATATATGGAAATCCATCATAATCCATAATGTTCAATACATTACAATAGAATGACTTGAATTATTCAATAAGAAAGATGTACATATAGGAGGAGGGAAGTGCAACTACTACCTAAATTAGTGGTGAAGAACTCCCACTAACTGATATTGGTAGTTAAGTTAACTCCAAAAGACTAGTAAGCTAACTTCACATAACTGAGAAGCTAACTCAACACAACTAGTAAGCTAACTCCACACAACTAGTACACCTAAGCAAGCTAACCCAACAAGTGTAGGGTTAACACAAGTGTAAGAATTATCCTAATAAATAAATAAAAGGATAAATAATAACCTACACTAACACATTTTCTAGAAATATTTTTCCTCTATTACATATTTCCATGGACACTAAACCCTAATTGACATTATTAATGAAGTGAATTGATAACCCCCGTCATTTTGTGATGTTTCCAGGGACACGGTGTTATTAGGAGATTCAAAATTTTCTAAGAGAATTTTTAGTGATAATAGATAAACAAAGTTCCTAGTAAGAGGGAATGTCTCTTAGCAAATTTTGTAACACAAGATACTTATTTGATGATTTATTTAGATTTATTTTCCTACAAAATAGATTAGAAAATATTTTTTTCTGCTATTAGGAATTTAGATTAAATTTTAGGAGCAAACCCCCATCTCATACCGACACTATTGTGTATAAAAATATAATTGCTAACATCGAATGAAGACTTTGTTGTTGATGCACGTTGGATGCAAAATTCTAAGATGGATGAAGGTTATGAGATTGCATCCCTCAATTTTTCAAAACCAAAGAAAGGAAATAAAATCACACTTTTGATCTCTATTGAAATAAATGGAAAAAAATGGTCTGCAATATAGGTCATGTAGCCACTAAATTAAGACACCTAAGTCCCAAGCAATGTTGGGTATTAAATACTCCGAGTAAGAGCATTTCATTTTCGAAATTACTAATGTAGATATATTAGATTTCACGGTAAGACCGATTGCCTAAATATGAGCATGCAATTGTGCCTATGTTAAGTTTAGAAAATTGATTTGTAGAAAATAATGAGTTTTCCACTAGAATATATGTTAGAGGAAATCACGGCCCCATAAATTTGTGTTACTGATTACATCGAGGTAGAAAATGTGTTAATCACTAGAAATAATGCACAATCATGCCTCTAAGGAGAATGCATGCAATGAATGTTGGATAATCTCATGGAAAGACTCATGTGGATGCTAGAAATGATACAAAAATAATGGCATAAATGGATCAAACAATTCCAAAAATATTGCATGCAAACATCCGGCCATGCATGAATTTAGCTATTTTGAATAATTTTATGTGGAACATGCACAAAGCATGCTTCATATAGAATTATTGTATTACATAACATACTCCAAATGGATTCTAAGAGGATTCCAAATGAAGTGTATTGCATGCATAGAAAAATTCTCAAAATATTTGTCATTCTTGATAGATAGTAGTGCAAATTGCTCAATGAAAATTTAGCATAAACTTATTAAAACAAACTACACACAACAAACACCGTAATAATTTTATTTATTTTGATTCATATGGGATTGATTACATTACAAGATTAATACATATAAATAGTGGGATATGCTCCTATAAAGAAGGAGTCAACATCAATCCACTATCTCACAATATTCTCCACATATCTCTCAGTCAATCTCCATTATTCTCTCTCCACAAATCTCTCCAACCTACCAAGGATATCTACGTTGAGTTGTATTAACAACTCAACTTGATATTATCACACTATTACAAACATATAATAATATTATCCTAACTATTACAATATTATATTATCATCTAGATAATATAATTCCACTCACAAATAATTAATGTTCACAATAACTAATATTTCCTAACATTCACCCCCTTAGTGTGAACATGGGGAGTTAAACAAGTCACAATGAAACTGTAACATATCACCATTATGCTTGACACTCATACATTGGTGATCAAGAACATATCCAATAACTATTTCATGTGGATACATCAACCAATTGATAGTCAACATCATCCCCACCTCTTGGGAGCCAAACTAGAATGGGAACTATTATCAACTGAAACAACAACTTTTGTCAAGACTCTTGACTGTTACATAACCGTGTTTTGAATCTCCACATTTTATTTTACATCAAGGAAAAATATAGGAATATATAGTCACATTCCAAGTTTTATTTGCACACCATACAAGAAAATAGAAAATTTGTCACTAAATCATAAGCAGCATTATCGTTAGTGACTGACGAGAGGTTGATGATCAACCTCCTTCCTCTGTTGCCTCCGTCCTCCATTTGTCTACTGCTAACTTGCTTGGATTTGATCACGAGGCTCAATCACAAATTAGATGTCCGGTTACACTGAAAATGCGTCTCGACTAAAAGTGAGGTACTTTTTTTTAATTTTACAAATTTGACAATGACTCTAGCTGATTCATAGGGATCCAAAATAACTCTACTTCATCAAAATCAGTTAGCACAAAGAAAGAAAAACAATAAACAGAGGTTTTGTCTTGTAAGTAACATGACCACCTCCTGGTGCAAGGCGGCGGTTACAGAACCGCCGCCCAAACAGGCGGCATTCTTGGGACCACCGGTCTCCGCATAGGGCGGTGATCCCGGCCATTACACGGACGAGAAAAAAAATCGAAACGAACAGCCTCTGAATTTGAAAGGATGTTTGTTTCTCTTGTCCTTCATGACCTTTCTCATTCTCCAGTGCTCGAGAGGACATGAGAAAGGCTATAAATACATGATTGTAGAAGTGTAGAAGATCATCGAAGCATGAGAGCAAGTGAGCAAAAAGTCTTAGTGCTGGAAATTGTATTGTTGTAGAAGAAAGGAGTGTTGAGATAGAGCAAGCAAGTAATTGAAAGGAAGTGTTGAGATATTATCTACTTCCCTTTCATACATATTGTAAATTATATACTTGTTGATTTGATTTGGCCATAGAAGTGGGAAGAAAGAGCAATTGCCATTCCCGATCGGGTGTTTCCTCCATTGGAGGTTTTCCAGGATAAAATTGTTGGTGTTATGAGCTTATATTCTTTCCTTTACTACAATTGTTGATTCTAAGCACAATAATAATTCATTCACTAGCTATCTCTGTTATTTTCTAATAGAAAGTAAACAACAGCGATTAATTGTGATTTTGTGAATAATTCCAAAGTTGAAGATTTTACAGATCATTTTGGTATCAGAGCTAACAAGTATCCAGGACTGTGGTATTTCATTCTTGAATTTGTATGACAGTGACAAGATCTAAAGGCGAAGAAACCTTACCTTGCGATCCAGATATTTCTACAAAGAAGTGGAAACAGAGAATTCGGGGAGAAATGGAGGAAGAGAACTTGGTTCGTAGAATCGAGATGTTGGAGACCATGATGGATAAGATGTTTAGAAGGCAAGAAGAATTTGCAGATTTGCAGAAGACACTTAACTTCCGTCAAGAAAGACTCCATGGACTCGGTGGTTCGAGGCTTAGCTGAAAAGTTTGGTATAGGCAAGGGCCACCATGAGGAATATTATGGAGAAGAGCATGAAGAAGAGACTTCTAACACAAGAGAAAAGGTAAAATCTAAACATGCTCCTTTTAAAGTTGAGACTAAAGTCGAAATCAAAAGCTTTGAAGGACAAGTAGATGCAAAGTTACTTGATAAATGGTTGAAACAATTAGAAGTCTATTTTAGCATCCATAATGTCACTGAGGCACAAAGGATCACCTTTGCATGTCTCAAAATGGAGGGACATGCTCTAGTTTGGTGGGAAACTCATCTAACTACTTGTGAAAAGAAGAAGCATCCTATTGTGAAGTCTTGGCAAGAATTTAAGGAATTACTTAGAGCTAACTTCTATCCTATTGGCCATAAAACTGACCAAATGATTAAATGGCAGTATTTTAGACAAGGCAGTGGTCAAAGTGTGTAGGACTATACTACGGAGTTTCGGAGGCAAGCCATGTTGCTAAACATGGATTTGGAGGATGAGGATATTCTGACCAAGTACTTGGGAGGACTTCACACTCACCTTTGAAGAAAAGTCATCTCCACAAAGCCCAAGGATCTCAATGAAGCATGTGTATAGGAATACTACATAGATGATGAGAAAAAGCAAGGAGAAGCAGAGCCGAGGGTAAAGCAAGTCAACAAATTAGCGGAAAAGGATTATGGGAAAACAAGTAACAAGAGTAAGTGGAAAGGAAAAGGTAAATAAGTTGCCACTACTTTAAATACTTGTAAATATCCCAAGAATTTTTGCAAGAATTGTGATATCAATGGTCATACTGACGCTACATGTTGGAAGTTGCATCCAGAGTTACATCCGAAGAACCGAACCAAGGACTCCAAGAAGTCCATGACAAATTGTAAAGATAGAAGGGGAGGTGGAAATCAAAGATGAATCGATGTAGATGAAAGGCTTGGATGCATGGCCACCAACATGGACAGCGAAGAGGAGATGAGTAGACTATTCCAGATCAAGAGAACTAAGGTAAATGCTTTGGTTGATACCGGTTCTCAATCTAACTTGATTTATGAGGTAGTTGTAAAGAAGCTTGGTCTTGAGACTTACGAGCATCCACACCCTTATCCTTTGGGTTGGGTGAAGAAGGGTGTTGAAATTTAGGTAACAAGAAGATGTAAGGTCAAGTTTGGGATAAATTCCCAATATATAGATGTTTTTGAAGTTGATGTTATTCCAATTGATGCTTTTGATGTTGTATTTGGGAGTCCTTACTTGTATGTTAGGGATGTTATATTTATGAGAAGGAAAACCGAACATATGGGTCAAGGATGGGATCAACTACAACATCCGGGCACACTAGCGTAAGACATGGGTTACTATGGTAAGTGCTAACCAAGCAAAACGACTTATTCAAGCAAATCATAATCAATTTTGTTTACTTTTGTTAAAAGATAAACAAGATGGGGTAGAAGTTTCAGATATTTCTAACCAAGGAAAAAATATTTGGATAGTATTATTCAGTCTTTTCAGGAAGTATTTCAGGCTCCTAGTGGATTACCACCAAAACGGGAAGTAGAGCATGAGATTCAACTATTGCTAGAGTCACCTCTACCAAACATCGGGTTGTATAGGCAATCCTTGCTTGAGAGTATTGAAGTAAAGAAACAACTCCAAGAACTAATAGACCAAGGGGTGATACATCCGAGCACCTCACCATGCGGTTCACCTATTGTGATGGTGCCAAAGAAGGATGGTTCTTAGATAATGTGCATCGACTCATGCGCTTTGAACAAGATCACCATAAAGAACAGATATCCACTTCCCCACATAGATGATCTCTTGGACCAACTTTAGCATGCCAAATTTTTATGAAGTTGGATCTCAAGTCAGGTTATCACCAAGTCAGGATGAAGGAGGAGGATATATGGAAGACTGCCTTTAAAAAAAAAATAGAGTTTGTATGAATGGTTAGTACTTCCTTTTGGATTATGCAATGCACCCGCTACATTAATGAGATTGATGAATGATGTATTACAGATTTCATATATTCATGTGTCATTGTATATTTAGATGATCTCTTTATTTTTAGTGCCACATGGGAAGAACATCTAATGCATTTGTAGCAAGTCTTGCAAGTTCTCAGGGAGACACAATTGCTTTGTAATATGAAGAAATGTGAATTTTCCAAACAGTCACTTGTCTATCTTAGGCACGTGGTTGGAGGAGGAGAGCTACGAGTGGATCCAAAGAAGGTGGAAGCCATCACAAATTGGCCAACACCAATAGGAGCCACAAAGACTAGAAGTTTTGTGGGAGCAGTACAATACATGCGGAAATTCATTCTAGGTTTCTTAGCGAATTGCAACACCTCTACACACAGTGGCCGCAAAGAGTAAGGGTTTTGACTAGGGTAAGGAACAAGACAAATCCTTTGAGTTATTGAAATACAAGATTAGTCATGCTCCAATACTTGCTCTTCCTAGTTTGCAGCAACCTTTTGAAGTAGAGACAGATGTCTAGTGATTACGCTATGGGCGCAGTGTTGCTCCAAGGAGGTAAACCCATATGTTATCATTTTGAAACCTTCACTTCAGTAGTTAAAGGATATTCAATATATGATAAAGAAATGTATGCACTAGTTTAGGCAATTAAAAATGGAAACATTATTTGTTGGGTAAAGAAACTATTGTGCACATTGACCACAAACCTCTCCAGTATTTGCAAGCATGGTCTAAATTACAGTAGGCAAGGCACTACAAATGGATGGGGTTTCTTTAGCAGTTCCACCTAGTGATCAAATACAAGAAGGGTAGTACAAATTTGGTGGCAGACATGTTGTCTAGGCCACCCACACAGGAAAATTTCTCCTGTTTGGCCACTATCTCTCAGATCGAGCCCTTCACGAAGGAAGCTTATAGAGAGGCATATGCCCAAGACACGAGACTTTGGGGCAGCATTTGAAGTCATAGTCCCAAGGGCTAAAAAGATGGGGATTGAAGATTATTATCTCGAGGATGGGTTACTTTACCGATGGGGAAACTTTTTGTGCCTAAAGAAGAAAGACTTCTATTGATGAGGGAAGCACATACCTCGAAATTAGTGGGGCATTTCGGTGTTAGTAAGACCCTAGCCCACACACAAAGGTATGTATATTGGCCCAACATGTAAGAAGAAGTATCAAAATTTATTCATGGATGTAAACTATGTTGTACTAATGAGCCTAAAACTAGGAAGGAAGGTTTGTATATGCCTTTACCAAGACTCTATTCATCCATGGGAGGACATTTCTATGGATTTTGTAGGAGGATTACCTATGTCTAAACATGGCCACGACTATCTCTATGTTGTTGTTGATAGATTCAGTAAAATGTGTATTCTTATGGCATGTAAAAAGACAATACTAACACATGAGGCGGAAAATCTTTTCTTTGCTAATGTATGGGTGCATTTTGGTTTGCCAAATTCTATTGTCTCTGACAGAGATTCCAAGTTCTTGGGGAAGTTTTAGACTACTTTGTGGGACAAGATGGATACCAAGTTACAGAGGAGCACAACTTTCCATCCACAGACAGATGGACAAACAGAGGTGGTAAACAAGACTTTGGTACAATTGATCAGAGGGTATAATAGCAAATACCCAAGGACTTGGGATGAGTCCTTAGCCTACATTCAACATTCCTATAACCGGGCAGTACACACATCCACTATGAAGTCACCATTTGAAGCATGCTTGGGATATCTACCTATAAATCTGTTAGACATAGCAGTTGGACAAACAGGATGAAAAGGAGACACGAGACATAGAGGTGACTAGGGCTAACAAATTCATTGAGAGGATCTGGAAAATCCATCTCAAAGTCAAAGAACAACTAGAGAAATCTCAAGCCAAGTACAAAGCTAGGCATGATCAGCATAGGAGGGAACACAAGCTTCATGTTGGAGATAAAGTTTGGCTTTACTTGAGCAAGGAGAGATTACAAGGTCAAGCACGGAAGCTCAAGCCACTACGATATGGACCCTTCACCATATTGGAGCAAGTTGGAGAAAATGCTTTTCGACTTGATTTTTCATCATTCATGAGGATGTACTCTGTAGTAAACTATGAAAACTTGCACCTATATGAGCCATCCATGCTAGATGAAGATGAAGAACTGTAGTTGCTACCTTCCATTGAGGATTGTGTCTTGGACTCACGAGGTGAATTGGAGGAGGATGTAGTGCTACAACAGAAGGTCAGAGAGACTAGAAGAGGTCCCCAGGAGTCTTGGCAGATCGGACTGAAAGGAAAGACACCAAGGTAGGCTCGATGGTACTCGAAGGAGCAAGTGAGGGAATTATTTCCTCATCTACTCCCCCACTAAGCTTTTGTGGGACCAAAAGCCTCCTAAGCAGGGGAGGTGTGATCCATAGGGATCCAAAATAACTCTACTTCATCAAAATCAGTCAACACAAAGAAAGAAAAACAATAAACAGAGGTTCTATCTTGTAAGTAATAGGTCTGCCGCTCGGTGTAGGCTGTAATTATAGAACCGCCGCCAAAAGCAGGGGCAAATCCTAGACCGCCGACTGCATAGTGTGGTGATCCTAGCCATTACGAAGCAGAAAGAAAATTCGAAACGAACAACCTCGAATTTGAAAGGATGTTTGTTTCTCTTCTCCTTCATGACCTTTCCCATTCTCCAGTGCATGGGAGGACATGAGAAAGGCTATAAATACATGATTGTAGAAGTGTAGAGGATCATCGAAGCATGAGAGCAAGTGAGCAAGAAGTCTTAGTGCTGGAAATTGTATTGTTGTAGAAGAAAGGAGTGTTGAGATAGAGCAAGCAAGTAATTGAAAGGAAGTGTTGAGATATTATCTACTTCCCTTTCATACTTATTGTAAATTTTGTACTTGTTGATTTGAATTGGCCAATAGAAGTGGGAAGAAAGAGCAATTGCCCTTCCCGACTGGTTTTTCCTCCATTGGAGGTTTTCCTAGGATAAAATTTTTGGTGTTATGAGCTTATATTCTTTCCTTTACTACAATTGTTGATTCTAAGCACAATAATAATTCATTCACTAGCTATCTCTGTTATTTTCTAATAGAAAGTAAACAACAATGATTAATTGTGATTTTGTGAATAATTCCAAAGTTGAAGAGTTTACAGATCGAGTTGACAACACAAAATGACTAGATTATAACAACACAAGACGATAATTAAAACTGTAACGTTAGTTTTGACTTGAACAATTATAATGAAAAAGTAATATTTAATTACTTTTTAACGTGACAATAACAACACTTGAAAACAAAGACAACTATTATTATAAACACACAAATAGAACAAATATAACTAGAAAATTACAATATTAAACTCAATACACAAAAAAAAATGATTTTGAAGAAACTTTATATGAAAACACAATAATAACTTTTAAATTAACAAAGTATATACTAAAGTTGTTAAACTTATTTCTATTTAGACTTAATAGCTAAATATAACACTAGACACAATAACAAAATTATAAAAGAGACACTATAAATGGAATACCCACATAATCATATTAAAATTTAGAGACTCTTTTTTAACAAAATATCTGAACAACAACACGGGATTAGCAGAGCCACTAATGCATTTGTAGCCGAGTTGGACGTGTATGCTCCAGGATTTTGTTTCTCAACGCATGTCACTCTAATAACAATAGAATATTGTAAATAAAATCACAATCCTGTATAGAAAATCAATGTCACGCGCCAACATAGATCAGGATATTTTGGATGAGGATTTTAATTGTTTTCTCAGGAGATCGCAGTGAGGTATGACGTGCCACTTCAATACGCAAATCAAACTGAAGTCCAACCTGCGACTCACCATTAATGAAATGTCTTTCATGGTTATGTTCTTACACTTCCTTGTTTGTTGACCATTGTCCTTAGCTTTCAACGAACTGCACAAGGATAACAGATAGCAAATAATTTTATATGTGGCGCCAGCAATATAAGAGGAGCACGAAATAAAATGTCATACAAAGATTGTATTTCCTTCTTCTTAGATTTTGGTTCCGTGAACAATATCAAGGTCTCTCTCATATATTATTGTCTAGGATTTTCAATCTGTCACGTTGATCAACAACTCAGTAATAAAAACTACGTCCTCTAATAATTCGAGTAACCAAGAATTTCCACATTCATTTGCTTGCATTATGACCCGCTGCTTCCATATGGATCTGCCATGCTCTGATACCAATGATAGATATTAGTGCAAATTGCTTAATGAAATTTTAGCATAAATTTATTGAAACAAACTACACAATAAACACTGTAATAATTTTATTTATTTTGATTCATACGGGATTGTTACATTACAAGAGTAATACATATAAATAGTGGGATATTCTCCTAAAGGAGTCAACACCAATCCACTATCTCACAATATTCTCCACATATTTCTCACTCAATATCCATTATACTCTCTCCACAAATATCTCCAAAGTACCAAGATATCTATGTTGAATTGTATTAACAACTCAACTTGATATTCTCGCACTATTACAAACATATAATAATATTATCCTAACTATTACAATATTATATTATCATCTAGATAATATAATTCCACTCACAAATAATTAATGTTCACAATAACTAATAATTCCTAACAATTACATGGAGTGAATCAAGAGGGAAACATGCTCCAAATCGGTTAGATATATTGCATGGCACATAAAAAAAATTCATATTTTACATAGGAAAAGAAATCACACCCCAAACATAGTTATGGTAATTCCTACGCATTACTAATTTTGTTTTTAGAAAAAAAAAAAAAAGTGAAATTGTTTTGGAAAATCAGTTTTTATGTTTGGGAATAATCAATGTTTTATATATTAGTGTTTATAATTGTTGAGGTAAGTTTTCCTACATTGGTGGATCTATACTTATCAACTCTTATTTTATCCGATGTTGGTTGCTAATTCTATGCAAATATTTTTGAAATTATTTCTAAACTTTAACAATGACACTTGATAAAAATAGAAATGTATTTTGTTTGCGTGCAAAGTGGAAGTATTTTATGAGAATAACTTACAACTAGAACTCAAAATACTTGGGAATTCTAAATGATATGGTCTCAATGCTATTTAGTGATTTTTCAAAAACTATTTTCTATGTTTCATCTGCTAGTTTACATGGGATGTTGAAGTCTATAAAAAAATTAAGACAATCTTAAATAATCATAGTCACACCTCGGGTAAGATTGACATGCAAACCATAACACAAATAATTACATATAGTAATATGGGGCTATGCAATTAATCATTTCGAGTGATTTAGATGATGCAAATTAGTAAAAATTGAAAATTTTCATCAAGATTTATAAAATGACACAAAATCGGATAAATATCTTTGACGATGATAAATTTTGTGGTTACAAAAGTGGTAATTTGAGTTTGGCTTGAGGGCTCCGCCCTCAACCCCACCATGTATCGTGATAAGAATCCTACAAGGGTGATTCCCTTGACCCCGTTGTTATGATCCTCATGTGTGGATTTCACTAATGCCTCGAGGTTTTGGTGTAATGGTTAGTTACAAGTCGTATCGGAGCGTCGATTTCGGCAAAAATTGGGTCCAAACCCTAATTTTGGAGATTCATATATATTTTGAAATTGGCTATGAATTTTTTCCCAAATTTTTAGCACGATTGCGAAAAGAGTTTCAAAATCTACTGACCCAAATTTTAGAAATGTTTGAGGTCTTTTGTGGAGATTATTGCATTTTTAGTGTTCCACCTAAATTTGCTTCACAGTGCATTTTTTGGAATTAATTTTCTAGATGTTTACAAGAATTGTGAATCCCCTTGAGAAAGTTATAGTAAAAATTTTAGAATCTTTGGATTTTTTTAAGAAGATATTGAGATTTTTAGGGTTTTACATAAAATCACCTACGGGTTAATTTTCCATCTTGTTACATCAAAACCTTGATGCGTTAGTGAAATCCACACATGAGGATCATAACATCCCACCACGACTAGTTTGAACCCGGGCTAGATTTTTGCTCGTATAGTGAGACCACACACCCGCCTTATACAAGCCCCGAGCGAACATTGCAATGCCGACGTAGCTACCCATGCCGAGACTCGAACCTAGGTAGTCACTCTGATACCAAATGTAAAAACCGTTACACCAAAACCGCGAGGCGTTAGTGAAATACACACATGAGGATCATAACATCAAATGTAATGAACCGTTACACCAAAACCTCGAGGCGTTAGTCAAATCCGCACATGAGGATCATAACATCCCACCACGCTTTTGTAGCCTAGACCGGGCTAGATTTGCACCAATATAGCAGGATCACACCCTACCCAATACGAGCCTCGGGCAAACACTGCAATGTCGGTGTATTACCCATGTTGAGACTCAAACTTGGGTGGTCACTCTGATACCAAATGTAACGAACCATTACACCAAAACCTCGGGGTGTTAGTGAAATCCACACATGAGGATCATAAAATCCACTTTGGGTTGCTTCCCCGAGAACCATGCTTTTGATTTCCCACCAACTAAGAAGATGGTGGAGAGCTTGCAATGCAATTTGGGGGTAGGGACAAAGTGCCCTGAACTCTATCATAGTTAGTCTAGTTGGGCCATTCCATATTAGAGGGAGAGGGGGGATCCCTCGGGATCCATCCGACTCTTCCCTATTCCATGTCGGGCCCCGGGTGATTCTTATATAGCCATCTCGGGGTCCCCAGAGAGATATATAGGCTATCGGGTCCCTATCTATATCTGGCGTCCTATCGGGTGAAATTGAGAGTGTTGTTTTCTTTACTCCTACTTGAATTTTCTCGGGTAGCACTCGTTCATGTTGGGAATTATTTTAGTGTTGTTGTTATTTATTCAAGTAACATTGATTTCAAAGGGATTCTTGAGTCAACATGATGTTGTCATTTGTTCATTAATGTCAAATGAGGTAGGTTTCAAGATGAGTTGCATTGGTGAGTGTGAAGAGTCATGGTATCTTAGTGCACATGCATATTCTTAAGGCATTATCAAGCAAGTAGGTGTTGAGTATGGGCTCCAAATTTTGTGTGAAGATTAATATAGTGTTTAAAATTACTAATATGATGTTTCATAGGTGTTAATGAGTCTGCAAGATGTTGTTAAGATCCGTTCATGAGATTTATGTGTTGAAACAAGCCGAGTTTAGGCCTAGTCCTAGACCTAGTGTATGAATTGCATGAAGAAAGGAGCAGAGTAGGAAAAGTTAAGTCAAGGAAATCATGACAATTATGTTGTGAGGTTGCATAACAAGTTTTGAAGGAGTATCAGTCACTATTTAGGTATATTATGTAAGTTTAAGGTCCTTTTGAAGTAGATCATTGAAAATAAGGCATGTAAGCATTGGTAAGTCATGGTGCATGGAGTGTTTCAGAGGTGCATAGGTATGAGTAAGAATTTGAGATCATGGAGGAGGTTATCCTAGTGGTGTGTGTCAAGTTTCAGGACACGATGATGAAGATAAAGCATGAAAACCTACTTTTAGCCCTATCGAGATCTTAGAAATGTAAGTTCAGCTCAAGGTCAAGTTTGAGATGCTCATTGATATATGAAATATTTTAATGGGGACTTGGGCCTTTCATTATTGTTGGGGCATGGAGATAAAGCCATTTTCAGTTAGAATGAGGTGAAATAATGTCCTATACTTTATGAATGGTTGTTAATAAGCCGGGTAGTTTTGAAACCCTTATAAAACCCTAGTCCTAGATAGATATGAAATATTTGATTGGTATGGGCATGAAATGGATTGGGAAGAATGGTTTGATGATTCGGGGATATAGAGGAATCCTCGGGGTCATTTTGGTGGTGGTCTCATGTTCTAGGGTTTTGATAAGGTACAAAAACTCTATTTTTGAAGAGATTTGATGATACATGTGTGAGTTGTAGGTTTCATGAAAATCTAGAATTTGGTCAAAGTTGAATTAGCACAACACAAAATAGTCTTCTATTAATCTTATGTTACAATCATATTCATGGATTACATTTTTATAGGATACTATAATTCCTAAAGTATAGGAACTCCCTCTAACCACACTAACAATATGCCTAACAATAAACATGTCATATATATTGTTATAACAATGTATAACAACCTCTGCGAACCCTCTGCGAACCCTAAATGGTTAAGAGAAGCCACGGCGGCCATGGAGGTAAGAAAATGGCGGAGACAATGCTGGCAAATGCGCACAGACAGAACAATCGCGAACCCATCAATCCTTTCATGGCGCACAGACAGAACAAGTCCTTTCGTGGATTGATCAGGCATTTTGTGACGCTAAGGCGGCTTCTTCGGCTCCCAACCCTGCTAGTTCCTCTCATGGGGACGGATCTCATCTGACACCTTTACAGAAGGCACGATCTCCCTGTGCTGATCACTTTGCTGCTAATGGTGATTGCAACAGTGGTAGAACTGTAGGTGGCGGGTCTCCAATGCAACCTCTGAACCGCTCTTCTTCAGTGGATTTACACCGAAGCTCACTACGACAGACTGTCCTGATACCAGGGTTGATGCGAATCATGTCCTGAATAATAACTCAAACAGATCGACTACATTTAAAGATATTTTACAGGGCAGGAGTCTCGCACAAGGGATGAGTCCCATCACACCTTTGACCCCTGCGGTTACTAACCCTAGCGTTTCATTTGGGGATGAAGTCCTCGATTCAGAACGTTTCTACCTAGAGCATGCCCTGATCGGGAGATTCAGCGGGCTCTAGCCAAACCTAGCTACCCTTCATGACTGGATTACAAAGCACTGGATCCCGATTCTATCTAGTAAGTTAGATCTTTATCCATGTGCGAAAGGTACATTTATTGTTGTTTTTTCCTCAATTAGGGATAAGGAAGTCATAGCTAAAAAACTCTGGGCTTTGCAATCCCACTACCTGGTTTTGAAACCCTGGTTCCCATCTTTTAACCCAATCACTGAATCCTTTGCCTGCAAACCAGTCTGGATTAGACTGCCCCATTTACCGCTCCAATTCTGGGACCGTACTTGTCTAACTGCTATTGGAAATACTTTGGGTCATACCCTTTTCATTGACCCCCAAACCACTGATTTCACGCACACAACCTTTGCTAGAATCCTTGTTGAGCTGGACACATCCAAAAATCTACCTGCAAATATAGAGCTTATAGTCCAAAACAGAACTTGGACACAATCATTAGATTATGAAGGCTTGCCCTTTAGGTGCAGAAAGTGTTTTGCTACCGGGCACACTTGCTTGATGTTTGCGGAATAGAAAAGAGAAAAAATGGAAAAAACAACTGGTGGAAAAATGCCCTCCCTGAACACCTGATTTTCGAAGCCAAAGAGGAGTCAAATACAGATACTGAAGATGATTTTGTCTTGGAAACCCCTCTTTCAGAAATTCCAGTTGTTGAATGCGCCAAAGAATCTCATTCAGTTGGTGACAAAAAGGAAGATACAAAAGAAGATAATGAATCCGTTGTCCCAGTTGGATCTATGGAGGATAAGGAAAATACGCCTCCTCTTTTCAATCCTCTAATTGCGGAGGCTTCTACAGGCTGGATTACGGTGCGTAAAAATAAAAAACTGTTCTCCAAGAATACCGCTTCTCCGCCTTGCTAGTTTCCCAGTGCTGCTCGGCTGCTCATCAATGCTTCACTTTCTTTGTCGAGCAGCAGCTGTTTGGTCAGCTGTAAACCAGTTGTTTTTATGTTGATTTGTTGTTGGTCTTGGGTTTTATTCTGTGCAGGTTTTTTCTGCTTTTGTTCTTGTTCTTGTTCGTTGGGCCTTATTTGTTCACATCTGGCTTTTTGAGCCTTCTTGTATAAGGGTATAGTCCCTTTCAAAAAACTATTTGCCCTTAATAAAAAAAAAACAATGTATAACAACCAAAAATAATTATGACATAGTAAACACTAATTTCCTAACATTCCCCCTTAGTGTTTACATAGGAATAAGTACATCAGAAAAGTTGGAAACAAAATTGTATGCCTCCACATACTTTTAGGTTTGCATATTGTTGGCTTGGATCTTGTTGTCTAGATCTTGCTGCACATGACCAATCTGCTTCACCACATTGAATCCCATACTGGATGATCACACTTCCACCGATTCACCTACATATGTGAACTCGACAGTTCCCACTTTCACTTCTAGTGAATGCTCTTTCATGGGTCGATCGATGCTAGAAGTATGACAGTCAAAGAATCTCAAGCCGGTGATCAAAGGATCGCTCCGGTTCAAATGCCCTCTATCTGTTGTTCTCAAATTCCAAAATGCACATTATCCTCATTTCAATCATAACTAGAGGAAGGAAACCACACACCATTTTATTTTGCACACACCATGTAAAACAAACAACTGAAATAATATAAAAAGGTGCCACCAATGTTGTATGCGACCTCGTCGTTGGTGACTAATGAGAGGTGTTGATCGCCCTCCTTTCTTCGATGCCTCCATTCTCCATTGTCATGTTGTTAGGTCACCTGATTTGATCACGAAGCTCATTTTTACATATCTCAATCGAACATTGGATTCCACCGAAAATGTTTCCATAAGGAATTTTTTAATTTTTGGACTTTTACAATTACTCGACTATACGAAGTATGGCAACACAAAAGAATGATAAAAATAACAATTAAAAAGTAATTAGAGATTACTTTTTGTAACAATGTTTTGACTTGATACGCTATCTTAAGAAACTTATAAATGATAATGATACTTTTGGACTTGACATAAAGACTTGTTACGACATATAACAACTCTGTCAAGACAAAAATTTCCTTACTGAGGCAAGTTTTCCTTGATTCACGACTATGACGACCCACAATGACATTCTAATAATGTATTATGACTCTATTAAAAACAAGTAATGATTATAATGTTATAATTATAAACCTAAGACACAATAAATAACAAATATCTACGACAATTTTACCCATGAAAATTTTTAACAACATTTTTAAAAAATGTTCGACTAAACCTCAATTGATTTCATCTAAAAACAATTTAATATTGACTAACAAAACCACCTACTTGACTGACTAATTCTCCGGTATAAAGCTGAGAGGAAAGAACTGCGTCAAAATTTTATCTTGCAATTGTGCCCAGATCTCAAAGAGCATCGTCCTCCATAAACTCCTTCACTGCAGGTTTGAAAACCATAAGTGCTCCAATTAAAATATTGTGATAAAGAAATGATACCCCAGATCTGGCAGATAAACACCAAATCTTGATCACGCACAAAATAAAGACATATTTATTATTAATAATAGATTCATGTTGGCTATTGCTACAAATTCCACCACTTTCCCACATGCGTCCACGCTACCAGATGGTGAAGATTTGGATTGAACAACGAGAGGGCAAGAGCAATCTAGATCATGCATATTAGAATAAAAAAATTCCACAACGCCTGTCAATGAAGTTGATGCACAGGAAAGGCATGAGTAGACAAATCACGCAAGTATAATAATATGATTACGTAACCCACTACATTGGCTTTTAATGGCTACGTAAAATCCTCTTTGATGAATCAGTCAAATAAATCTCATAGAAATGTGGATCATATTTCCCTGATTTACACGCATGAGAAATACATCGAACTCGGAACGCTATGTGTATGAGAGATTTGTCAACAAGCGATGAATCATTAACTGACTTTCAGGACCCCTAAACATAAGCAAATTAATAGTAGCAATGACAAACTGTGAATGCATGAAGGACAATAACAGCTTTTGGACGTGAACTTGCTTTGATACCAAATGTAGAATTTGGTCAGAGTTTCAAATTAACACAACACAAAATAATCTTCTATTAATCCATTGTTACAATCATATTCATGGATTACATTTTTATAGGAGATTACAGTTCCTAAAATATAGGAACTCCCTCTAACCACACAAACAATATTCCTAATAATAACCATGGCATATATATTGTTATAACAATGTATAACAACATAACATAATTATGCCATAATAAACACTAATTTCCTAACAGAAAATAAAATAAAAATCTAGAGATAGTGGGATGTGTAATAGGTTCTCATGAAAATATTTGGGCAAGTTCGGTGAGAAAATTGATGAAACAAGTCTTCCAATTAGGTCTACCGCTTTTGGTAGTAAGGGCTAAAACTAGTCATGGAGGTTTGTGATGAGTTTGATAGATTTACATAATTTAGCTGAGTTATTTGGTCATTGATAGCTTGGTATGGTATAGCATGGTGTGGTGAGCTCTTGACTTGGTCATATGAGGTGTTTTTGTGATTAATTCCTAATGGTCTAAAACTACTATTAGGCCTATCAAGAAGGATGGCGAGAAAATGTATGCTAGTTTGGTTTTCTCCATGCAAGATATGGTTGTGAGTGTTTGGAGAGGTGTATCGGGTTTCCCTTCATTTGTTCTAGGTGGTGGAAGATTATGTAAGTTTCCTTGGAGGTGTTTGAGATCTTTTATCTCAAAAGCTGGTTTTGAGACTTAGGATCGGTTGGATCAATTTCATAGATGCATGATTTTTAGGATCTTGTGCCTTGTTTTATGAGTTTTCATGAGTTTTTAAGATATAACACATCAATACCTTTATGTTGATTTTCCTTATGATTCTCGATAGTATGTTTTGGTGTATTAAGTCATTCACTTTTCGGGAGTAATTTTTAGGTGCTTGAAGTCTAGTTGAGGTCGATTGCATGTTGAAGTGTGTCGTGATGAAGAGAAGGGTTATAGATGTTCCTAAGTTTTCGATGATCGAGAGGTTATGGTAGACATATTCAAAGTTTATGGATCCTCGGTGGAGCTGGTTCATATGTTTGAGACTTAAAATATTACCATTAGGGGTGATGTTGTGTTTCTAGGCCTAATTGAGAAGCCTAGTGCAAGTTCATGTTTGTTAGGCCCTTGTCGGCTTATAAGGTGTCTAGAGATGATTTATATGAGATGGTAGATTGTGTTTTAATGTTTTCATGACTGAACTTAATTGTCTTGGATGACCTATGGTTGTTTTTATGGCGAGTCATGTATAAAAGTGAGATGTGTTTTCTCATTTGAGCTAGTGGAGAGGATGGAAATGTGAGTGAGCTAGAGGAGGTGAAATATGAGGTTAAATAGCTCAAGGGAAGAGTTGAGAAGAGGAATGAAGAGTATAGGAATATGGATTCAAGTTCATTATACCAAATCAACATATGAAGGTACAAGTTTGAGCGAGAAGGAAGAGAGAGAAGTTTGAGAGAGTGTTGAGTGTATGGAGATAAACTAGTGATCACAATCAGTTGTTGGAGCAACAAGTCATCAAGTGATCTTCATCTTCAGGTGGCTAAGTTGGTGCTTGGTCATCTTAGGGGTTGTAACCTCCTTGTGGGGCTGGTGCCTTACTAAACTAGGGGTTGTGTGCTCCTTGTAGGGTTTTTGTTCTACTAAACTAGGGGTTGGTACTCCTTATGAAGTTGGTGCTTCACTAAATTCCTTTATGTTGTGTAATACGTACAAAGGTTCACTAAGTTTTCTTCCCCTTAATGGTTTCCCACTTTATATCTGGTGTTCATGTGTTATTTCTCATTTTATGTACTTTTGGATGAATGTTAAACACTTGATAAGATCACATTGATGATGTATGTTAAATGGTTGTTTTGAATGATGCATGTAAGTGATGGTAAATGAAGTAAAAGTTTTTGTATGACTAATTCACCCCAAAGTATATATGCTTCTAATAATTGGTATCAGAGCGAAGTCCTCCTAAAGTAAGTTTTAAAATTCCATGGAAATTATTGAAGCACGGTATATTGTAGACACCCCAAAATTACACTTTTGTTTCCACTTGTTCCTAGTGTTATCCTAGTACACCATGTTATTCACCCATTTGCGATTAATTGATTAAATTAATTAATTAATACACATTGTACCCCTTTGGATTAATTAAATTAATCCCATGTATCCTTTGTACCCCTTTGGCTAAGTTAATTATTATTTATTAATTAAATAATTAATTAATTAAGTGTGTGCACATCCTAGTCATCTGTCACTTGCTCAAACTCCACCTAGACTCCACTTGGACTCCCTATCCTTATCCTAGTTAACTGCACTTCTAGAATCCTAGAAAGGTGGGGGAAATTAAAATGCACGTACAACCACCTTTCCGGATGCAAATTTTTGCAATTAATTTATTTACTTCCCCGACACTATTATTGCATTTGCCCACAATGCTATTTTTAGCATACTCATTTATCCATGTGTAACTGATTTCAACTACCTTCTACTTCTATAAATTACAGGCTTAATTTCCTTACAAATCCTCTTGAATTAGACATAAAAAATTTCATTGAATTCTTTGTGTTGGTACCATTTGCATTCAAAATTTGGAGAGCACTCAAGAGCATCCACAATCATCTCTGATATTCATTTGCAAGGTTTCATAGGAGACCCTTATTTGAGGTTTGCATTGAAGGTTACTGGAAGGTTTGCATTTTTGTTTATCTTTCATTCTCAGGTAATTTTCTTTGTATTTTCTTTGGTCAAGGTTTCAAAGGGGGTAAAGTAAAGCCGTCAGCTAGCAATAGCATCACGCTCGCTCGGATATTTTGCTGACACCTAGTTGAGAGAGCCACCCAAGAAGCCACGCCTTGTCCAAGCCAATCTAAGATAGAGGCCACAACTTTCACTTCACCACTTTTCATTTTTCTCGCATGTTACACACTTGTGTTTCACTTTTGTCATTCATGTTTTCTCTCTCATCCATCTTATCACTTTGTACACATGTCTAAGTCTTGGGTTATGGACATCCATATTCACACTTGAGCACTTTCATTTTCATCTAAGTCTTGACGTTGCGATACTCACTTTATCACAGTCAAGCACTCTCTTGATCACCTTGATCTTTCATCATCATAAGTCTTAAGTTTAACGTTATTTTGTTGAACTCTAAGCATTCCCCATTCTTACATTATCACATTTCACATTTATTTTATGGACTTATTGACATTTTTTGAAAAACAAATTCTACTCACTCTTACGTTGTCGTATTTCACATCCACTTTGTTGAGTTGCGACATCTTCCATTTTTTATCCTATCATCTTACATTGTCATACTTCACAATCATTTTGTTGCATTGTCAATATCCTCAATATTTCTTCACTTCTCTCATTAAAGCATTCACTTTTTTTTAATTTGAGGTCACTAATCCCTTACTTCCACCTTGTCTCTTATCTCCATTTTTTGTGAGATTCGACCTTTTATCATCGTTTATTCACTTCTTGTGACGACCTTTACCTTTTCGTTCTTTTAGTGCTTTCACTTCCTTGTCGTGTCTTATCTTTTAACACACTTTTTTTTAAGAGTTGGCATTGATCATCATCTTCTTAAGTCTCCCCTTTTACCATTCATCTTGTTAAAAGTTGAGAAAATCCATCATTTTCTTTCCTAAGTCTCTTCATTTAACATTTTCGTTAATAATTGAGCATCATCCAACGTGTTTTAAGTCTTCTCTTGTTACACTTACAATTGTCACAAGTTGAGCACGCTAACCTTTCATCTCTCCCCTCTTTATGTTCAATTTCATAAAAGGTCGTGACATCTTTTAAAATCCTTCATCTTTCTTAACACTCACTTTGTTAAGAATCATCTAAACTAACATTTCAACCCATCTTCCACCTTAACATCACTCATTTTGTTAGGTGTTGCAAATTTCCCTCTTTTTGTCACTCTTATCATCAAACATTTTGTTAAAAGTTGATTGCCTTCATCTTGTTAAGTCTTGTTTCCCTTGACATTCATTTTGTTAAGTGTCAAGCACATTTCGCTTTTCCCCCCTTTGTCGTTTCTCTTAACACTTACCGTGTTAGGAGTTAACCTTTTACATTTCTTCATCACTCTTATCATTCGTTTCGATTATGAGTTGATCGCGTTCACCTTGTTAAGTCTCTTTTCCTTTAACACTCATTTGTGTTATGAAATAGAGTACATCTAACTTCTTGTCATCCCTTTTTCTCTTTAATATCATTGTGTTAAGAGATGGGTACTGATTAACCTTTTTGCTTCTTCCCTCTTAGCACTCATTTTCTATGATTAAAAAAAAATCCATCTTCTTCCCTCTCTTCCATCTTGGCATTCACTTTGTCAAGGGTCTAGTTTGTTAAACATTTTTGCATGCTTCCATATTGACATTCACTTTGTTAAGGGTTACGTCATTCATATCTTCCACACATCTTTCCCATCTTAGCATTCACTTTTTTAAGGGACAAGTTACTAGAAAATTTATTCACACACCTCTCTTCCATCTTCGCATTAACTTTGTTAAGAGATAAGTTATTTGTCATACCTTTCTTCACTCTACCTCATTTTTCATTACAATGGTGGATTTATACAATTCATCCTTTTCCCAAGAATGAAAAATGATGAAAGATACCATTGCAGGTATGTAAAAACAACGCAAACAATTCAATTTTGATGAATTGTGTCCATACCCTTTAACATGGACATCTTACGCATCCCCTTTCCACGAGTCTTTTGATACCCCCAAATTTAACAAATACAAGGGAAAAATTGATCCGAGATAGAATATCAAAAAAATTTCCATAGCATGTCACGAAGTGGCATATAATGATAGTTTTCTCTTGTGCCTTTTTCCTAGAAGTCTAGGAGGATAACCTTTGGATTGGTTCTTACACCTTCGGCGACGAGATCTATTATCACCTTTGTGGACCTCTCAAAGAAGTTTGTCAAACATTTTTCCCAAAACCTCACTTATGATAATCACCATACTAGAACTTCTCACGATGAATGCGGGTACATCAATCGCAACCACAATTTCATCCTTTGTTGGTGTCACGAGATAATCACAACATGCCCAACATACATGACCAATCAATCAAAAATCCAATCATACAACCTAGTAAAGAAACTACGCCAAGCAAAGTTAAACGTAAGTTTACACCCCTTGGTGAAAGTCTCTCTAATGTCTTTCATCAACTAAAATTGGATGGGATGATAAAATATCTCCTTACAAGACCTTGGATTGAGGGAGAACCTAAGCCATATTGGTACAAACCTCATGCATATTGTGATTTTCATCGCATTGATGAACACTCAACTAGATAAGTGTGTACGCTTTAAGAATTATGTCCAAGACTTAATTGAAGATGGAGATATCTTTATAGATCTTGACGATGAAGGTCTTGCAATCGATGACATGTCAACTTCCACACCTTCAAATGAAGAGTTAATTTTTATTCCCACTTCTATTCATACTAAAATTCTGCGAGATCGCGACGAAGGTCAAGTATATCCCCCTTCAAACCAATCCATTTCTTCTACAGATTTTCTTCCTATAGTCCAAACAAACATTGAACATGTTTTTGGTCATCTTATAACACCTAACGAGAACTTGAATTTTCTTCAAGACTCTTTTTCAACCCTTGACATACCAGAAGAGGGTCCATCATCAAACACCATTGAGCTTCATTCCATTCTTCCCATTCTAGCTCCTATGCCTAACATCTCTAGTCTTGTTGTCGAAATACAACCACAACAAGCTTGGACACTTGCGATAATGCAACCTTCTATGCCCATTACACCTCAAATGATCAATCTTGCAGGCATCTCATTAATGATGATTCCTACTTGTCAAGATATTTACATGCGCACATTCTTTGAGGTACGTATACCCGGAGTATCCTTATTCAACCATTTTAAGCTTTAATTGCAAATCTTTTGTCCAATCAACTAATTCACAACCTAAAAGGAGACACATTGACTATTTCCTTTCCATGGCTTATAAGGAACCCTGATTCTACATCTAGAGATTTATTCTTCTTTCCTTGCACTCTTTCGCTCACAAGTGAATATGTATCTCAACATATTCCCCACATCGAAAATCTACTTTTAACATCACATATGTCTTTCGATCTCATTAAAGACTTATCTCATCACACATCCTTTGACTTGGAATGTGTCCACCCACATATCGTACTTCAGGACCCATCGAATCATTTGATTCAATCTTTTGACTTGGATCCTATCCGCCCAAGTATCATATTATAGGACTTATTAAAACTTCGGTTTCACTCCTTTGACTTGCCTCATGTCCATTCAAGTCTTGTATTTCTAGACTTATCAAATCGTTTGATTCTCCCTCTTAACTTTGCTTTCATCTACACAAGTATTGTATATCAAGACCGATCAACTTCAATAAACATGGAAATCTTTCTTGACAAGTCCATTTCAACTCCTAAACATGCTCAATTATTCAAAAATCACAAAAAGAGAATAAAACTTAGTATTAGAACATTGTTTGCCAATCGAAACAGAAAAGTGTGTACAAATAATTTTAGGCATTCCATCTATTGGCAAATACCTTAATCATACCATTATCATATACTCGCCTTCTTCACCTATTATGACACATGTCAACCTTTTTCCTCTTGGGCATTATGTGTCTCATCTTTGTTATGGTTCTTATCATTTCATATCTTTTTACCTATGGTTTTGACTTAAAGCTTACTAATGGAAAACTCCTTTCGAATAATCTCTCTCTTTAACTGACAGCACTAAACTTCTTTACCCAATCCTTTTTGAACGCCCATCTAGTGCTACAGTGATGAAACCTTACTTCTTACTAATCGCATTAGGCTGAGACTTGGGGGAAGATTGTTCCTTCGCAACAAGCATGCTATCAACATATAAGGAAAATTAAATCAATCAGAAAAATATTAAAAATAATTAATTAAAAAATCAATACGAGTGTTTTTTTCCTTCATAGTCTTCGGTGATAAGCCCATACTTCTTACTGGAAATATGAGACTGGGAACGGAGAAAGCCCTTACTCACCTACATTTTGTCTTCGGTGTTGAGACCTTGCCTTTTATTGATGGCATGGGGCAACATGTAGGGTGTCCTTCATAAAAATCAATAAATAATCATTCAATAAAGCCTTTATGAAATATGAATCAAAGTTCTTAATCAAAAACATCCCAAGAAGTAATTTAGCTACTCATGTTAATGAGAGAAAAAATTCTTTAAACCTCATTTTGCCAATCTGTAAGCCATCGATAGATATAAGTCGATTCAAAACCTATAAAGTAGAATCATCTTGTAATCGGTCAAATAATCTTGACTAGAGATGAGTTACATTTTTCTCATATGGATCATTATTACACCTTGTGTCTTTGCATCCATTATCATCACTTCCATATCAATATTCACCTCATTTTCACATCCTTTTTGGCTCAAGGTGATGAGCCCTTGCATCTTCCTAGTTGTGTGGAGCCACGAGCGGAGTGAAACACCCTATCATTTTATCATCTACATTTATGCCAATGGAATGGAATGCTTTTAATTATTTGCACTTGCTTTCAAGCAATGTACCTTTTATTGAGTTGTACAATTACAAAAAAATTTCAAAAATGTCTCACAAAACTTAGAAAAAACCAACGTAAAATTGTTCAAAAACACAAAAACAATATAAAATTGTCCAAAACTCCAAAAATAGTTTCAAACTGTCACAAAAAAACATTCAAATAATGTTTGACAAAATTTCAACAACTAGATAACATAGTTCAACAACTTCACCATTTGACGGCACTCCTCATGATCATTCCAAATCATACTCATCTTTCTTGCTCGTGGTGTATATCTATGCTCGAGGCAATCATTTACCCTTTCGCAATATAAATTTGCTTGGGGCACATTTGGATTTTATATTTTAATCCAATACAGATCAAACTTCAATGGGATCCGACAAGAGTATCTTTCGGAGTATCTAAGTATCACTCTGCTCTTCACCCCGATCCAATCCTCTTGTGTGCTAAGCTATTGCTTGGGGGCATTCAAATTTTTCTAGTGTGGAACACATTTGGAGTGTCATTAGGCGTCGATTTTACAAGTTGTATTGTCTTCGTTGCAGTTTGTTAACATTGTAACGATGCTTTTTATTCTTTCAGTTTGTCATTGTGTTTTACTTTGTTTACCTTTATTGTAGACCAATTACAGGAAATTTATTCACATCCTAGTTCACATATAACTTTGGTGTGGTTCATTCCTGTTCATATTGGGTTTCTTTCTATTGCTTATTTTATATCTTTTTGTCATTTTCACATGTTGTGTTTTCCTCTTGGTTTATTTAAGCCGTGGGATTAATTCATTTTTGTTTGCATTTGTATTTCAAAACTTGTGAAAATCCAAAAAAATTAAATATTTTTCAAAAATCCAAACAAATAAAAAAATTACAAAACTTTCGAACAAATATTCACTTATCATAGAAATCCTACAATTGGAAACCCCTTAAAGTGAATCCTTCAACATCTCAATACAATCTTGATAAACGTCATACTTTTATCTATTACCCTAGTGCTCATGCCAATCTTACAACTATCACTTTCTTCCCTTTGCATGATATGCTAACTCTGCTTGGGGAAAGTCACACAATTTTTTTTCCTTCATGATATAACTTCACCTAGGGCAATTTCAACTTTGATCATTTGCACAACGGATTCATCAAGAGTATCATAAGGAGTCGCTTTAACTCCGCTCTTCCAGTTTGATCGTATTCCCACTTGGAGCATTTGTATCTACTTAATCATCATTGTGGCACACATTAGGGGCATAGTTGATTGTCTTATTTTTCGAATTTGTGTTGCATTGTTGATGTTTACTCTTTTTGGACCACTTACAAGTAGTGTGATTACATCTTGTTTCCTTTGTAACCACGATGCCGTTTCTACTTTGTATATTGGGTTTGTTTTCCTTTTTATCTTTTATTTGTTTTGTGTGTTTTTTTATGCGCATTTGGGTTAACCATCTTGGTTCTTTCATAATCATGGTGACAACTTTATTGTGCAACAATAAAAATCAAAGAGTTGCTCTAAAAATTACTTTCCAAATAACGCTCATGCTACAAAAACATTCCTTTCCGTCTTTGTTCTCATCCCTTGCTTTCTTCCTATCAAGCGGTTTTCCGCTACATTGTTACATCATCCACCCACTTTAGGGGGAATTCCTCTACCATTCTACTTGTTGGGGCATCCCAATGCTTCAAACTTTTCCACTCACCAATCTGCATATGTTCTGATGCTTCACAATTTTTCCGCTCGTCAATCGCATGCATCGTCTATTATCTTTAAAGCATTATTACTTTGCAATAGAACTTTAAAGAGGGAGAAAATGTAAACACCCCAAAATTACACTTATGTTTCCACTTGTTCCCAGTGTTATCCTAGTATGCCTTGTTATTCACCCATTTACGATCAATTGATTAAATTAATTAATTAATACACATTGTACCTCTTTGGATTAATTAAATTAATACCATGTATCCTTTGTACCCCTTTGGCTAAGTTAATTATTATTTATTAATTAAATAATTAAGTGTGTGCAGATCCTAGTCATCTACCACTTGCTCAAACTCCATCTAGACTCCACTTGGACTCCCTATCCTTATCCTAGTTAACTACACTTCTAGAATCCTAGAAAGGTGGGGGAAATTAAAATGCACGTACAACCACCTTTTCGGATGTAGTTTTTTGAAATTAATTTATTTATGCCCGGCGATATGAACCGCCCACAATGCTATTTTTAGCATGCTCATTTATCCGTGTGTAACTGATTTCAACTACCTTCTACTTCTATAAATTACAGGCTTAGTTTCCTTACAAATCCTCTTGAATCTGACATACAAAAACTCTATTGAATTCTTTGTATTGGTAGCATTTGAATTCAAAATTTGTAGAGAACTCAAGAGCATCCACAATCATCTTTGATAGTCATTTGCAAAGTTTTATAGGATACCCTTATTTGAGGTTTGCATTGAAGGTTAGTGGAAGGTTTGCATTGTTTGTTTATCTTTCATTCTCAGGTAATTTTCTTTGTTTACTGGTATGACATGTAGTCAAGTTCAAGATGGAAAGACACCCTTGTTCATAACGAGAAGCTGTTTGAAATCCTTAGGGTTTGAAATATGGCATCCATTTCTTGTCATGTTCTCTCTCATTTCTAAGTATCCATCTAATACGAGATGATGAAAAGACTCATGAAGATGTCAAAGCATGTCTTATTACGGTTCTGATGTATGTTTCCCTAAAGAATAAGATGAAGATGTTAATGATGTCCTAGGAGCATAGCTTAAGGATGTTATAGACATGATTGAACCTATAAAGGAAAAGGAATAAAGGGAAGAGTGTCAAGAATATCTATCATGATGACAAGCTATGAAGTGATCCAAGAGAGCCTTGAAGAAGAGGTGACTAGTCATGAGAAGAAACTCAGTATGATTGGCTATGAAATAAGGATAAATGAAGATGATGTGTCAAAGAGTGTTGACATTATAAGAGTGAGGATATATGCGGGACATGAGACAAAGTGTTACCAACATCAAGTCAAGAAATACATGGCATTCTCAAGAAGGCATTAAGATGTTGATCTACTAATCTATCCAAGAAGGTATGAGTTTTTGTTCTATGAATATTCCTTTTTATTCAAACAATGTGACCACATGATTGTGGACAAGTTGAAGAAGAAGCAAGTATTCTCCAAATAACTAAGGAAGAGAAAATGTTCCAAGTGCATAATTCGGAGATCTGATGTGTTTCTCTTGAAAGCTCTTGTGAAGTTCATTGGTCTACACATTGGGTATACTAATTATTACATGACCTATTGAGGTTATTTCTTTAGGAGAAAGACATTATGGTGGTATGTTTTTGTTGCTATGATCTTGTGACAATCTATACAAAAAGTGTAATCTTAAGGTACATTACAATAAATGCTTTGTAAGATAGGTTGATACTCCATTCGAGAAGATTTTAGAGTCAATAAGATGTGTCATTAGGTATGGGAGGTTCTTTTGTTCATATTATCCCTTTTAAAGATATGTGAAGGTGACAGGGTCATTGACATGTCTTGAAAATCCATAAAGGAGCTTGGATATAGTGTTACTGAGGTTGCTTGGAGATTTCTCTAAGGAGAAATTTCTTGAAGATTTGAGAGTACCAAAAATTACAAGGATTGCAAGATATAACGGTGAATAAATTGGAGTTGTGTCAATCATGAGTCATGAGCATCATGGAGGTATGATTTTGATCGACTACGATCTGTATGATTAATAGAGGTATATTTCCATAATGAATACCCGACACTAATGAGGCTTTGATTGATAAATATGATGTCATGATGTAAGTGCTTCAAACATGTAAATTCAATAACTTGTTTTTTTGTTATCATAACGTTGTTGTGTAAGTAGTTGGTAGACCTTGGAGTAGGATTTTTCATGTGCATCAATAATTCATACTTGTATATGGTATAAGTCATGAGAAGTTTATATATTGTGGTCTGGTTTAAGCATGTTCATCAAGTGTTGTATATGTGATTCAATAAGGTCTTATATTTCTCTAAAAATTTAGGTTAGAGATTGAGGGTTTTGTTATTATCATGACATAGTGTAATGGTGTGAACTTTGGTTGGTTTTTGTCTTAAGGTAATAACATAAGTATTTTTACAAGAGATATGTATTAAGAAAGTGATGTAAGATATTGTAGTAACAAAGATAGGGTATATGAGTATTTGTTCCAATAATGATCTTGTGATCTAGTTGATTGATTATCAAAGTGCTCGGAATGATGAAACCTAGGGGAGTTGTGTTTGGTCTTAAAAGTATCCGCAGTAATGAGCGAGGGATGAAGAAGGTTGTTCATTGTGTCATGATTTATAGATGTGTGTTCCAAGGCAGGATTGGATGTGTCAAGGTTTGGAACAAACTTAGAGGTATTTCTCTTGGATTATCAGGTCTAAAAGAGGTGCCCACGGTAAAAATGAAGAGTTTTTACAAGGTTAAGTAAGAAAGGTTCAAAAACAGAGTCGATTGCATGCTCCTAGGGAGAGTCGGGTCCATAACTTGAAATAGTGAAAAGAGGAGAGCTTTAGTTGATGGTAAATATCAGAAAATGTTGTCTTTGATGTGCTTTAGTGGTATCAAGAAGTTGTGAATATCATCCCAGGAGGGAGCTATGTTGAGTCATTAAAGACATGGTTGGCATCAAGTAAGGTAAATTTACTTATTATTTATTTTTAGTTGGTTGGCATGTTCTTAAATGCTTGAGAGACAAGAGTGACATATGAGTCTAAAGAGGATCAGAAGTATAAGCTATATAACACTAGGTCTTCATGAGAAGTCTTGATTTGGATCGAATAAGTTGGTAGTGAAGAACATGTGTGTATGGTTGATCGGTTTGGTATCACAATCGATTAATTATGATAAAGTTACAAGGTCGGGTGTGTCTTTAGCAAGAAGATGGTATCTTTATGATGTCAAGGTAGGATAACATAAGATATTCTCTGTTTATTTGATGATAATATCCTTAATAGGTCTCAGATTGCATTATGAAGTACCAAGGAAGTATGAGAAAGGCGTAACAATGTTAGAAAGGCATGACTCTTAGAGATTATGGTTTAGAAGGGTGTATACAACTTGTGAGAACTTAGAAATCAAAATGAATACCAAAGTGGTGTATTTCTCAAGGGAATTTGTGTGAAAGGTTAAAGACGGGTCCATGGATAATTTGCAGCAATTGAAGTCAAGAAAGTGAGTGCAAACCAAGGAGGAACAAGTGAGTATGTGTCTAGGAATTGTTGTTGTTGTTTTCATGTCAAGTTGAATAGGGAATTTTTCATTAGATGTCAAAGGGTGAGAGTAGACTTAGAAACAAGAAATGAATGTCTGAAGGTGTTTGCATGTTTGGTTGCCATCAATATTTCGAAGATGGTTGTCATCGATTCAAAGGGGAGATTGTTGGGCATTGTGTCAGTGTTATTGTCATTAATGCCAAGTAACATTGATGTCAAAGGGAGTCTTGATTCAGCATGATGTTGTAATTTTTTCATTAATTTAAAATGAGGTAGGTGTCATGATGAGTTGCATTGCTTAGTATAAAGAGTCATGGAATCTTGGTGCACATGCATGCTCTTAAGGCATGATCAAGCAAGTAGGTGTTAAGTATGGGCTATAAAGGTTGTGTGAAGATTGATATAGTTTCTAACATGCTTAATATGATGTTTTAGATGTTTTAATGAGTTTTTAAGATGTTTTCAAGGTCATTTCATGAGATTCATGTGTTGAAACAATCCATTTTAGGCCTAGTCCTAGACCTAGCGTATGCATTACATGAAGAATGGAGTAGAGAAGACCAAGGTAAGTTAGGGAAATCATGAGAAGTATGTTGTGAGGTTTCATAAAAGTCACTATTTAGGTGTATGATGCGTGTTTAAGGTCCTTTTGAAGAAGATAATTGAAGACAAAGCATGTAAGCATAGGTAATTCATGGTGCATTGAGTGTTTCAAAGGTGTGCAAGTATAAGTAAGCATTTGAGATCATGGAGTAGGTTATCCTAGTGGTGTGTGTCAAGTTTCAGGATAGGAGGCTAAAGATAAAGCATAAAAACCTACTTTTATCCCTATTGAGTTTTTAAATGCAAGTTCCCACTCAAGGTCAAGTTTGAGATGCTCATTCATACGTGAAATATTTTCATGGGTGCACAGTACTTCCATAATTTTTGGGAATGGAGCCAAGAGAATTTTTAGTTGGAACAAGGTGAAATTATGTCCTATACTTTATGAACAATCGTTAAGAAGCCAGGGTGTGTGAAACCCTTGTAAAACCCTAGTCTTAGATCGATAAAAATATTTGATTGGTATGGGTATGAAATGGATTGTGCAAGTTGTTTTGATGATTCATGGATGTAGAAGACTCCTCGAGGTCATTTTGGTGGTGGTCTCATGTTCCATTGCTTTGATGATAAGGTATAGAAAAATTCTATTTTTGAAGAGATTTGATGATAAAAGTGTGAGTTGTAGGTTTCCTTTAAAGAAAAATAGTTTTCCAAAGAGTTCGGGATGTGTAATAGGTTCTCGGGAAAATAGTTAGGCAATTTCGGTGGAGAAAATTGATGAAACGGGTATTCCAATGAGGTGGTGGTTGGATGGTGGTCATGGTGCATTTTCACATGTTTTTGAAATAATGACTTGCAAATCATCGGAATCTACAATCATTTACAAAAACTCAACTACTTACTTCGTCTATACTCTAAGTACAACGAGTTGCCTCGTACTTATTTAAGTAGTGCACAATGTTTTTTCATAAGACCCAAGTGTCCTTCATTTTTCTCCTTGCATATACAATTTGCTTGGGGCATCATTTTTAACCCTTGTCATTTATCACAAACATTTGGGGACTAAATCTCAATAACAAAATATTTGTGCAACTATCTTAAACGTTGTTGGTTTGAGTGTGTGTGTTTGTACTTATTTCCTATTAGGTAAGCTTGTTTACTTCTCGTATTGCATTACATTTTCTATGTTGCATGGAGTTGGTAGTTTTAACAATGGACATTTGTTTTTATCTTGGTTTTTCATGTAATTTTATGCCTTTGTTGTATGTTTATATTTTAATAAGGACCAATGATGAAGATTCTTAGCAATATGATGTAACAAAATTGAATTATGCAATGCAACATCGCTGATAGATCAATATATCTTCCTTGTTATTTCCTTCTTTATTCTTATATTTTCACGTTGAACCATCCTCACTCTTCCCATTCATCTATCTCTTCCATCTCTTCTTTTTTCGATCGTCGATCGACCTCTTTCATCGCCCCTATCAACACTCGAGGGCATCCTTCACTCTACTAATTTTTCTCCCACTCCTTCAAAAAATTTGTAGTCGCTTGTGTTTGTTTACTTTCTTTGAAGTGGCGCAACTTACGCCACCCCAAAGAGGGGCAAATGTAGACACCTATAGTTTGATCAAAACACTATTATTCTTAATATTACACTAACTATTATACTCCTCACAAATTGATGATACCTTGTCAATTAGGCCTATCTAACTCTCCTTTTACGACATCCTTTTGGTCGTATTCCTCTTGTAATCGACTAACTAGGCTAATATAGCCTCCTATTAGTTGAATCCCCTTCTAATCTCCTTCTAAACCGCTTCTACTAGCTTCCTAGGTTATCAATCCATTTCATTGGATTGAGTAGTCCTCTCACAACTCTCTCAGACTCCTAATTCCTCACTAATCAGATTAATTAGCCTAAACCTAGATTAACTAGCCTAAGGCATGTTTAACCTCTTCTAAGCCTAGTCAAATCTTACTTTGACTCACTAAAAGTGCTTTTGGCTTATTCATTTGTCCCACATGCACCCAAATCATTTCATTTCTGGAATTAGAAACCTATAAATACCCCACTACCCCTAGACCATTTCTAAGAACACTTCCTCCTTTCTAGCATAAACTATAGTATTTTGTTTAGGATTAAGAGCTTCTTTTCATTTGTTTATTGAGTTATTTTCTTTGCTATTGCACTACACACTCAAGCTTTGAGTAAATGGGAAGAACCATATGGCTTTGTAGCCATTAATGGTGAGCTCCCATTCTCATAATCACAAATTGATTGCTTAGAATCTTTATTAGGTTCATTTACAAAGCTTTTAAGAATAGAGGATAACTAGACATTTTAGGTTTGTTTGTTTACTTCAAGATTAATGCATGCAAAGTAATGAATCCTTGTTTATTTCTTATCATGATGGTCCATTGATTTGTTTGTTTAAATATTTGGGGTTTCTTAAGTGTTCTTACCCCATTTTCATAGTTTTTGCAAACCTTTCCTTGTTCACAAATGGAAACAAATAACTAGAAAGAAAAAATAAAACATGAAAGGAAACCTAATCTAAGTGGAAAATCTTGCCTTATTACAAACACCAAGAAGCTTATTTATAGTAGGGCTTCAGCCTACTCCTATTGAAGTAACAGTCAACATGGTACCATTCAAAGCTTTACGATTGACATGTGCCGATTCAAGTATCTTGGTTACTACAAAAGGTCCCAACTAATGCACCTTCAATTTTCCTAGGTGGCACGCAAACTTAGAGTCATAGAGAAGGACCATCTTTCCAACTGCAAATGTCTTGTTTTTAATATGCCTATCATGTCATGCCTTCTCATTCTTGGCTCCAATGCGTAATTGTGCATCCCTCATCTAGTTGCATTAGTTTCTCAATGCACTTTTGAATTGCTTGCTCATCATCTAAGCCACCCATGCACGTAATACGTAAGGATGGTAATAAGAACTCCACTAGTAGTACCACATTTGTCCAAAACACCAACTAAAATGGTGTGGTTTTGTTCAATCTTTTATATGTGGTCATGTAAGCCAAAAGTATAACTAACACTTTATCATCCCAATATTTTCTTCCAACATCAAAAATATTCATAAGATTCTGTCCCAAAATATTGTTGAAAGCTTCTGCAGTACCATTAGCTTGAGGGTGATAAGGGGTGATTTTATGGTGTGCCACCATAAACTTTGCCAACAATTTTGATCATCTCATTCAAGAAATGAGTTCTTCTATCACTTTGGTCAAGCTTAATGGACAACCATACCTGCTAATTATGTTTTCCCATAGGAACATTTTTGTTGTGGCTGCAGTGTAATCCTTTGTAGGTGTAGCCTCTACTCACCTTATCAGATAATTTATACATGTGATTATATAGCGTGACCCAGTCCTACACGTAGGTGGTGCAATAGGTCCTACAAAGTCAATGGCCCACTTCTGAAATGTTTTGCACTCGCAATAGGTCTTCATCTCATCTTTATTTACAAGCTTTCCAATGCGCGAAAATGATCACATGCCTTCACAAATGCCTTAACATCCTTATACAAATTTTCCCACCAAAGTCCATCTAGAATAATTTTGTGTGCAATCGCATGTCTGCATAATGTCTACCTATTATCCCTCCACGAGCTTCCTCCATAATGTCTTCGTGCTCATGTTCAAGCACGCACTTTTGGTGCAAGACTTCATATCTACCCATTTTATACAAGTCTCCACCTATCGGGTGGTAAGGTGTTACATGTATAGCAAGCTGATTTTTCTCCAATGACTTCACTCCTTCGGGTGTTAACCCAATATGCCAATATATTGTTATGTCCTCCAATTTGTGGGTGTGCGGTTCAACCTAAATAGCTATGCATCGACATAATGTCTTTAACGCTCTACGCGTCCTCGCAATTTATTCTTGATAAATGATCGACCACGAATTACTCTTACTTGGCTTTAAAACAAATGTGAAATCAAACTCTTGAAAGAGAAGTATCCACCTACAGATGCACCCTTGCAAAAAAATTGAGTAAATATTTCAATGTCATGTGATCTATATAAAAGATAAACGGAGTAACCAACAAATATTTTATAAACTTATGAAGTGCGTAGATCATAGAAAAGGCCTCGCACTCTGTTGTAGTGTAATTTTGCTCTAGTGGTGTTAACTTCCTATTGGTAAAGCATATGGGGTGATACACATTTCCATCTCAGGGTTGTGCAAAGACTATGCCAATAGTAATAACAAAAGCATTAACATGCACATGGAAGGGTTTGTTCCATGAAGGAAAATGCAAGATTGGTGCAGTGGTAAGCCTTTCCTTCAATGTCTCAAATTCCTGGTGTTGCCCGTCACCTTTGAGCTTAAATTTTTCCTTCGTTTTGAATAACTCTTCCAAGCGTTCAAGCAAGCCTTCACATATTTTTAAATAAATTTCCTATAATAACCAAGATCACCCAAAAAATTGTGTACTTCATTCTAATTGGTAAGTTCTTCTAACCCAAAAATTATTGTAACTTTTATGGGTCCACCAACAATCCTTCTTTGCAAATTATATGTCTAAGAAAGGTGTCAAAGGGTGTAGCAAAAATACACTTCTTGATATTAAGTGAGATACTTAACTACCCAAACCTTTCAAACATGAGCCTCAAAGTATCACTGCTTGATCCTTAACCAAGCCATAAACAATCCAATCATCTAAATAAATCTATAAGAACTTATGAATAAAGTTCTAAAAGGCACGCACATTAATGCATGAGAAAAGGTTGACGCGTTCTTCAATCCAAAAGGCATAACCATATACAAAAAACTCCCCACTCCGTAGTGAAGGTGGTCTTTTCTTGGTCTTCTTATGCAATGTGCACCTGATGATAGCTTAAAAATCCATCTGTAAAAAAATAGATCTTGTGCCCTGCGACTCCTTCACGGATCTCCTTGGTGAATGGGGTAGGAAAAGGATCAATGATGCATGCAACATTAAATTCTCTATAGTCTACATAGATCCTAATCTGCCCATCCTTCTTGATGCTTATAAACTGTTGTCCTCTCAATTTTCCCCACCCTTTCGAATCTAAATTCATGAAAATTGGAGCCCTGCCATAGAAAAAAAAATTGTTTTAAATTCCTCAGATGCTCGTTTTCATTTCCCACGACATTTTTAATCAAAATTCCTCTCTGTTGCTATTAAAATGTTTTACCTATTTTCAATGGATAGAAAATGATTTTAGTTCTTCTCTTATGCGTTTGGAATGCGTGGGACCTTGCATCTGTCTTTTTAACCTTTTGCAGAGAAAGCAATTCTTCATTGAGAGAGAAAATGGCGTTTTCCCGTTTCCTGCAACTTCCCGCGTTCTTTTCCCCATCAAATTTTTGCTCAGAATGGTGAAGTTATGCATTTGTTTCCCATTGGATGTGGTCGGGCAGTTCCTTTTTGAACTTATTAGTTTTGGTGATTTTGGAACAAATGTCTAGCTTTTTCCCCATAGCCCCACCAATCCTTGATTGGTTGGAGCGATTTTGGTGGAAGTTCGGTCTGCGGATCCATTTTATTCTCTAAGGAATTACGGCGAAAGGGCGAATAGTTCTAAAAATACCCGCGGCCCTACCCAAGCGAAAGGATAAATTCGAGTTGAAATCCATAGCAAATCAGAAAGGGACACGTGTTCATGTTGAAAAGTCAATGGCGAAGGCATGGACTTTCGGGAAAAGTTGGAATTTTTCCCCTTCTCAAAACAGATAAAAAGTGAAGCACATCCCCGACCAATCAGGTGAGGCCACGTGTTGAAGAATCAGAAAAGGACACGTGGCTTTTTCAGTTCACATGTGCTTTGGCGGACCGATGGAGGACTTTGGGAATTTTAGCCTTGTTTCCACAAAGGGTGAAAAGTTCTAAAATGGCCCGGCCCCGCTCATGTGAAGGGAAAATTTCTAAGTTAAGGCCCACAGTAGATTAGAAAGGGACACCTGGCCTATGTTGAAAAGTCAACGACAGAGGCACAGACCTTCGAGGGAAAAGTTGGAATTTTTCCCCTTTTCAAAAATGGATAAAGTATAAAACTAAAGCACATTCCCACACCCAGTCAGGAAATGCCACGTGTTGAAGGATGAAATCGGACGGCAAGCTTGCAAAGGAAATTGAGAATTTGAGCCTTTTTCACCAAAAGGTTAAAATGTTGCAAATTGAGACGTGACCCCTTTTTCCAATCGTGTTGTGCCACGTGTTCACATTGAAAAGTCAAAGCGAGCCGACGAAGATTTTTGAGAATTTGAGATTTTTGTTAAAAAGAGTTTAAATGGCAGATTTGAACTGCATTTCCTCAGCCACTCAAATGGCGCCACGTGTCCATATTTTGGTGAAACTGCGGGAGGGCGGAGCAAAATGAGAAATCGTGTTTTTCTACCAAATGTCAAGAAATGTAGTTTTCTTCCCTAGGGTTGTCGTTGCTTGGATCTTGCCACATGTAGTGACCAAATTTGAAGGTAAAATGGGGAAAAGATAGCCGAATGCACTCATCTGGTTTTTAACGCCATTAATGAACCAGAGCTCTACAAAATGCAAAAATGGATCATTCTTAATTCTTCTCCTCTGTATTCTTGTCATTTCCCATGAGATGCATTTTTGGTTTATTATGGGGCCAAATTGATAAGTTTGAAGGGATGTAAAGTTTAATCATCAAGAAAATAGAGTTTATCGGGCATACTAAAAAAAAAGGGAGAAAACTTACCAGTAAGCACTTGAGTGCTATGAAAGTGGTTAAAAGGTGGAAATGGCAGGACCACATAAAGAAGAAAATCATGAGATGCCCCCTACTAAAATAATCATGCTCGAACTAACGAAATATTCACCTTTTGAACCTCTAGTTTTCATGAGTGCGTTTGTTTCATGTCACTTTCCAAAAATGGATCTGCAACAAACATTATTCCTTTTGGATATTCTTTTCTTGGGGACAAAGTATGGATGTACATGAATTGTTATAAGAACATGGTTTTGGCCACGGAAAAGAGGGGATTCTAGTTTTCTGGGAAAGTTGTAAATTTTGAAGTAATTCAATACAGAAGTTCTTTGTTTCTTTTCTTATTTTCCTCTATTATATCTTTCTCTCTCCTTGCTCGATTCATGGATCTTTTATTTTACATTCAATAGAAACTTTTTGTTAAGTCCGTGTAATCCTCATAACTTTGTGTCTTATTTACATCGGTGGTGAAGTAATTGATCCTTTTCTATATTTTCTTGGTTCAATGTGAGTAGGGAGATACTCTACTATCTATATTTCCCAAAAGCATTGTTGTTTTCTTCCTTCCCCCATCTCTATATTCTTCCATTCCTTCTTATTGATAATCTTTTAAGTATGAAAACATTCCAGAATATCAGGGTCCAAACATTGAGAGTTGTATATCTGTACATTTGTTTTTCCTACTTTCAATAAGGGAACCTCTCCCATTAAAGAGGAGGGACTTGTTGTCCCCTGACTATGGTTTCAACCCATGTTCCATTCTGAAACCCAATAGTTTTTGGCAACTCCACTAGGGAATTCATTGTAAATGGATTCCAATTTTTGAATAAAAACTTCTTGATCATCTTTGATCTTACGACTCTAAGATACACTTAGGGTAGAAGAACCCTTGGGGAAGAAGACCCTCATTTCTAACTTCTATATCATCAAGGTTTCTCTCTCCCTTCATCAACAAGAAAAAGAAGAGGAACAAGATCTGTAAGCACTCCTCCTGCTAGAGACAAAACTTCTGGGAGTGACATCCCTCAAGATCAAATCAGTCCTAATTTGCATGCTTTGATTCTCGCTAGTGTTTAAATTCCTCTCCAAATAATCTTTCCAAGGATGGTAGCTCCTCTACCTTGAGGCCAAATGGTTGGGCCTATTACTCTTCCCCACCATTGCATGAATTGCTTAGAGGAAATAGAAAGAATCTCCCTAAATTCAGAGGTGATGGGAAGGTTCATCCAGATGAACATATTGTGGCGATATTGTGGTGTTCTTGGAGTTGAACATGAAGATATCTCTGTTAGAATTTTGTGGAGATATTGCAATATAATGTTGTTGATTGGTTCTATCATCTTCCTGCTGGATCCATCACCAATTGGAACACCATGATGACCCAGTTTGAGTAGCTTTTCAAACTTGCTGAGGATGTACACGCCCTCTTGGCCCATATTTCTCAAATCAAGAAAGAGTCACATGAGCCCATGAGGGAATTTGTGGCCAAATTCAATAGGTACTAGTTAACAAGATCCCACAAAACACACGCCCTATGGATCAGATTCAGAAATGTTTCTTCCTTAATGCTTAACTGCATGAAGTGAGCTATGCACTTAGGAGAGCCAATCTTGCCACTTTAGATCTTTGATAAGAAATTTGTTGTCAGTGTTAAAGATGATCCGATCATGTCCGACAAGCTAAGGAGAGATTCATCCAAATCCAAAGCGTCTCCTTCTTCCACATCTTATCCTGGAGCTAATGTAGATCTGTTGGTACGAAACTTGCTAATGATCTTATTTCTCTCAATCAATAGTTTACCCGACATGCTCCTTATCGGGATGTTCTTAGGAAGAAATTTCAGCCCTGGGAATCAATTGCCCTCTACTCGGACCACAACGGCAATTGAAGGCCCACCTGTTAAAGTTCCAGTGAATGCAACTTATGAAGTCTTTGGAGCGATGACGAGGAGGAGGAAGAAACTGTTAAGAACATGAAGAAGAAGTGATGAAGAATTATAAGAGTTGAGTGGATCTCATGTCCATTTTCTCACCTTTGAAGATATAGAAGAAGAGGATGATTATGAAGAAAGAGTTGCAGAGATGAACAGTGAATCATATGTTGTCATGACTCGTGAGCAAGCCAACAAGAAGGAGAAAGTGGTGCATCCTACTAAAAGATCTAAGGAGCCTCCTACAATCATTCCAGTGATTGCAAGGAGAGGAGATCCTATTCCAACTTCTTCCACACCCAAGGTAAGTTTTGTTGTTCCTTCCCCCTTTGTTTATGCTCCTAAGACTTCTTGTCCTTCAAATGATAGAATTGATAAGTCAAAAGTTTCATCTACTCCTATCAATGATGCTCCATCTACCTCTGGTTCTTTTGACATTATTGACCATCTCAAGAAAACTAAGGTCCAGATCTCAAAAGCCAAATTCTACCAAACCCATCCCGAGGCCTTTGCTAAGATGGTAGACTTTGTAAACTCTAAAACCAAGCCTTGTGGCGTGATCACTTCATCTGATGGGAAGATCGAACCATTTTATGTCACTCTCCTCATAGATGGCCACAAACTTAGAAACTATGTTATTGATTCTGGTGCTTCAGATAATGTGATGCCTGCTAAGGTAGCTCATGCCCTAGGCTTAAACCTAACCCACACTTTTGGTTCATGTTACTCAATGGAAAGTAGAGAAGTTCCATTGGTTGGGAGGATCAAGGATGCACAAGTAGCCTTTGTTGCTTTACGAGAGAAGAGAGTTTTGCCACCATTCAGTGGTGATATTCCCCCTTCCTACGGTATCTTCTTTGAGTAGAAATTTTTACAAAAATGTTGGAGGATAAATCATGATGGATTGGTCACATGCTCTTATTCCAGTGAATGGGAAAATGAAGAAGTTATTGCCTGAGAAACAAACTGAATATATTGTGTAAAAAATAGATGACCCAAAGGCACAAATACTTTATGAGGACATTGGTCATGGTAACTACATGATCATGTCACAAGATGAGGCTAACCATCCTAAGGAAGTGTTTCTTGATCCTAATGGCGTTTGGATCTTGGAATTTGATGGAAGCTGCTCCTCGGTGGTTACGAGCTGGTGTGGTGCTTTTTTTTCGCTTTGAAGGGTAAATTAACCCTTTCTCCTTCAAGCTCCAATTCAAAAACACAAATAATACAAGCTGAGTATGAGGCTCTCATCCTCGGTTTAGGCATGGCAAAAGAGATGGGGATCAAGAATCTCCTTGCTCGTGGAGATGCAGAGCTAATTGTAAAACAAGTCAGAGATCTTTTTCAAGTGAAGAATAGAAGGTTGAAACATTACAGGAATCTAGTTTGGGATTCCATTGAGTTCCTTAATGCCTTTTCAATTGAAGCCACACTAAGGGAAAGAAACACTGGGGTTGATTCCCTATCTCTATTGATCCCTCATCTAGATTTCTCCCAAGATAAATTCACCATTGAGATGATTCATAGACCTAGTGTGCCTGACAATGCAAACAATTGGCAAGTCTTTAATGATGATCAAGCACTTGCTTTCCTTCCTTGAACTCAAAGATAATTTTGACCAGTTGTACTTTGAAGGAAGCAAAAATATGCCTAGAGAGTGTGTGCCCCCAAATGAAGAAGATAACAAAGAAGAAATGGATCATGATGGCTGCATAAAACTAAAAGGTAATAAGATACCTAAAGGGCTGGTAAGTTTGGAAGAGTTATTTGATAAACATGATAGGTACATCAAGTCCAAAACTTCCAAAGGAGCTCAAAGAATCTGACTATGAAAAGATAAACATTGGGAGTCTTAATGAACCCATGCTGGTAAACATTGGAAAGTGTTGCACACAAGAGGAGAGGAAAAAAGCAGCAAATCTATTGAAAAGGTATGTTGATGTTCTTGCATATTCTTATGATGATCTCAAGGCTTTTCACCAAAAGAGATGCAACATTTCATTCCTCTAAAGCCTGGGATCAAGCCCTTCCGAGAAAAAGCAGAGGTAGTATAACCCTAAAATTGTTGATACAATCTTTCAAGAGATCCAAAATTTATTGAAGGCTAAGATCATTTTCCCCATTCACCATTCAACGTGGATTGCTAATATTGTGCATGTCAGGAAGAAGAATGGTGAGATCCAAATTTGTGTTGATTTTAGGAATTTGAATCAAGCCTCTTTGAAGGATAATTATCCTCTCCTGTAATGGATCAAGTGTTGCAGGTTGTTATAGGTTTAGAAATATTTTCCATGCTTGATGGATTCTCAGGATATAATCAAGTAGAAGTAAGTGTTGTAGATCAACATAAGACTGCCTTTACCACTCCTTGGGTCACCTTTGCTTATAGAAGAATGCATTTTGGCCTCATCAATGTCGGTGCCACCTTTCAGAGGGAAATGGACCTGGCCTTTGGCAATCTCAAGGAGAAATGCATAGTTGTATACCTTGATGTTCTGACTGTGTTTTCAAAAACCAAAGCTAATCATTTCCAACACCTTGAAACTGTCCTACAAAAGTGTAGAGAGCATGGCATCTCCTTGAATCCCAAGAAATATATATTTTGTGTCACCGAGGGAAAATTATTAGGACACATTATCTCTAAGGAGGGAATCAAGATTGATCCAGAAAGAGTCCAAATGATTCAGTAGATCCCTCTCCCCACAAGCAAGAAGGGTGTGCACTCTTTCTTTGGCAAGTCACCCTGATTTTGCTGAGCTTACTTAGAACATATCCCACATGATGAAAGGGAAGCAGAATTTTGGTTGGTCCTCTGAAGGAAAGGTTACATTTGAAGACATCAAGAAAGTTATAGCAAAGACTCCAATCTTGGCATGCCCTGATTATAACAAAGACTTCATTATCTATTGTTATGCTACTGAAAGTACTCTAGCTACTGTGTTAACCCAGGAGAATGTTGAAGGTCATGAACTCCCCATAGCATTCATGAGTTGTATTTTGAAATCCCATGAGCTGAAGTACACCATGATGGAGAAACATGCTTTTACAGTGGTCAAAGTTGTGAAGCAGTTTTGTTTCTACATCCTCAACTCTCATTCTATTGTGTTTGTGCCTGATACAACTATTAAATCCATTCTTACACAACAAGAATTTGGAACCAAGAGAGGTGATTGGGTAGCCAAAGTTTAAGAGTATGATCTTGACATCAAACCCACCAAGCTAGTTCGAGGAAAGGGCTTATGTGAACTCATTGCTGAAGGAGTTGATGCCAAATTGTCCAAGGAGGAAGTTGATATCCCTATTGTTCTTTTCCTCAGCTCAACTGATGAATGGTATGTTGACATTGCACACTTTCTTACTTATGGAGAATGTCCATCTCATTTGAGTGCCAAGGATAAGAGAGCCATCAAATTAAGGTTTACGCAATATGTGTTGTGGGAAAATGCATTGTTCAAACGAGGGATAGATGGAAGGTTTTTGAAATGTGTTGACAAAGAGCAGCAAAAGAAATTGTTCTCAACCTTTCATGACCAGGCCTGTGGAGGTCATTTCTCTTCTGTTGTCATGGCCCAAAAAATCCTCCGTGCTGGATATTATTGGCCTACCCTGTTCAAAGATGCATCAAAGTGGGTAGGCAAGTGTGAAGCATGTCAAACATTTGTTAGAAAACCCAAATTGGTTGCTTTACCTCTCAAACTAGTGGTAATTGAGAAACCCTTTCAAAGAATGGGATTTGGACTTCATTGGGACACTCAATCCACCTTCTGTGTAGGGCATACTCATGTTTTGATTGTCATTGATTATTTCACCGTTGGGCCCCTAGAATATTGACCAAGTACAAAAGGTGTGTAGGCACGTAAGGTCCCAGATTAAGGAAAGGCGCGCAAGACAAAGCGCGCGCAAGGCGAGGTTTAAGAAATAGGTTTAAGGAAACCCATGGTGCGCGACGCGCATGGATAGAACCAAGGGTTTGGAAATTAGTCAAATTGGGCGTTCGGGGTAGAACATGTAAAAAGCATGATTGACTTGCATGTGGATAAGGTGCCGGCCTGGCAACATGGCAACATGTTGGCCTGGAAGGAGCATGCCTGCAGTAGAAGCTTCTAGAAGCACATCATGGTATAAAGTGGAAAGCTCAGGCCTGGAGGAGCATGCTTCCATGGAGGACCACATTCAAACACTTGGCATCATATTTGAGGGCTTTGGAGGATGAGTTGGCAGTCCAGAAAGGCTATAAATACAAGCGCCTGTAGAGTAGAGAAGGGAGGAGAAGAGACTTAGAGATCGGGTGGAGCTCTACAGAAATACTGCAAGAACTCTGTTAGTGAGTAATTGCACTTGGGAAAGGATGTATTGGGTATGGGGATTGTAATTTTTCTTTTTGGTAGTATAGTTACATTAGTCTAGTTACAATGCATGACTGCAATCTACTTCTCTGTGACATTTTGTAAATGGCTCCATGGATGTAATGAGGTTACCTGGGTTTATATATATATGAATATCAATGATTTTGATGCATACATCTTTTTCATAGGTTCTCTTTCATTTTATGCTAAGTATGGATTCTTATATACTTCTTTCTGTTATGGTACAAGTTATATAATTTGTTAAGTACTCTGTCTGGGATAACTGCAAGGATCTAGAGGTCATTCTGAGCTCTATGGTTCTTGTATGTCTTAAATCCTTTTGAAATCTCTTAAACACAAATCATAGATGATGTTTCCCACTAAACTCACATAAAAGTGAGATTCGGCACTGCGCATGCCTTGGGTGTGCGCCAACATTCGTTGGGTGACAGGATGGCATGCATGCGTGGGGTTCCTTTATTTTGTGATAGGGGTAAAAATGACTACATCTTGGTTCCATTGCGGAATCTTTTCGAAGTGTTAGTGGGAAATATCATTCATCATGATCTATGTAATGAGTAATGATAGAGCGGTTAACATTGGAAAGTGTTGAATCGTGGTTCAAGAGCATGGAGGATGAATTTACTCGGAGATTTAGCACTTTGGACCGAGTTTTATGCACCTATATGGGTAGAAGAGAACCTCTACCATGATCTCGTATGAAAATTTTTCTCGCTACTTCCCGGTGGAACTATATGAATGGCTCTCAACCTATGCATCTAGATCAATTTGGCGTTATGAAACGCATGTGTGGACCCAAGAAGAATGCCGAGGTCAGTAGGATGCAGATCTGATATGGACCCGTGTTATGGATCATTGGTGGAAAGGAGTATTGGCTAGCTACACTCTGGAGTACGCCATTTCCACATATTCTTGTCCAGAGGTTATTGAGTTTGAGTTTCTGAGGGAGCCCAGAGGATTGTTTCTACATGTTGTCCCTCTAGCTATGAAAATTTTGATGGTTACCATGAGTTTAGAGGCATTCCCAATGGTCGGCTAAACCATTCTGAGCATTGGGTGAGGAAGCTAGAGTGGAGGAAGATGGCAGATGTTGTGATGGAGAAAGAAAGGGAGGAGAGATGACTCAAGTATGGTGAAGCACATGAAAGGGAGATTTCTAGACAACGCGAGGTTACAGGTGTGATGGATGTATGGCAGCAAACGTTGCAGGAAGGATTTAAGGTTCACATAGAGGCCGTGGAACTGAGCGGTCTGTGTGACCCCATCTTGGCAAGCACATAAGAGAGACCCCTTCGGTTCGATGAGAGTTCGTCATGTGGAGAGAGAACAACCGTTAGCGCGCATCTGAGCCCACCTAGTGACCAGACCCTAGCGCTTGGTTTTCCAGATCAGGGGGAAAATATTACTAGTCCAGATTGGTTACATTGGAGGTGATCGGTCTACACCCAGGAGGTATAATTTATCATTTGGGCCTTCTATGGCTGCAAACACCAACCCAGTGTTAGGACTTTTCAGGCAAGGTATAGACACACAAGCTTTTGGTCTTGCATCTAGGAGTGGTGCGGGGTATACTATTGGTAGTGGGGCATTGTCGCAGACCATAGGCATGCAATTTAGTGGAACTATGGGGACCCTTGGCACGACCACTATAGGACCTGGTGGGTCTAGTGGTTCAAGAGGAATAGGAGCTAGTGGGTCTGGTGGATTTGGTGGGTTTGGTGGATTTGGTGATTCGGGGCCTAGTGGACTAGGTGGATCTGGTTTTTCAGGACTTGGTGGACCTAGTGGATCGATGGTTCGGGACTGGGGACCTAGTGGATCAAGCGGTAGAGGAAACACAGGCAGAAACCAAGGCTCTGGCTCAGAGGATTTGGGCCCCAACCACCCCCACAAGTTTTCTTTGAAATGTCTCTACATTTTCCCAATTATAGAGGTATTGAGGATGTTGCAAAACATGTTCACAAGTGTGAACTGCTATGGCACACAAAGGGTATCACAACCCTAGAGTGGAAGGCTAGTTAGTTTGCAACCACGTTGTAAGGGCGCGCACATAACTGGTATAGGAAATATGACCCTCATCAAACAATGGTGGACTATACTACTTTAAAGAATGCATTCTTGGCAGAATTCCACATTCCTGAGTTTGAACAAAAGAGCATCAGCGCTTTGAAGGAGATTCAACAAGGAATGGCAAGAGAGTGTGCGGGAGTATGATGCATACTTTAAAACTCTCTTGTCTAAATTATCATATGATATTCACCCTTCACAACATGCTCAGTGGTTTGTTAGAGGATTGATCACCCCTTTTAGAAGGGCCTTATCTCATAAAACTTTTACAGACCCGCGTGAGGCATTGGAAGTTGTTTACGCGCCGAGGCTATTGGTAGTGTTGATACTAGCGTTAGCCCATTCCTAGAGGCTCAAATTACTACTATGGCTAAGCAGTTGGAAAAGTTGTCTACAAACTTAGCCCATGAGACTCACAGTGGTTTGTGGTGCATAGATTGTGAAGTAGAGGGGCACGTTAAGGATAATTGCCCCCAGAGGACACTACACGCTGTGGCGTAGATTGTGAAATTTGTCATGGGGACCATGATGTAAGTAGGTGCCCCTTGCTACAACACACAATCCGAAGAATGTGTCTTGTTATTGCAAGATTTGCACCTCTACAACCCATGATACTAAGGACTGTAGGCTCATTAATCAGATCCATGAGGCCATTGATCATGGGGTGCGCTAGACCAGCGTTGTCAATAGTTCCAAGGGTAATGATCGCCATTATGAGGAGCGCGCAAATGGAAGCGCACGCGGAAGGGGTTTTCGTGGAGGATTTTGTGGTCATGGTAACCGGGGAGGAGGAAGGAGTGAGTTCACACATGGAACCTTTTTCAATTGTGGATCTATAGAGCATTACAAATGAGAATGCCTGGACCTGTTATAGTGCTCATGGTGCAAAAAGAAGCATAAGTATGAGGAGTGCTTGGAGTTGTTTGAGCACATGAATCAACAACACCGGAAAGACAAGGGCGCTGCAATGGTCAGCATTAAGAAGGCAGACACATAGTGGATGCCTCGGGTAACATGGGATGTAAGTTTGGAGCATGTCTTGGTAACAACAAGAGCAGAAGCCACGTGCGCGTAAGAGATACCAAGGCAGAAGAACCTGGTTTCGAGGGAGGAAGTAGTTCATGGAAAGTACCCAGACCCTGCACGTCAAAAGGAGGTATACCAAGACACCATGGATGTTATTCAGAGTTTACAAGGGAAATCCAGTGTCTAAAGGAGCAGTCCAGGAGGAAGGAACAAGGGAGGAGAGTCGAGGTGCCAAAGGATGACCTGGATGAGGTCAAGGAGGTGTGTAAAATGCTAAGGCAAGAGAATATCATTCCCTGCTAGGATCATGGTTAAGGGAGAAGGTACCACCCACCGAAGGAGAGTGCGATAGGCGGAGTCTTGCACACAAACCTTCCCCCTCAGCCTTGATTATGACAAGGATATCACATTGAATGCATTTGTGGATGGATGGCTCCTTAGTAATATCCTCATTGACACAGGCGTGGAGGTTAATGTTCTAACTCTGGATTCATGGCATCAGATGGGAAGACTGCATTACATCCATCTTCAAATGTGTTGTATATGGAAAACAAGACTAAGGCAATGCCCATCAGTGTCTTAAAGGATGTAGCTATCACTATCCAGGGAGCTAAGTTTACTGGGGACTTCAAAGTCTTGGTGCTCGTCGAGGCAAACAATTTTCCAGCACTCCTTAGGCACCCATGGTGTTACAAGAACAATGTGGACCTTCGGTTCAACAAAGGGTACATCAGCTTTGAAAATAAGGAGGAGCAGGTCATTATACCCCTGGCTGATGGGAAGTCGACGCCCTATACTGAACCCCTAGGAGAAGAAGTTCTGGATAGGATATATGTGCGCTCAATCAAGGAACTAGAGATAATACACCCTACCAACAGGGTTATTCAGTTTGAGGATGCTTAGTCAATAAGTGATACCACCAGTATAGCATGTGAGAATTGGGCACATGGAACTTATGAATTTATGGGATGGCAGTTGAGAGGGTCGGTGACCAAGGTGACAAAGGCGCGCATAGTTCGGTGCCTAGGAGGAAAGGAGCTGCCTAAGTATTCAGGAGGATCCTTCCCTGAGATCTTTTTGTAGGAGATGGAAGCTCAGTGGAAGAATGAGAAGGAATGGAGGGGGATGTTAAGTTATGTCCTGCTCAGCACAGTTGCACGGTGGTGGGCTACACATCAGGAGAGCCTTTTGGAATGGCGCGAGGTAAGAATTGCTCTCTCTGTCAAATTCTTTAGGAGTAACGTGCCCACCACCATCAAGGACTACCATGGGAAGGAGCCCACCTCTTTCCATATCTAGGAGTGTGAAAGGATCTGGAGAGAAGGTGCGGAAGCTTTGCCACCATCCCTTTGGGTGCACAAGTTGTACTCTACACTACAGGGTTGCGCGTGCACATGGTACATTCATTCGGAGACATGCCGCTAGACAGGAATTGGTAAGAGCTCATGCGGCTGACCTCATTCAAACCTTTGAGTATTAGAGTACCAAGCCATTAGTTGATAAGGCCTTATAGGGTATCGAGCACCTTACCATGGGTGATAGTGCCATGGTGGAGGATAGCCTGTTAATTATTCTTGGGTGGAACAGGCTTAGAGGTGAGTTTTGAAGAGGAAGTAGAGGAAAAGAAGAGTTACAAACTTGAGCATGCATGTTTGGAAAAGGAGAAAGTGAAGTTGGTGTATGTGATTGATGGAGAGGAAGCATAAAGTTTGGATGTTAGCCATTTCGTAGGGGGCGCGAGGTAGTGGATAGTGTTGATACTCGTGCACACACCTACCATGAGCCCTTAAAGACAAATAAGGTTAACATTGGTTTAGGAGAAGAGCCTAAGGAAGCTATTATTAGATATTACTGGTCAAAGAAGGAAGTCTCTAAGATCATTGATCTGTTACGTGAATTTGAGGATTTATTCACGCGCGGGTACCATGAGCTCAAAGGCATTCACCATTCCTTGGGGGAGATGAAGATAAAGCTGAAGGTGCAGTGCGTGCCCGGTCAGGAAGAGGCCCTACCGGATGAATCCCAATTTGTGTGTGAAGGTTAAGGAGGAGATAGACAAAATGATAGCTTCTGGGATCATTGAAGCAGTGGAAGAATCGAATGGATAAGTCTGATGGTAATCAGCATCAAGAAGGATGGGTGGATTAGGATCTGCATGGATTATAGGGAGCTGAACATAGTTTGTGTAATTGATCCTTTTCCAACTCCCTTCACTGAAGAAATTTGGGAAGGAGTCGCTAGGCATGAAATTTATTCCTTTACGGATGGATTTTTGGGGTACCACCAAGTCTAGATTACAAAGGAAGACCAGGAGAAGACAACTTTCACCACTGAGTGGGGAAGTTTTGCATATATGGTCATGCCCTCTGGGTTAAATGTGCCTCTTGTTTTTGTCACGCATAGTGGTGCAAGCATTCTAGGACTTCATCCATAAGTTTCTTCAGTCTATTTGGATTATTGGACGAGTGTATGGTCTAGTAAAAGACCATTGTGACAAATTGAGGTTAATGTTTGAGAGGTGTAGGCATTGAGGATATCCCTTAACATTAAGAAGTTTGTATTTGCTACACCCTTTGGGACTTTATTTGGGCATATAATATGTAAGGAGGGCTTCTTTAGTAGATCTCGCTAAATTTGTAGTTATTGTAAGGTTAGGGGAGCTTACTAGCCTGAGAGCATATGTGTGCGGATTCCTTGGGCATATGGTTTATTACAGGAAATTCATCAAGGGGTATGCCAAGATCACCACACCTTTAGAGGATCTGCTCAGACATAAAAGTGCCTTCCATTGGGGAGAGGCGCAGTGAAAGGAAATTTGATACATTAAAGGATAGGCTTATCACCGTGCCTATATTATGTTTTCCCTCTTAGGACAAGCCCTTCCATGTCCATGTAGATGCCTCAGGAACCGCTATTGGAGCAGTGCTTGCACAGCTAGGTGAAGGAATTATTGATCATCCTCTGTGTTTTACAAGTAGGAAGTTGACACCAGTAGAGCAGAATTACACCACGACTGAGCGCAAGGCATTTTCAATGATCTACGTGCTTTTCAAGTTTAGACAGTATCTGTTGGCAACACCCTTCGTGTTTTACACCGACCACATGGCATTAAAGTATTTGGTGAACAAACCCATTCTACAGGGGCACATATGTCAGTGGGTTTTTTTGTTTCAAGAGTTTGAGTTCGTCGTTGTAGTGAAGCCTGGGAAAAGCAATTATGGACCTGATCATCTATCAAGAATTGATTCAGGGGAGGATGCACACAGAGTATTGAGGAGACAATGTCGACGCACAACCGCTGTTTAGGTTGCAATGCGCTCCCTCAGATTTGGAGGAGATTGCGGTATTTTTAAAGGAAGGTGTGGCACCGGAAGGAATGAAGGCATTAGAGAAGAAGCAACTAGCCATACGCACCATGCCCTACATGTTGATCAGTGGAGACTTATACAAGTTGGGACATGATGAAGTTTTGTGCAGGTGTGTATTAGAGCATGAGTGCCTCGCCATCATGTAGGAAGCTCACGAAGGAAGTGCAGGTGGGTATTATGTAGGTGATGCCACCATGCGTAAGATATTAATGGTCGGTTTGTGGTGGGAAACCATGTACAAGGATTGTAAAGACTATTGTAAAATGTGTGACTAGTGTCAATGCATTGGAAAGCCTGGAAAGAGAGATGAAATGCCTTTGCACCCTATCCCTAGCGTGGAGCCTTTTGAAAAGTGGGCAATAGACTTTGTAGGCCCTATTGCACCAGTGGTGCATAGGACTAGGTCACGTTATGTCATCACTTGCATAGATTATTTGACAAGGTGGGCGAAGGCAGCCCTAACTAAAGATTGCACAACAACCACAAGTGGCAAGATTCTTGTGGGAGAACATTATCACGAGGTATGGATGTCCTTTGAGTTTAACCAACGATAGGGGTACACATTTCTTGAATGAGACCGTGAGGATCCTGTTAGCAGAGTTCATGGTGGCTCATCACAAGACTACACCCTATCACCCATAAGCAAATGGAACCGTGGAAGCATTCAACAAAATACTGAGTCATACCCTGACCAAAATTTGTGATGTCGGAAGACAAGACTAGGATGACAAAGTATCAACAGTATTATGGGCTTATAGGACAACATATAAAAGGTTGAACAAAGCCACACCATTTTAGTTGGTGTTTGAAAGTGCGAAAGAAGTTGTTCTACTGGTTGAATTCATGTTACCTTCTCTACGAATAACGTGCGCAGGAGGGTTGGCTGATGAGCAAGTTGGAAGAAAGAATTGATGAGTTAATGAAGTTGGATGAGAGACAATCACTCGCCAGGTGGAGCCAAATAGCGAGAGAAAGTAAAGGTAAGGCTTGACATGATCACCACGTAAGAAATAAGAAGTTTGAGGTTGGGCAGATGGTCTTACTTTATGATTCTAAATTTTTGCACCATCCTAGGAAGTTGAAATTCCATTGGTTGGGTCCTTACACAATCTCGTACATCCTTGATTTGGGAGTGTGACAGATTCTGAAGTCTTGGATAGGGTGAAGTTGCTGGACACTTCAATGGGAGTACTTTTGAAGCCCTATGATCCGGAGGATTTTTCACTATGAAAATTTTCCCTAAACTTCCCTAAAATTGGACCATGCTGAAGGGCTTATTGAGACCTTTCCGACGGTATGCTGAACTCCAGAAACAGAGTCCGTATGCAAATTCTATCGCCGGTCGAAGATGGGCCTCCAAACGGGTCAACTCTGGTCAATAGGTCAACCAGTGGACCAATGACAAGGTGACACGTGGCAGTTGGTGATGAGGAAAAATTGATGGTACTGTAATGTTTCAAAATCAGTTCCATGGTATAGAGCTCATCGCAAGCTTTCCGACGCATTTTGAACGGACCAAATCTGAGTTCGTATGCGAAAGATATGCATAGTCAAAGTTGCGGTCAAATGATGACGTGGCACACTCTAACGTGGACAAATGACATATTATTGGCGTGACACTTGGCAGGTTTGTAGTGGATTTAGATTTTAAAATAATAATTGTAAAAATCTATTTAATCCATTCCATGTGAATAAATTCAAATCCCATGGTATAAGGAGGATTTTGTGGCCAAAAAAGCTATTTTAAGGCTTATCTTATCTCTTTCCCACCAAACGTGGGGTCAATGGCTAAATTGGGCTCCTAAACCTATGGAAGGGGGATTTGAACCTTTTCCAAAATAGTAATCAGCCTTCCCAAGCTGCCACTTTGTAGCAAGTGATAGAGAAGGAGATCACATCTATTTAAAGGGAAGCTTTTGGTAGGTTGAAAAGGGGGACAGCCAAGGACCAGTTTGCAGAGATCACAATTTTCGAGGCACTTATGGTTCGAATTAGGACTTGGTGTAAAAATAAAAGTTGTTAAAAATTATGAGATATTTCCAGAAAGGTAACTTTTGTTACATGAAGTGCTATAGATTTTTCTGTGTAGGCGTTTTTCCATCGCAGTTTCACAGAACAGGCACGAGGGGCAAGCAGAGATCTGTATTTTGCATCCACTTCTGATCTGAATCAGACCATGAAGTAAAAAGGGAAGTTTTTAATAATTTCCTAAAGTTTCCAGAAATGTAAACCTTATCTATATATGTCTTTTATATTTCAAGTTGTAGATGTTTTTTGAACGTATTTGCACAGGGAACAAACAGAAGAAATACTGTAGGAGCCACGGATGAACTTGGGAATGATTATGGTAAATTGCAGAATTCCTTGAGGTTTGAATCAGCTCATTTGCAGGTATAAAGGTCTGTTAAGTCAAGATTGAAGGGATATTGTACTTCATTGGACGTTTAATGGATCGATTCACTTTTTGTGAATCCGGAGATGTAGCCTTCGGGTGAACTCCGTTATCAATTTCTTGTTTTGTGGATTTGTGCATTTCAGTTTTTAAAGCTTTTTATCAGTTGAAATTCATCATTGGATTAATTTTATTAATTGATAAAATAAGTATAAAACTGGAGTAAATGGATTGAAGGAACTTTCAGTATCCATAACCCACAACAAGATTTGAATACACTTATCATCTTAGATTCAAATGTCAGTTTGAGTGTATGATTAAAAATCAACTGTGAAGTAAAATGGATTTGTATTAGATTCAAGCGATTCACTTAAAGTTGAAAAATCAGATTAATTGGTCTTTTTGGAAGAGTTGAGGATTTGGGTTTCAAGACACCTAAAAATTGGATCAAATTAACTCAAGATCAATGTTGAGTCTGTAAATTTCAAAATCTGGAAATTTTCTAAGTACTTCAAAAATAAATAAATAAATAAGTACCATTTTCAGATCACCCTACTATAAATAAGTCTTCTTGGTGTTTGTAAATAAGGTAGTTTTCCAGTTAGTTTAAAATTTTCCTTTATGCATTTCTTTTCTTGTGTTTCCTTTTCACGTTGTTGTTTTGTTTTACACCACAAGGTGCGGTAACCTTATTGTTACTTTTGAGAATCGTGAGTTTGTTGAGGACCACGCATCATTTTAGTGTGGGGTGGAGTAATGTGAAGGAGCACATGGTTAAAGTGCCAAGGTGGTTTGTGTTAAAAAGCCCGATGGAATGGCCTGTTGAAAGAGGTGTATGGAAAGATGAAAAAGGATGGTTGGTGTCAAGATAAAGCTACTTGTAGATCCCATGTACAAAGGAGGAGAAAGTGCATTAAGCAACATGAGGTAGGTGAGAGCAAAAATTAGGACAGAAGAAGTGCCTTCGGCGCTGGTTACGCGTGCGCAAGAGTCTCCTGTCATGTTGGATTAGTTGCGCAAGAAGGTTGGAGGATTATCCACGCAGTTGGGCGCGTGAGGGAAAGTGCTTAAGTCAAGCTTTGTTTGAAAAAGCCACATTAAATGAAAAAAGTATGGTGGTAGGTGAAGTAGCACTTAATGCTCAAAAAGGAAAAACTATAAATAAAGGGGTCAAGGCACTTCATTTTTCACTTTGCGTATAAGGAGAACGAAGCGCTTTTTACACCTTTGTAAACTAGGGCTTCCAAAAACCGATCTCGTGTGAAGAAAAATTTGGAGAGATTGAAGCGTGGATAACTAATTCGGGTTTGTGAACCAGGAGGAAGGGATTTCATGGGCGTAGGAGAAGTTGTGAGAAGACGTCATCTTGTGAAGGAGTATCCCAGTTAGGGTTTGAAGAACTAGGGCACGGGTTTAAGAAATTTTCTTCACAAGTTTGAGATCTAAGGTTGGAGAGAGCGGAAGAATAGAGTAAGATGGAGTGATTGAAGTGGGAAGAAGACCTAGATAATGGCACCCAAGAAACCAACTAGTACACCCAAGAAGGGCAAGGGCAAGCAACAAGAAATTGAAGCACACATAAATGAAGAGTGGTATGCAAAAATGCAGTACCTAGATGGAGTGTTGTTGGGGAAGGAGTGGGAGTCCCATCTTAGGGACATGTCTGTAAATGATTATAATCATTGGACAAGCACAATTGAAAAGGAGTTGGTGCTAGAGTTAGTGCACCCAACAAATAAGAGGACACCAGAGGGTTTGCCCATTTATAATGATGATGTGAAGGTCAAGTTGGAGAAGGCAGGGTTACTACAACTCTTTGAGGTTCCCTAATTCAGAAACCTTGGTGACTATATCGGTGGCTAATGTCGCACGTGTATGAGGACTATTTCCACTTCGCAGGGCGCAAGAAGTGCATAACTTCTCAGCTAATTTCACATTTCACATGCCTCATCTGTGAAGGAGATGGTTTGGAGGATGACTTGACTGACAAAGAAGTGATTAAGGAAACTATCGCCACTTTCACATGCAAAAGGGGTTAAGGTATTATGATGTCGTAAACATCAAGGATCCAGTAATGAAGATGGTCGTGCACTTGGTGTCAAAGCTAAATGGCCAAGAGAGATGGACCCAAGTCAATAAGCCATGGTTGAATGTTTGTAGAAAGATTTGTCTACATTCATCATGAATGAAATTATCAACTACGCGAAGGAAGGTGACAGGATCCTTTTTGGAAATGTGCTACTAACCATCGTGTTCTCGGAGATCGGGGTACCGGATGCATCAGATAAGTTTGTATGGGAGTACCTTGCTGAAGACCCCTCGCCCACCAAAAGGTTTGAGAAATACACTTGTGACACTATGACAACAGTGCACAAGGTGCACTTGGAAAAGTGGTATACACACCTAAGGAACGCGCGTTCGGGTAGAATGGAGAATCCCCGAAAAATTACCAAGAACTACTGTGGGAGAAGCAAAATTTATTGTGTACCAGGATTTTGTTTGGGTAGATTCAAACTATCAGATGGGACATGGAGCCCATGGTGCAAGCTCCCCTTTGCCTTCACAACTCAATACTTCCAAGCGGGAGTAAACAGGTTCAAGGAGTCCAAAAGTTTAAGTTGGACCTTGGTAATCTGGACCAGGACCACAAGGAAATGCGCAAAGGGTTGGTCTACCCTAGAAAGCGCGCGTATGTGGAGCGGTACGTATCACATGAGGTACAAATGACAAGGCCCATGACTCTGCCCATTGCAGAAGGATCCACGACGCATGTGTACATTTACATAAGACCCAAGTCAGAAAAGGGCACATATCTAGAAAACGAGGTATCTATACCTCAGGATCCAACTGGGAGGAAAAGACCCACGCCCAAATGGGAGGAAAAAGAACCAAGAAAATTCCAAGTGTGGTGGAGACACAGGCAATAGGTTCCCCCAGGACAAGCACCAAAACTAGTATGTACGTGCACAAGAAAAAGCCCATAATCAGAGAAAAGACTCCAGAGCCAGAAAAGCCATCAAATAAGGAGTCATCAGAAGAAGAAGAAACAGAATCACCTACACTAGAATCTCCGGTTAGGAAGAAGCAGAGGGTAGAAGAGGAGACCACCTCGAAAGAAGTTGGAAGTTTGGACAAGTGCATAGGAGAAAAGGATGGTAGTGAAGAAGAAGTAAGTGGGGAAGAGGACCTTAGGAAAGATCAAGGGCCACCTGTTTTCAATATACATGATTTGAGGAGGAAGGCAGAGAAGAAGAACAAGGGTTCCTTTTTGTGCGGTGCAAGGATAGCCAGGTAGGAGGAAGCACCCAAGACATGGGAAAAGATGAGCGGCTAGCGCACGAAGCAAGAGGCTTTGAGCTGCGCACAGAGGAGTAGATAGCCAAGGTGGCAGAAGAAGAGGAGACAAGGGACATTGAGACCCTGGTGGAGGACAAAGTGGAACACGGCTGAGCCAATGTTGAACAAAGAGAAGGAGATCGTGGAAGATGAACGCGACATCACTAAAGGCTCGATTTTAATCAGTAAGTATACCCAAGGGTATGCACATGGGAGGAAGGTGCACAGAGGGGGGGAGGTTGGAGATGGGTTATATTAATGACCCCAAGAAAGTGTTTTGCGCACGGTTCCAAAGTACACTTCAGTGAAGGAGCTTGTAGGCATGTCATCTTTTGACAAGGAGGCTGCCTATCTGCGGAAAAGGAAGATGATCTCTTGGGTAATTGAGTCCCACCTTGATGAGCTAGAGTTTGAGGTAAGCCACGGGGTAATAATAACATTTCCAAACCCAGTGGTGGATACCCAGCAGCTCTCGGATGAACAACTATGCAACGTGCTTAACAAATTCTCCGTTGAGATAGAGGCTAGACTCTTCGGGTGAAATGATAGGATCAAGGATTTGGAAGGGGAGCTGAAGAAGAAAGAGGAAGAGCTAGCTATAATGACCAAGGAGATGAGCCATGAAAAGTTGATCAGTGCCAGTGGCAGTGGGAATTGAAGGATGAAAAGGCCAAGGTGAGTGTTGTGTACAAGAAAGTGGAATCTATCAACGAGGCCATACTATTAAAGCATCGGACCTAGCATCGCTCGCGCAGAAGTATGGATCTACCTTGGGATGCCTGGAGGATTTAACAAGGTCCTCACCATGGAAAGATAACCACTAGCCTTGGAGTCTACAGAGGAAGTGGCCGTGCACCTAGAGAAGAAAGACAAGTTGAATATTATAGCACTCATCACAGAGTACAACAAAGTTCCTACTGATGTAAGGGCCGCTTCTCGGACTCCGAGGCCGCATACAATAATTGCGCGAGATAGAGACAAAGTGGCAAGCACCTTGGTTACCACTCATGAAGTAGAACTCAAGGAGTTCCAGGAGAAAAATAAGGGGAATAGAGCGGAAAGAAGACCAATGTGAACATATCTATGTGGGAGTCACTATCCATCCCAGGCCAAAGGGATCTACTACAAGCTGCCATGAAGAATTGGTCAACCTCAAATCAACAAGCTCATATGCAAGAGAAGGTACTCACAAATGCTACTCAGCCTGAGGGAAAGCTTGGAGGACAGCAAGGTAAAATTTTGAAGCCCCCTCCATTCTATGTTTCATTGATCATTGGGGATAAACTAGTACATAATTATATGATTGATTCTGGGGCAAGTAGTTTCGTGATGCCCAAGAAAATAGCTTATAAGTTTGGGCCTTCAATATGAAGCCATATCCAAGGATTGGTGTAATTAGATGGGATAACAATAGTTTGATTGGAGTAATTAAATATTTAAGCCTTACTTTGCATGCATGCCCCAATGTCACTATTTTGTAAGATGTGTCAGTGATAGATTTGCCACCACTCTTTGCCATATGTTTGTCAAGGGATTTCACAGCTAGAATTGGAGGCTACCTATCTATCTGATTGGTCACACATGTTGTTTAGGACAAGGTATGGAGCCAAGGCCACAATCAGGTCCAAACCTATTGCAAACTTTCACATTGAGCCTCATACTCCAAGCCCAATCAATGCCAACTATTCAGCGTTTGATCAAGAGGATTATCCAAGCACTCATGAAGCTGACACCAAAGTTGGAAGCATCCGATTTGACTCTTGATGAATGGGCAAGCAAAGTACATGTTTTTGATCCCCACGAGGAAATAGAGGAATCGAACTAGGAGTTTATTACATGCATGAAGGAAATCAACCTCTTCCTAAGTATCACCAAGCTAGACCATAAGGATGACAATGAGGTATGGCGGTTGTTCTTTGATGGATCAATAAGTAGACAAGGTACAGGAGGGGAGCTATGCTTGTTTCACTTCAAGGTACTAAGTATTATTCAGCTTTTAGATTTCAACTTGCATGTTCTAACAACACTGCTAAATATGAGGCTTTGATACATGGATTACATTGGTCAAGGAAGAGAGGCATCAAAAACTTACAAGTCTTTGGTGATAGTGAGTTGATTGTTAATCAAGTTAAAGGACAACATGCTTTGCCAAGAATGACCTGCTCAAGAGTTATAAGAATAGAGTGTGGGACCTCATTGAGGATTTTGAGGGCTTTGGCATCAACTCCATTCCTAGGAAAGAAAACCAAGCTGTTGATAGGCTTGCAGCAGTTGGAGAAACCTTTGATGTTGTGGAAAGTATCAAAAGAGATAAAATGCAGCCAAACATCCATGTGATTGTGAGGCCATCAGTGCTGACAACAATGCAAGTTGGCAAGTGTTTGAGAGTGACCAACAAATCATCAATTTCTTGCAAGAGGAAGCTGAGTTCTCAGCCAAAAATTAGGAAAATTTAGAATAGCAGTACGGTGATCAAGTGGTACAGCTGAGAACCAAAAAACTGCCAAAGGGACTTGTGACTTTAGAGTCTATTTTCAATCCTAATGATCAATTTAGGAAGGAGAAAGAAAACATCCAAGTCAAGGGAGAGGATTCAGAGCCCATCTCAGTTGGAGAAGGTAAGTCACTTCAAATTGGTAAAGTGGCAACCGAGCAAGAAAGGTATGAGTTCATGCAACTTTGCCAAGAATTCCCGGATGTATTTTCTTGGAGCTATGAAGACTTGAGGGGTTTCAATCCCAAGCTAGCTCAACACACAATTGAACTAGATCCAAGTGCTAATCCTATCGTGAGAAACTTGAGAGATCGGTCAATCCTCACATTGAGCCTCTCATGAAGAAGGAATTGAATTAGTTAATAGAAGCATGCATCATATTCCCCATAAAGCATTCAAGCTGAGTTGCAAATTTGGTTCCAGTTAGAAAGAAGAGTGGAGAAATTAGGTTTTGTGTAGACTTTAGAGATTCGAACAGAGCATCCCTCAAGGATCACTACCCACTTCCTTCTATGGAGCAAATTTTGCAATTTGTTGCTAGCTCTGAGAGGTTTTCATTACTAGATGGTTATTCAGGGTATAATCAGATCATGGTGAAGGAAGAGGATTAGTTTAAAACAACCTTCACCACCAAATGGGGAACCTATGCGTATAGAAAAATGTCATTTGGGTTGTCTAACATCGAGCTACTTTCCAAAGGGCAATGGATATGGCATTCAAGGGATTGATTAACAAAATAGTGCTGATATACCTAGATGATGTTACTATATTTTCTAAAAGTACAGTGAGACCATCTCTTTCATCTGAGACAAGTGTTCCAAAGATGTAGAAGATTTGGGGTATCCTTGAATCCCAAAAATATATTTTTCTAGCTCATGAAGGCAAGCTCCTGGACCACATTGTTTCCAAAGAAGGGTTAGAAAATAATACAAAGAGGGTTGAAGCAATAAGAGCACTGCCATTACCAAGGCATAAGAAGGCTCTTCAAAGTTTCTTAGGAAGAATTGATTTTGTTTGAAGGTTTGTTCCAAACTTTGCAGCCCATGTCAAGCCAATAACTATGATGTTGAAGAAAAGTGTGGCATTCAAATAGACAATTGAAGGAAAGGCAAGGTTTGAGGCAATCAAAGAAGCTATCTCACAGGCTCTAACTCTCATTACCCAAGATTTCTCTAAAGACTTCATCCTTTGTGCATTTGGCGGTGATGATACAATTTATGCAATTTTAGTACATCAGAACGAAGAAAATGCGGAAGCGGTAGTGCCTTCTTTAGCCAAAGCTTGGAGGACTATGAAAGAAGGTATTCCTTCATTGAGAAGCATGTTCTTGTAGTGATTAGGAGCTTGAAGAAATTTAAGCATCTAGTTTCAAACAACAAGGTTCAACTGTTGGTTTCTCATGTGGGAGTTAAAGACTTCCTCCTCAACAAAGATCTAAATGAAAAATGTGCAGGGTGGATTACCCGTGTCATGAGGTATGACATTGAGATCAAAGTCACCAAGCTGGTCCGAGAAAAGGATTGTTGATGGTGAATCACAACACCCCTGAATGTCTACAACTCGATGGGTTGAGACTCTCAGTGCGATTGCATAACATGGAGCTTTTCCCAAGTGTGGGACCCGTGAATCGGGAAAGCTCTCCGGATGAAGGCCGGTTCCTATTCCTCTATTCAGATGCACACATAAAAATGCAGAGGGTTTACTCAAAAACCTAATCTAACTTACCAAGGAGACAGGGTAAGAATATGCATAAAAACAAACCTAAACTAACAAAGGTGATGCACCGAGGAATGAAGAACACCTGTCTTGCCAATAAACACAAACCATAAAAATGCAATGCAAGATCATGCACAGATAACCAAATTTGCAGTGAAAGATCAGGAGGATGCAAATGAACACTAAGAGGGTTGAGAATCATCCACAGACATGCATTACTTGCTCCAAAGATTGATACAATACACTACAAAATGCCAAGAGGCAAAGTTGCATTACAGTTTTGAATGGGAGGTTTTAATTCCACAAATTCACCTGCCAAAGAGAAGAAGGGAGGGGCAAAACAAGAATGTCCAACCTTTAGAAAGAAGCCCCTCCTTACAATTTATAGGGAGAAAAAGAGAGGGAGAAGAGAGGAATTCGAAATCTACCCCAACCACCTCCAGACTGCACTTAATGCTTGTGTTTTCCCGAAACCCACCTCGACATGTGTTTGATGCTTGTGTTTTCCCAAAACCCACTTCCGCCGCTATTGCCAAGATTTCCTTTGTTTCGGGTTCAGAAATTGGACTTGCATATGCATCGGGTTTGGAAGGTGGCTCGACATGTTTTCGCCCCATGCTTTCCCGACTCCAAAACCCGATTTGCCTAGGTAGTGTTTCGGGTTTTCGAGAACTCTCAAGCATCGGGACATGCCTTGCGATTTTCATGCTTCATGTCTCATGTTTCCCGAAACCCGAAACCCGAAATCCTTTGTGTCGGGTTTTGAACCTCTCCAACATATTTCCTTTGTGTCGGGTTTTGAAACTCTCGACATATTTCCTTTGTGTCAGGTTTTTGAACCTCTCCGGTAGATATATATAACTTGAGGGATTGTGTGAGAAATTGGTCTTGAGTCAACTAATTGAAGCAAGCAAAGAGAAGAATGTTGTTTTGGTGCTACAGGACAGCTAAGAACAAAGAGATATTCAAGAAGAAAATGGTGGTATGTTCACTCCTTGCTAGACCCAAGACATAATGCACTTCTTACAAATAGGCCTATGCCCTCCAGAGATGAACAAAGCCAAAAGAAGACACTTCAAATTGCAAGTTATTCCATATGCACTTGTTGATGGTGTCTTGTTCAAAAAAGGATATCAATGGAGTGTTGTTGAGGTGCATTGGGACAAATTAGATTGAGAAAATGTTAGAAGAGTTCCATGGTGGATCAGTTGGGGGTCATTTTTCTCCAAGAGTGACAACTCTCAAGATCATGAAGGTTGGTTATTATTGGCCCAAAATGTTTAGTGATTGTTATGCATGGATCAAGAGGTGCAAGAATTGTGCATTCTTCACAGGAAAAGAGAGGTTAGTAGCACTTCCATTGCACCCAATCTTAGTTGACCAGCCATTCATGCAATGGGGTTTGGAATTCATTGGAGTCATTAATCCAAACTCAAGCCAAGGGCACAAATGGATTCTAATAGCAACAGACTACTTCACCAAATGGACTGAGGCGGTGGCACTCAAAGAGGTAAATGAATCTAGCATTCTAGACTTCTATGAGGGGATAACAACTAGATTTGGTATACCTGCCACTATAATATCAGATAATGCATTGGCATTCATAGGATTAAAGGTAATCGAACCAAGGTGTTAGAAATGGGATCTATTTGAGCACTTCATTAAATTATTACCCTCAAGGTAATGGCCAAGTTGAGTCCACAAACAAGGATCTATTAAGGATCATTAAGAGGATTGTTGATGAAAATCAGAGGACTTGGCACACTAAGCTCAAATCAGCTCTATGGGCTGATAGGATAACTCCCAAGAGATCCACAAGTAACTCTCCATTCAGACTTGTTTATGGGAGAGAGGCAATCTTGCCTATGTCACTTGAGTTGCCAACATTGGAACTCATGAAGCAATTGGAATTGTTAGAGTTTGAGCCCATGGAGGTTAGATATGTAGAATTGATGGAACTCCAAGAAATTAGAGAGCATGCAACCCAAACAATGGAGAAGGACCAAGCTTTGATCAAGAGAAGCTTTGATAGGAAAGCTAAGGCTAGAACTTTCCAAGTTGGAGATTTAGTGTTGAAATGGGATGTAGACCAAGAAAAGCTAGGAAGGCATTCAAAATTTGATGCCATTTGGAGTGGCCCCTACATGGTCACAAAATGCAAAAACAACAATGCCTTCCAATTGTCTACATTGGATGGTGAGGAACTGCAGATTCCAATTAATGGAATCCATCTAAAACATTCATTGCTTAGAAGGGGAACTTTTACCTTGTACATATTAGCTTAGATTTTTCTTTCATTCCTCCAAGTGCCTATGCACATTGTTTTGTTGTAGCTTAGATTTACATTTCCCTAAGTTCTTTGGCACAAGTTTTGTTTCCCAAGGATGCATCTTTTGCAGGCCATGTTCCAGATCAAAGTAATGTTCTACTCTCACAATCTTCATTTTAGAGATTTTCTAATGAATTGAGAGTAACAAGCAGTTAAGTTGATGACTCCATTACCCAATGGATTGCTTCAGGTAGTTGGTCACTTCATCCAGTAGGCAGATGACCCCTCTGAGTCACCAAAATTGTTATCCAAAATAAGCCCCTGCTTATTTTGGCTAACTTGTCTTCATTCTTTCCTTCCTTGTGCCTCAGTCAAATTTTTTCACATTTTAGGCACTCAAAATTTTTTGGGTATTACTTCATCAAATAGAGAATTTTCTCCCCTTTCCAGAAAGGTAAAGAAGTCCTCCTAACTCCTTGTATTTTGCAAGTTATGGCTCGACGGAGTTTGGAGGGGAATTTTTCCCAAGGCGGGCCGCGGGAAAAATTTGGCACTTAGCCTTTTGGGGTCAAAGGGTCAAAGGGAAAATTTTGGCCCGAAAGCCCACAAGGAGATGAGAGGGTGCCACGTGGCAGGTTGGAGTGGCGGGGCTGGAAGGACTTTGAATTTTTTTGGCGTTTGGTCAAAGTGCATCAAAGGGAAAATCCAAGCAAAAGCCCGCCGAGCAATGAGAAGACGCCACGTGTCCTGTCAATGGCGAGGGTCGGGGCAACGAAAGGACTTTGGAATTTTTCCAAAGTGGCTAGCGGCACAAAGGTAAAAAGTGGAGTGCATCCCCGCCAAGCAACTAGATGGTGCCACGTGTCTGGAGTGGCGAGAGGCACGGAGTTTGTTTGGAAAATTTTCCAAATTCGAAAAAGGGGGAAGAATGATCGTTTGAACCCGTAGATCAATGAGGGTGCCACATGGCAGCGGAGGTCGAGGCCGGCGGAATTTTTTTGGGAATTTTTCCCAATTCAAAAAAGGAGGAAAAAGTTCAAATTTTGGCCCACGAACCCTAATTTTGCCCTAATTTCACCTGTTTTGCCCTAAATCTTCAGAGGGCCATATCTTTTGATCTAGAGCTTGGATTTTTGCATTTTTATATCATTGGAAAGCTGTTGAAATTATCCACCCAGATGGACTATCAATTTTGTTTTTGGTGGAGTTTGGTGGGAGAAAATGGGAAAAACATCTCTGGCACGCAAAAATACATAACTGACATTCAACTACCAAAATTAATGAAGTATGGGTCATTTTTTGGATCTGTAGAGCAATGTACTTTGGCATATGGGTTTGTTCCATGAAGCCCATCACTTTGTAGGTAAAATTGAAGGGATTTTTTGGTGGTTGAGCTCATAAATCAATTTTCCCGCATTTTTGTTTTCCTTCATTTTGCTTCACCATTAAAAGCCAATTTTGGCTCATTTGTAAAGGGTTGGACGTTTTTGTTCTTGCAGACTCCCCTCTTCCCCTTGGCACGTGAATTTGAGGAGTTTTTACCTCTCTACCATTGTAATGCATTGTATTAAACTTGGGAATGGTAATGCATGTTTTGTGAATGATCCTCCAATCCTCTCATGCGTTTATCATTGTCTTCTGATCTTTCATTATATTTTGGCAATCTGTGCATGCTTTGGTGTTACATCTCTATGATCTGTGTTTATTTGCAAGACAAAAGTTCATCACTCCTTTGGTGTATCACCATTTTTACTTAGTTTTGTTTTCCTTTTGCATCTTTTAACTCTGTCTCCTTGGAATTTAGAGTAGGATTTAGCATTGAACCTCTGCAAAATTCATGCATACACCTAAACAAAGGGGTAAGAACTAGCTTTCTCTAGTTTTCTCACCTTGCAAGGTCCCACACTTTGGAGAAAACTCAATGTAGTGCAATCACACTAAATGACCCAATTCTCGAATTGCAGATTTGAAGGTCATTTAGGGAAGTCGTAGATTTGCACTACAGATTACATTAGTCCGATTGTAATGCATGACTGTGGTCTACTTCTCTGTGACATTCTGTAAATGGCTCCATGGATGTAATGAGGTTACCGATTTATATATACATGAATATCAACGATTCTGATGCATACATCTTTTCATAGGTTCTCTTTCATTTTATGCTAAGTATGGATTCTTATATACTTCTTTCTGTTATGGTACAAGTTATATAATCTGTTAAGTACTCGAGTGGGATAACTACAAGGGTCAGAGGCTGTTCGAGCTCTATGGTTCTTGTACGTCTTAAATCCTTTTGAAATCTTTTAAACACAAATCATAGATTATGTTTCCCACTAAACTCACATAAAAGAGAGACTCGACACCCGCGCGTGCCTCGGGTGAGTGCCCAACATCCGCTAGGTGATAGGACAACGCGCATGGGGTTCCTTTCTTTTGTGATAGGGGTAAAAATGACTACATTCACCAAGTAGGTGGAAGCCATTCCAGTTAAAATTACTACTTCTGAAGTAGTATGCAACTTCATCAAGGAACACATCTTAATAAGGTTTGAGATACCAAACAAGATTGTCACTGATAATGCTTCCAATTTTTCTTCTGCTGAGATGATGGATTTCTGCTATGGATATGGCATTTCCCTTGCACACTCTTCAGATTACTATCCCCAAGGGAATGGGCAAGTAGAATCAACTAACAAGAACTTGGTCACCATTGTTTGGAAGCTTGTTAATGACTCTCAAAGGAATTGGCATAAGAAACTATATGATGCTTTATGGGCTAGATATGATTACACCTAAGAGAGCCATTGGAATGTCTCCTTTTCAAGTGGTATATGGAGTTGAAGCTCAACTGCCAGTGACATTAGAATTGTCAGCCTTGCATTTGATGAAGGCCATTGAGGATGTCAGCTTTACCAATTCATTGGACAAAAGAATTATGTACCTCCAGAAGTTGAATGAAGATAGATTGCAAGTGGTTGACAGAATATCAGCTCATCAACTCAAGGTAAAAGCTCTGTTTGACAAAAAGGCTAAACCCATAACTTTTCAAGTGGGAGACAATGTTCTTCTTTGGGACAAAAGGCATGAACCTTGAGGCAGCCATGGTAAATTTGATTCCCTTTGGCTTGGTCCTTTTAAAATCAGACATTTTTTTGGTGAGAACTCTTTTTACTTGGATTACATGGATGGTTCTCCTCTCCCACTTCCTTATAGTGGGAAATTTTTGAAGTTGTTCAAAACCTAGGAGTTTTAGCGGTCCCTCTGTACATTTTGTATAGCATTTTCTTTCCTTGTTTTTGTTTTGGTTGGTTTCCTTCTTGCGTTCTCTTCGTGTTGGTATTGCTTCTTTTTGACTTCGTTGCCCATTGGCTAAGACATTGATTCGATCTGATTACCTAGAATTCTCTAAGGTTCTTGATTTTGCCTCTTTCCTCTGCCAAATCATCCCTAGAAGGAGCCAACTGTTGTCCTCTCAATTTTCCCCACCCTTTCGAATCTAAATTCGTGAAAATTGGAGCCCTGCCATAGAAGAAATTCATGTTTTAAACTCCTTAGATGCTCATTTTCATTTCCCACAACGTTTTTAACCAAATTCCTCAGTCTGCTGCCATTAAAACGTTTTACCTATTTTCAATGGATGGAAAATGATTTTAGTTCTTCTCTTATGCGTTTGGAATGTGTGGGACCTTGCATCCCTCTCTTTTAACCTTTTGCAGAGAAAGAAATTTTCATCGGGAGAAAAAATGGCATTTTCCCATTTCCTGCAACTTCCTACATTCTTTTCCTTGTCAAATTCTTGCTCGGAAAGGTAAAGCTACGCTTTTGTTTCCCATTGGATGCGGCCAAGTGGGTTCCTTTTTGAACTTATCACTTTTTGTGATTTTGGAAAAAATGTCAATTTTTCCCACAGTGTCGCCGATCCACTGATTGGCATTGGAGCAGTTTAGCGAAGTTCGGGGTGACGGATCCATCTTATTCTCTAAGGCATTGCGGTGAAAGGGCAAACAGTTCTAAAAATACCCACGGCCCCACCCAAGTGAAAGGATAAATTTGAGTTGAAATCCACAACAAATCGGAAAGGGACACATGTTCATGTTGAAAAGTCAATGGCAGAGGCATGGACTTTTGAGGAAAAGTTGGAATTTTTCCCCTTCTCAAAATAGATAAAAAGTGAAGCACATCCCCATAACCAATCAGGTGAGGCCATGTGTTGAAGAATCAGAAAAGGACACGTGGCCGTTTTAGTTCGCAGGCACTTTGGCGGACCGGCGGAGGACTTTGAGAATTTTAGCCTTATTTCCACAAAGGGCGAAAAGTTCTAAAATGGCCTGTGGCCCCACTCATGCGAAGGGAAAATTTCTAAGTTAAGGCCCGCAACAAATTAGAAAGGGACACCTGGCCTACGTTGAAAAGTCAACGGTGGGGGCACGGACCTTTGGGGGAAAAGTTGGAATTTTTCCCCTTTTCAAAAATGGATAAAGTATAAAACTGAAGCGCATTCCCTTACCCGGTCAGTGATGCCACATGTCGAAGGATGAAAGCGAAGGAGCATGGCTCTGCGGAGGAAATTGATAATTTGAGCCTTTTTCACCAAAAGGTTAAAATGTTGCAAATTAAGCCGTGACCCCTTTTTCCAATCGTGGTGTGCCACGTGTTCACATTGAAAAGTCAAAGCGGGTGGCAGAGGTTTTTGAGAATTTGAGATTTTTGTTAAAAAGAGTTTAAATGGCGATTTGAACCACATTTCCTTAGCCACTCAGATGGCGCCACATGTCCAGACTTTTGGCGGAGCTGCGGGAGGGTGGAGCAAAATGAGAAATCACGCTTTTTCTCCCAAATGTTAGGAAATGTAGTTTTCTTCCCCAAGGTCGTCGTTGTTTAGATCTTGCCACGTGTAGGGTCCAAATTTGAAGGTAAAAGGGGGAAAAGATAGCCAAATGCACTCATCTGGTTTTTAACGCCATTAACGAACCGCAGAGCTAGCTCAGAAACACAAAAATGGATCGTTCTTCATTCTTCTTCTCTATATTCTTGTCATTTCCCCATGAGATGCATTTTTGGTTTATTATGGGGCCAAATTGATAAGTTTGAAGGGATGTAAAGTTTAATCATTAGAAAACAAAGTTTATTGGGCATACACGATAAAAAGGGGAGAAAACTTACCAGTAAGCACTTGAGTGCTATGAAAGTGGTTAAAAGGTGGAAATGGTAGGACCACATAAAGAAGAAAATCATGAGATGCCCCCTGCTAAAATAATCATGCTTGAACTAACGAAATATTCACCTTTTGAACCTCTAGTTTTCATGAGTGCGTTTGTTTCATGTCACTTTCTAAAACGGATCTGTAACAAAAAAGCAGTATTCCTTTTGGATATTCTTTTCTTGGGAATTTGTTGGTGTGTGTTATTTTCCACATCATCAAGTGAGTCATCTCCCTTAGGTGAGATCATAGGTCCACGTGTCATTTAGGCGTCATTATGAGATTCCCTTACACGTCAGTGCATTGGCACATCAATGCGTCAGTGCATCATATGCGTCATTGGGAGTTACACTTCTATTATGGGAATGTAACTCCCCCTCTCTACTCGACTTGTCATGATTGCAGCATTGGGGGTTACTCAGCACCTCCTATATGTACACGTCTTTTGATCTATGAGATAGAGGAGAGTTTTATGGCTTAACTAGGTTCTGCCCGTTTATCGAATCTTTGCATGCACATTTGGTTGATACTCACTCCTCCCGAGATCTCTTCACGCTGTCGTTTGCATGTCCGTTGATGTGCACGTCGTCCCTCGTGATCCTCGCTTGCGGGTTTTCAAACCCTCTTTCATGGTATCAGAGCGGATCTTGTGGATCCGTGCACTCCTCGGTGTTTCTGTGCGTGTTTTTGGCTTCCGGCGTGATATACAGATCTCTCTCAGCGTGTGTCATAATGGATATTCTAGTTGTGCTCTTCTTGCATTGATTCAGACATTTATACTTCCGTTCGGGTTTGATCGTGGTTTGTTTGGGTTGTTGTTCGAGTTTATGGTGTTTTTCGAGATTCTAGTGGTTGTCTTTTTGGGTTATCTGTGTACTTCTTGCTGGTTACAGGTTATGTTCAGGTCTAAGGAGGAATCAAACCTGCCTTGTTCCCTTCAAACGGCTCCTCCAGCATCCTCTTCCATTGGAAAAACGTTTTTTTACTTTGCTCAGCCGTTTTTGGGCTTTTTGGGCGTTTTTGGTGTTTTGGGTCTTCAAACGGCTCCTCCAGCTTGTGCAAACCTGCAACACTGCCCAAAGCACCTCCAGAGGATTATTTTACACATCTCCAAAGAACTCCGCAACCCTGTAACATCATATTCAATGACTCGGTCTTTGCTTGAAACATTTTTTGGGCGTTTTTGGCGTTTTGGGCTTTTTGGGCGTTTTGGGTCTTCAAACGGCTCCTCCCGCTTGTGCACTGCCACACCTACTCCTCCAACAACCTCCCACGTGCTGCGCAGCGGCTCCTCGGTGTTTGGACCTACGTTTTTGCATTGAAAAAAAAAAATGTTTTTGGTTCAAACTCAGCGGTTACACCTGCGTGGAAGGTTTTTTGCTCAGTATTGGCATTGTTTGGGTTTCTTGGTGACTGCCACACCTCTACATTGGCACGTGGCAACCTGCAGCACCTCTAGTAACTCCAACAACCTGCTCCAGCCTGCAATCAACACCAGCTCACCACGTGGACACCACATTAACTCAGCTTGGCATTAAAAACAACAGGTTCAACGCCTTGGCCTTCCAACGTGGGCCCCCTCTCAGCCCTTTTTTTAATGTTTTATGGCTTAAAACAAAACATTCTTTTCAATTCATGGCATTGTAATAGTTATAGGCTATATTTTGGCTTATTTAATACCCTCTTACGCTTGTCGAAGACGGAGGGCGAGGTCCGGGTTGGCAGGAGGCTAACCCCCCCTCGTAGTCAAAACAAACCCCTATTAAAATTCTGTGCCATTTCCAACGAGTACCCACACGACACCCTTTGCACCCATTTAGAGCATTTTTTTAATGTGTTTACAGTATCTAGTGCATTTTTCCATCAGTTGCGGGAATTGTATTTATGCCATAACTTTTGACTCGCTACTCGTTTCTGAGCGCTTCTTTAGTCAAAGTTGCATGATTTTTCACACTTTATGTGAAGGCATTGCCTATATTGTAAATGCACTACTTTTATAAAGTGTCACATTCTGGGGGGGTTACTTGTACTCTTGGGCCTACACACGCAGACGCATTATCGGCCGAGTCCGACGTCTTGCTTTTGTGCATATTTCATTTTGCATCATGGAGAGTGCTCTTTCCAGATGTGAGCATCATAAGATCGCCTTACAGCCTCCGCCACTTCTCACCAGGGAGAGAGACCTATTCAGCCTGGCGTGCTTCCATGGAACGTTACTTCGCCCATGAGGGTCTTTTACCCTTCTTGCTTGGGCCAGTTCCTACACCCACTGATCATCGTCATTTAGAGGACTTCCTCGACACTTGTGACCATGTCTTTGGTCACATGATGATGCATGTCTCTCGTTCTCTCTGGTTTCACGTGGCAAATTCAGATCCACCTCACCATGTCTGGAGCATTCTTCAGTCCTTCTATGGAGACCCTTCACATACTGCCACCATCGTTATCTGCTGCTGATTTAGTCATCTCCTCCATTTCTTCATGTGATGACAGTTCCACTAACACAGCTCACTTGGTTCTACTTCTGATGACGAGGATTGTGCATCCAGTTCTGATGTCGAGAGTACTACAGAGGACTCTTCTCCTCTTTCTCTCACTATTCCAGAGAGTGTTGACACTTCCCACATCTCATCAGATATCAAGCAGTCCCCTTCTCAGTCTCATACAGTCATCACACCCGCCTCCTTTCCACTTCCAGTGTGCGAGGCCCATTCCACTCCTCTACCTTCATTGGATGACTCATACCTATCATACATCGCTCTTCTGTTTGTTGAGCCCCCTCATTGGGACGAGTATTTGCCTGACCTTAGTCGTCTTTTTACAGAGTCTACTTGTGATGCACTACAGGTTCCTCATCCATCTACAGGTGTTTCAGAGGAGTTCATCATCTCCATTGTTGGGAGTGCCCCTTCTGGGACTCTTACCACTTCCACTTTTCTCGGAGACCTTCATTGATCCACCCTCAGTTTGTGGATCCCTTTTCTGTTGTGGAGGATGTTCTGTTCCCTTCATATCACCTGGACATCCTTTCTGTGGGTGTTCCTCTTTTTCACTCTGACAGTTCTACGCACGTGGCATTACCTTCGGTTCCTTGGCACTCACTCGCTAGACCTATGTCACACTTGAGTGCACCAGGACTCGAGTTCTTCGTGTTCTTTGCATTGATTTCCTTTGTGGAGTGGGCGGACTTCCAAAGCACATCATTTCTATCCTTCCTAAGGTTAGGCACATAGTTCATTGCGGGTGGCTCTTCTTCATCCATAGGCGAGAGGATCTTGTCATCGACATTCTTCCGGGAGACCTCCTAGAGCTACGAGTTGAGATCCGTCCATGACATCTTTCGCATTCCTCTCGTTCACTCTTCTTCTCTCTTCTTCTTCCTTCCGAGAGATTGCCTCCTTGTACATACATGGGTACCTTTTCAGGCTCGTCTAGAGCTAGGACCCATATTTGGCATCTTTCTTAGATTAGAGAGTGTTTTGTTCTCTTGTGGTGGATGTTTTTACCACTAGGTTTTCCTTTGCTTGGGACCTTTTTCTTGTGCATGGGTACCTCATCGGGCTTTGTGTCTTAGGAACCCATTTCGTTTCGACTTGTCGCCTCATCCTAAGTTACGATGAAGGGGGTGTTGGTGTGTGTTATTTTCCACATCATCAGGTGAGTCATCTCGCTTAGGTGAGATCGTAGGTCCACATGTCATTTAGACGTCATTATGAGATTCCCTTACATGTTAGTGCATCAGCACATTAGTGCGTCATATGCGTCATTGGGAGTTACACTTCTATTCTGGGAATGTAACTCCCCCTCTCTACTCGAGTTGTCATGATTGCAACACTGGGGGTTACTTAGCACCTCCTATATGTACACGTCTTTTGATCTATGAGATAGAGGAGAGTTTTATGGCTTAACCAGGTTCTACCCATTTGTCGAATCTTTGCATGCACATTCGGTTGATGCTCGCTCCTCCCGAGATCTCTTCACGCTGCCGTTCACACATTCGTTGATGTGCATGTCGTCCCTCGTGATCCTCGCTTGGGTTTTCAAACCCTCTTTCGGGGACAAAGTGTGGATGTACACAAATTGTTATAAGAACATGGTTTCGGCCATGGAAAAAGGGGGATTCTGGTTTTCTAGGAAAGGATTAAATTCTGAAGTAATTCAATACAGAAGTTCTTTCCTTCTTTTCTTATTTTCCTCTGTTATATCTTTCTCTCTCCTTTCTCGATTCATGGATCTTTTGTTTTACATTCAATAGAAACTTTGTGTTCAGTGCCTGTGTAATCCTCATAACTTTGTGTCTGCAGATTTGCATTGGTGGTGAAGTAATTGATCCTTTTCTATATTTTCTTGGTTCAATGTGAGTAGGGAGATACTCTGCTATCTATATTTCCCAAAAGCGTTATTGTTTTCTTCCTTCCCCCATCTCTATATTCTTCCATCCCTTCTGATTGATAATCTTTTAAGTATTAAAACATTCCAAAATATCAGGGTCCAAACATTGAGAGTTGTATATCAAGTACATTTGTTTTTCTGCTTTGATAAGGGAACCTCTCCCATTAAAGAGGAGGGACTTGTTGTCCATCGACTCTGGTTTCAACCCATTTTACATTTCGAAACCCAACATAACCATAGGGCTAAACCACTTAGATTCCTCAATTGATTCAATAATTCCAGACTTAAGCATTTTATCAATTTCTTCCTTGACCTTTATGTGCAAGTTTAGATTTATTTTATAAGGCCTCTTCCGAACCAGATGTGCTCCTTCTTTCAACTTAATTTTCATTTCTCCCAATGAGGGGTGCACTCCTTTTAATTCATGATAGCCACGTGGAAACAAATCCTAGAAGTTGAGAAAAATCTCAATGATCTTTACTACCTCCTGCTCTCGACCGATGTAATCACCAATAACAACTTCCATAGGCACATCCGGTGCCAATTTTTACCTTCTTTGTTTTCATGGGCACATGGTACACACAATCTTTCTAATCTGTTGTATCCATTACTTTACGCACCTTCTGTATGACTAACCTCTAAATTCTCAACCTCTTCATCATCAATGAGGTACACCATTTTACCCTTTTCTTTCTCCTTCCACGCGCGACACAATTGTAACTATTTTGTTTCCTCAACATCCAGGTGTGCCTCGGAATCGGAGTTCTCTAAAAACTCAAGAATGAGATCTTCTAATTTTGCATCATCCCCAACGTGATGCACTTCATAATATCAATGCTTCATGGAATAGAGGTTTATTAGAAAAATAATCAAATGTATGGACCATACCTTCAATCATATCTCACCAAGCTTACAGTCTCTTGTTTGAGCTTAACATGTATATACCATGCACGTGCACAACCTTGCAAAATGGAATAAAACTTATGCACCCACAAAGATGGTGGCAAGGCCTCTTGGCCTTGTGCCCATATTCTCTCACAATTATGGACGTGTGCCAAAGCAGAGTCTTCCCATGATATTCACATATATGTGTAGGCACATTGCTCCATGTGAACTTGGTTGAGAATGTGATTCTTACCTCTTGCTAGACCAACAAGTTATCTTTGTGTGTCACCACCAGCCACAGTGTTGTTAGACCAACATGTTCTTTCGATCACTGTCATTCTTCCAATGTTCTTCCATGGTGAGTAAGAAGAACTCGAGCTTTTCCTCACCCGGTAATCGTGGCAATTGAACTTTTCCCATGTGCCTCACCATGCGCGACCGATCATTCTAGTTATTATCCCCTTCATCTCGTACCGACCATTTCATATGTGTCATGGGCCCAATTATCACAAGCAACACTTGTGGTGTCACTAATTGACTGCGCATCTCCCCAATACAACACACCTTCCTTGGATGGTTCCATAGTCTCAGGGTCATGTATTGTGCATGCATAAATCCTATTCTAGATCTTCTTCACTCAGAGGCTCAACATATGGTGTAGCTTTTGCTTCATTCAAAGGTATAATGACGTGCTCATTCCTATTCTTGAAACTTATGTATCCCTTATTGAAGCACAGGTCTGCATTATTCGCATAACACCATGGTCACCCAAGTAATGCTAGAAAGTTGTTTGCTTCAACAAGCTCTAATACCTCAAAGTCTCTAGTAAACTTGGCTCCCTGAATTGTAATAGAAGCATCCTTCAACACCCCAATAGGCATAGCCCTTGTCTTATTCACCATATATAACACATTTGAATATGGTTGTAACATAGGTCTCCCCATCTGATTCCATGCATTGAGTGATCACATTTACCTCAGTGCTGTATCTATCAAGATATTGCTTACTAACCACCCATCAATTACTGTATCCAAATTTATTTCCTTGTTATACTTATGGTTATGTGATGGTAAGTTTGCATTTAGTATTTGTCACTCGTGATCAATTCCAGTAGCATAGTACCTTGTCATGCAACCATTCCCTTAAAGGAGGAATGATATTCTCCTGGTGCAACATCTTACATAGCTCCTTCAATTCATCCACATCTTTCTATGAGAGCTTGACATGCTTCGCGTGTTCTCTCTCACATGCCTGCTCCTTCAAGCATTGTATCTCACCTTGTAACTCTCGATGACTCCCATAGTCTCTTGATAGACTTCCTTCTAATGAGCAACGTATGAATACATGACATGCATGAATTCTTCTCTCATGATGAGTAGTTTGGCTTCGAGAGGTTCACGCGCGCGTGTTGCTTCAACGCAAATAGTGACCAATAAAGGTTGTAATTTAGGATCAGGTATCTTCTTTGGTATCCATTGATCACCCTTTCGATGTACCTTTATCATCCCCTGCACCCTTGTCTTTCTTCTTCTTTTTCTCACGTGCTTATATAAGTCTGGACAATCCTCGTAAATTATGTTGCTTCCCACACCACATGCAAACTATATTTTGGGGACAATCACATTGGTAATGATCGAGGACCCACAAGTATAACAGGTCCCATGTGGAAATCTACTTCTACCTCCACGACCTCTACTTCTATATCCTCCACGGAATCCACCTTCGTCATTGTTATGTTCTTTAGAAGGCTGCGTGTTTTAAACCTTAGAGTTGCTTACTATTGTAGTCTATCCTAATCCAGTCTCCCACGCCTCATGAATTTGATCTATCAGTTGACAATCCTTTATATCATGAGTGTGCGCATTACAAATATTACAGTACATAGATTCACTCTTCGTAGTTGCACACTTCAAGCGAGGAAAATTTTGAACACCATGGTCCATGTAGCAAATTTCAAAAGATTGTAACAATGTGTGCACTAACCTACGTGAGCATATATCCTTAGTGTGTCCTTCAACCTCAAAATTTGTGCACCATATACCACTTTTAGTCTCATGTGTGAGTTGACAGATAACTTCTCCAATTGCTTAGCCATAGTATTATTTGTGCTTCTAGAAAAGGACTAACTCTGTGTGCACACTTCCGGCCGCTTTAGGGTGCAGAGATGCTTCCAATGCCTCGCGGATTAATATACATCTTATGAGATAATGCCCTTCGGAATGGAGTCAATAATCCCCAAAAACCACTATGTGTGTTGACTTTGATGAATGTCATAAGACAACTTGGACAATAGAGTCTTAAAATGCGCATCATACTCCCTTACACTTTCGAGATAAAATTTGTTTAATATCTTTGAGCACGTTAATGATCTATTGTTCAAAATCTGGTATGTGAAACTCAACCAAAAACATAGTGTGTAAAGCATTATAGTCCACCACATTCTAATGTGGGTCATACTTCTTATACCAACTATGCGCGTGCCCTTGTAGTGTAGTGGCAAATTGACTTACCTTCCTATCTGAAGTTGTAATTCCCTTCGCGTGCCATAATAATTCACACTTATGCACATGTTCTACTACATCCTCTATACCTCTATACTATGGTAAGTGGAGTGATATCTTGAAATAAACCTGAGGTGGTGTCTGTTGAGGCTGATTCGGTGGTGGTTGTGGACCCCCGTCCACCGGATCCTAAACTTGAACCTTCACAAGGATTCCCTTTGTGTGGTGGTTGAGCTGATCCTCCTATGCCCCTACCGCAAGTTGTGGTCTTGTCGACAAACTTCCTTGTGTCCCGCTTGTAGTATTGAACTAAACATCCCTTTGTTTGCACCATCACAACACCCACTTAGGTGCTTCCAATGATCTACACGCCAAAGCGTGCCCCTGTTGACGCTCCTGAAAACAATCCTGCAAGAGTACTCCCAAACACTGACACCTATTGTGTTGTCATGGGTGCATTACCTATTTGATGCACTTCTTAATTTAATACAAAATGATATCTACATGTATCTACTTGACTACCTTCACTACTTTGTCCTTCAATTACCTTTGGATCTGGAACACCAAATGCAAGAGCTAGGTAGCCAAGTTGAGTCAGATGCGTGCCGTGGTTCTCATCCTCTTCTTTGACGCGCTTGTGTCTCGAAGTTGATGGGGACTCTCTATTGCGCTTGCCTAAAGTTGGGAGGACATGATGTTGTGGCTCCTCTCCTTCTATGAGAGCTTCAAAACCTTCGTGATCCATCATTCTCCTCAACTATATCAACACTTCAAATTTCCCTCTCTCGTGCTTCATTAAACCCGAGTCATCATTCCTCTCTCTGTTTATCTTTCACTCAAGCACACTTAGCATCCTTATCCACACTGCTCCTACTTTTTGTGTGCGGTGGGGATTTAGCTAGCCATAGGAAATCTCTCCAAATATAGTTCTACCATCAAGATCTTAATAGCTAAAGGGATAACACACAAATAAGATCCTATGGGCTCATGTAAGAACCTAAAATCAGCCTCCTTTGGACAACCATACATGGTAATCACATATTCCAACGTATAATTGCACAACACACCAGCCCACCAAGCGATCTACAACTCTAGTCCATGTTTCATCTACATCAAAAAGTGTCTGATAATCTTCTTGTGTCCAAACCCTCACCTAGGATGCCAAGCTTTGTTCGATGCATATGTTGTCAACCACTGATACAATTATACTTAAAAGAAATTGAAGAACGTCTCATATAACTCATGATAAAGATTGTCTTCTACCCGCTTATGCATGTTAAAGCTAGGTCCAAGTCTTTATATCTCTATGTGAACTTATCTTGTCCATCTTATACTCGGCTTTCAATACTCTCTCAGAGATAGTCGATACGCCATCTGCAAGCAACATCTTGGAAAACAAATTGAAAAGAGGTCCTCACAACATAATCAAAATGTAGTATTGTTATTCCACTAGAGCATTATTCACATTGACACCTCGCTTATTCTAAACTGAACGATCACTCACGGTGCATGTAGCTAACATGTCCCTCCTTTGTGTTTTCTTGTCAAGATGTTAGCATGCATATTCATAAGTACTTAATCAAGTATACTTAACCATTGCATCAAATCACTTTGGAAACACACATAATAAGGAATCATACTAGATCAGACCATAACTAAGATCAATTGCACTATTAGATCACCACATTCATTCATATGAACAACCATAATCCATCCACAATAATCCATTATACTAAAAGTATTACATTACAAAATTTGAATACATAGTAATCAATATACCAGGGGCATTAGACCATGTGCTCAAGTATTAAACCCTAGACCTGGGACAACATAACCGACTTCAAGAACTAAGAGCTACTACAATGAGTGACATACAACATGTATATATAGGGGTGGGGACTTTCCCTTCACCACCCATGCACTCTCCTAATAATAGGCATGCCCAAAATAGATTACATGCATGCTTTTTTATATCGGCTAATAATAGATCATCCTATAAATAAGACTTGCTTTAATCATATTAATAGCCTTCATGTGTGTGCTTGATCTGCATGTTCATTCTCCAAAAATAGCCTTTACTTATCCACCAAGTCTTCATGCTTTATCTCTTTGCTTGGTCAACACTCCATCTTGCTTTTCTATTTTTATCCTATGATAAAAAAATGACTAAGTCTCGAATCCGTCCTGTCCATACACGTAATCCCTCACGACACCCTATTTGTATCTATGCGCACCCTCCTACACGACATCCTTAACCTTACGCGTGCACTCCTATGTGTTGCCTATCCGATCCTTAACATCTTCTCCCGACCAACAGGTACATTTCAGTCCTAGTCACGTATCACTCTTCACATGATTCCCAAGTAAGAAAAATACTAATTGACCCTTATCTTTGGCCTCTTTACTTGCTTTCGATTTTCCTCCTTGGTATTACATACCTTATTGCCCAGTATATCTTTTCATACTATGAAATTTTTATTCGACACAACGCCTTGACCAGTGACGCTACCTCAAAGGTCGGCGTCCATCCCTATGGGTGCCCTTGACCTCTTTGTAATTTGTTCACATCTTTTGGGTCCTTTCTAGCCATTTGGACATCTTGTCTTCTTGGTGGTTAGCCTTTTTGAGGTTAATTACTAAATTCAAGCAAGGGAATCATATAAATATAAAGTTATGTGACCATAATAAAGGACTAAGCACTAAGCATTAGCTATCACCACATAAGGTTGCATCTAAAGGTATTTACAAAAGCATTCAAGCATCCATCTAACACACACACAAGGGCAAGGGATTGTTATTTTTGCATACACTTCATAGGAGGGAAGTTCATTCTTTCATGTAGTCATCTATTTACATCTTTTATATCTAGCTAATTGCTCCATTCGCTATCAGGTGCGACGTGCATAAGAGCCACCTAGGGTATGATTTCGACACACACACACACATAGAACTACATTGGGTTTGAGATGTAGTGCAACACTCATTTGTAAGTTCACTTGTTTGATAAAGCGAGGACAATCGACCAATCATTTGTATTATTTTATATTTTTGGATTTGATGTGTTTTTGGGTTTTGTAAGCCATTTCTTTATAGTAGGTTTACAAGCAACATCCTGTGAACTCGGTGTGATATCTTTGGTGATAGGAAGCAAAGGAAAATGAACATCTCACGACCATGCGAGACTGGTCTTTTGATCTTCTAAACAATCACAGTGCCCAAAACAAGTCTCCGGCGCCCCAGACTCTCCATAGGTGCTCTAGTCCTGGCATTTACGACACTTGCAATTTTATGGGTTTCGGTTCGATAGTTTCCCCTCTCTGTTCATCGGTTCTTCACTTCAACACAGTCCAAATTTAATTGTGAATCAACTAAGTCTTTCTATCTTTTTATTTATAGCTAGGGTTACAAATTTAAATTTCTTATCTTGCTTGGGTCAATTTTTGTACTTCATTACATATATTCAACATTGTTACATAATTAGTATTAGGCATCTATTTATTCAATATTTGCTTAATCAATAGATATAAAGCCCCATAGCCACTCAAGACCATTCATCTTTGTTCATAGACAATAAACAAAAGAAAATATACACGCCGACACGTAATGATGAGTAGACATACAAAACCCATAAATGCTCGCGATTTGGCAAGAAAATGCTTTGAATACCACTTTGTTGTGTCATGCCATGCGGTTTTGCATTATATAATAAAGTATGAATCAAAGGAAGAGAATAAATAAGAGAGCTGCCACCACATGTTGACAAGAATATAAAATATTTCCAAAGCATTGAAATCTAGGTAATCATAAGCTCCCTCTCGAAATTATAGTTTCTTGTGACATTGGTGTATAAGAGACGTGTCACATGCCTTAGAAAGGTCCTTTCTTGGTGTGTATCCACACATTCATTTCCCTTTTCATTGGTAAATAAGTTTTCAAGCATGTGCTCATGGACACGCCAACAACATTCCGGATGCCTTCTCTCATTGATGCCTACATGAGGCGACCATTACATCTAGAACTTGTCCCCCTCTTTAAGGATGTACACAAATGGTCTTTTAACAATCAAAGGAGAGGACCCAGATGGAGGTAGAGGAAAACCAAGGTAATTGTTTATATCTTTCCTCATTAATATGATGTGCCTATAACTAATCATCCTTCATTTGAAAACTTTTGTTAGTTAGAGCTTCTACTTTACAAACCATTCTAACACATACAAATAAACATTGGTGTTACCTCGGGACAAATAGTTACGAGTTGGGAAGAAATTAAAACTTTGTAGCGTCCTTTTCATATACAGAGGACCATAATTATGGATGGAAGTGTTGTTGGAACATAAAATAGGACAATGAATCACAAGAAGAATGCCTAGTGGAAATAAAAGTACAAGAATGGGAACACATATCCTGCATGTACCCACCATCAATGCAACGATTGAAGAACTATACATCTTAGGGCTCAAAGACTTCAATAGTAATTATGATTTGTTAAAGCATGGTGACCCTTTCAACTTGTAAGTACCTAAATTCTTATATCACACACACCTTGAGAATCACCTTCCAATTGGTGTCCCATCCAACCATCTAGCTCCCCTTGCCTCTATCTCGCAAAACAAAAGCTTGCCTACACAAATGTTGTCGAACATGCCATCAAGAAAGGACAACTCCCACCCTTAAAGATGATTGTTCAAGGTACAAGAAAGTCCTACTTGAGTGGTTGCATAAAAGATGCATTACAATCATTCAAGAACGAAGCGGAGTCCTCCCTTCTCCTACTAGCTCCCTTCTCCTACTAGCTCCAATAGGTATTGTTGTGTTCAACATAAACACATATACTATACATTACGGTCTTTGAATTTTCCAAGAGCATATGAAGGTCATAAAATACTTTCTCATAAATGAAATGAGCTTTGTAAGACTCGAAAATATTGAGCAATATAAATTGTAGGTTGTGTGAGGCATTCCCTCAACATAACAACAAAACTTTGAGGGCCACTTGGGCATACCGGTGGGCAACTTGGGTCGATTGCCCCTTGTTAATGACATACCACTATATGTAGGCAAGTCATTTGGTCACACACTTTGGCACAAATTTGACATGGACATTAACTTGGATACAAATTTTATTCAACAAGGTTACCACCCACAACAAATGGAATCCAGACACTTATTGACCAACATTAGAAATGCACACCAACTATAGAGGATTGAAATCTCCTCATGTTATGTATAGACTTTTTCATGTCTCTAATAGAGCAAACATCCTTTACAAGAGTAAAACATCTTTACGCAACAAAGGAAATATCAACCTCATATAATAAGAAAATGCAAAAATCATTGCACCTTCTAGTTGGAATAAGCAAAGTGACCAAAGCAAACATAGAGTGTTATTGGACCTCAATGACACTTAGTCGAGCTACAATACTTACGCAAAGGACACAAGGTCACGTTGACATCAAAACTATGGGTTGAATCTGGATTGGTTAATGGGGCAATCGGGCAAGTTGTAGAGCTTGTGTACAACTCAAATCACATCCCCTTGACTTGCCATCATATGTAGTTGTTGACTTCTAAAAATCTGCGGGCCCTGTGGGACATCCTCCATTCAACATGTTTGCCCATACCCCTGTCACTTGCGAAAATTATCGACATACTTAAAATGTCATAGGGCCTAACCATCCATAAGGCACAAAGAATGACATTTAATAAGGCACCAATAAACATCAACAATGTCGATCGCCAAGGACTAACATTTACAACAATCTTGCGAGTACACTTGCTACCAGACTTGAAATCTTGTTTGCTTTTACCTTTGAGCGTTACACAAAAATGTTGTACACAAAAAGTGTTAAGGCATGAAAAGAAGGGGAGGTTCGTGAGCTCTAAAGAACTTCCTCCTCATTTACAACATCTTTAGGTAGTGTTGCATAAAATGAAAAAAATGGGGTTGAAGATTACACTTTTATCTTATATGTATTCAAAAAACAGTTTTGACGAAAACATATGTTGTTCGAAAAAGGTAAATCCCAAGAGTTTGCTCACTTGCTAACTTACAAATCTCACCCGCTTTTACTATTGAGTATCGAAAATTACTTTCTACAATAGTCTCCTTCACACAACCTTACAACAAATTAATATCGCATACATTCCAACAAAAACAACCAGAATTAACTTTACATTCAATTGCTTTCCAACTTATGTGCTATAATTCAATAAACTTTGAAATTTATTTCTTTCTTGTCCAATTATACCTATTTGTATAATTTCCTTTACTTTGTTAAAATTACGGATTCATCACATAATTAAAATCTTTAATGCACTCTCATTCTCTCCACGGAATCCAAACCTAACCGACCCTTATGAAAGTAGCCCACATGCAACAACTTTCTCCACAATTTGAAATGTGGGCCAGTGCCTCAAGTACGTAGGTACTTGAACAAATTTTGTTGGATTGTGGATTCTGGATTTTCTCGTGAAAAAGTCGTACAGTACAAACATGGAAAAAACAAAACCCAAATGAGCAAAGCGTCAGTGTCACGATAAGTCTCTTAACAAATATTGCCAAAACACGGAACAGGTAAGTAGAAATTCTCTCTCTCTTTAAGGCGAGGAACAGGATCGAACATTGTACCTGGATAGGAACATTGGAGCTGGGTGAATGAATAATACGAGGAAAACGAGTATAAATACATAATATGCGAGACGCGTGGAAGCCACGAGACTATCAGGCGAGAAGTGAAGTAGGGAACATTTTTGTTCCAAGAGACTCTGGTAGCAATAAAATTGCGTCGATCAGAAATGACTCCAGGGCTTATAAATGCGAATCCTGTGGTGCACGCTAAAAAGGAGAGGTTGGCTCGCCCCGAGGACAATACAAACCCTAACGATGCCTTCGATGCCCTCGACATTTATGATATCCTTCCTTTCCCTTTTCATTTTGTTTCTACAATGTTGATTTTTTCGATTGAAACCTAAAAATAAAGAGTTGGCTTTGTTGATGATGGATATTACAATTTTTCTTGGCGGGGTTTTTAGGCGACCCTGAATTCGTCAATACTTTTTCAATATCAGTGTCAGCGAGTTCAATCTCCTCAGTGTAGTTTGCAAGGTCAATTCTTAAACCCGAGTTTATGTGTATATACCCTTGTTTGGCTAAGTCAACAAGTAGTAGAGTGCGAGCAGGACAGGGAATTGCAATATGTTTGCGCGCTCAGGAAGTGAACAAATTTGGGATCCCATTTAAAATTAAATTCTATCAAACGGATTATGTCACGTTCTTGGACTTTAAATTCCACCTGATAGCAGTGGAATGGCTCTGTTTGGGGATCACTCTTAGTGGCTGGCATACATAACTTTTCTATGGAATTTCTTTGTAGCTATTATTTTATTTTAACTCTTAAAAGTTATGAATTTTGCTATCTTTAGCAATGACTCTATTTCTCAGAAGTTTGTGATATCTGCCGTTTGTCTCCAAATCCTGGCACAAGCGGAGAAAGTGGCACTGTAATTTCAGTGAGAGCTATTAAATCACTGGGGAGCGCTCCTTGCACCATAAGCCGAATACCCCGGCATTGGCTGGGCTTCCTGCCTCCTGCTGTTAGGTGTAGGAGGAGCTGCTCCCGCAGCCTGTTCTCTTCACCTCTCGAGGCCGTTTCTCAACTCCGTCATCTCAGTGCTAGCTGATCTATGTTTTTCAAATAAAATTCAGATTCCATTCAAATCTTAACTGCTTCACGTTTCTCAAATAAAATTCGATTTGAGTCCTAGCTGGTCCAATGTTTTCAAATAACATTACCATTTTGTCTAATTATAGCTCTGGCTAGTCCATGCCTTTTATCCCCAGTTATTTTTGTCGTAGCTGGTCCATGCATTTCAAATAATTTTGATATTATGTTGAATTTTAGTTCTAGCTATAGTCCACAAATTTCAACCACAGCTATTTTTGTGGATTTGAGTCCTACCTGGTCCATGTTTTTCAAATAAGATTTACTTTTTGTTGAATTATAGTTCTAGCTTGTCCACACTTTTCAACAGAAGGCATTTTTTTTTAATTACTGGTCTAGTTTCCTGTGATATGATTTTATAGTGGTTTTAATTTTGCTGGAGCAGACTTTATTTCGTTTGATTTGTTTTTCTATTTTTAAAATTTGGACTGGCAAATTTTCCATGCACAATGAGTTGGATGTGGTATTTTAGTATTTTACCCAATTTCAGATAGTTTATAATGTCTCTTTGGGATTTGAAACTAGCACTCTGCTTTGGAAGCCCCAGTACTTTTTCCACTTGAGCTCATCCCATTCAGACTTCTAAATTTTATTACATTAAAATTGATTCTTGTTTTGCTTTCTTTTCCATTGAGTATTTTTCTTTTGGTGCAAGCTTAGTTGCTATGAGCCGGGCATGATTCCCATCCAATTTATCGGGGTTTTGCAACTGACCTTGTCTATTGTTGGATGTGGTGTTTTACTCAGTTTGAACACGTTCTCACATCTTTGGTTATAAATCCCCTGTGGCTATGCCGCATTGTTTTTCAAATCATTTTTTTGAATGCAGGGTTAACCTTAATTTTTCAGTCTTTAATACAGTTTGGAACAAAACAGCTCAATTAAGGTTAGAAATTGTTTTTTCCCCCTCTTCAAGGTTTTAATTCTGCTTTTTTTTTTGATTCAGAATTTAAGGTTCAGCTTCCAGTTTCCACGCCTCTGTATGGATTTAATATTATTTATGGAAATAGCAGCTCAATTATGGTTAGGTTTTAGTAATCTATCTTCAACGTTTTACTTCTGCTATGTTGGACAGTTTTTTTGTTTGGTTGTATTCAACTTCTTGATGTGTCCAAGGTTTAGCATTCAATTTCTGGTGTTTTTTAAAGGGATTACATCTTTTTGTTGTTTTTGGTAAATAAAAGCTCGATTAAGGTTTAATAGGATTTATTGTTTTCTATTTTCAAGGTGCTGATTTGTTGGAGATTTTCTTTTGATTTTTTTGGTTAATAAGAAGCTTTGGTTGAATTCAAGGTTTAACTTTCATTTAACTTTTTTTTTGGAAAATAGCAACCAATAGGGTTTAGGATTCAGTATTTTCAAGGCCTTCAAGGCTTCAATTCTGCTAAACTGAATGAAATTTTATCTGATTTATTGTGGTTAAAATCAGCATTTTCTTGTAGTCAAGCATTAGCTTTGAGTTATGGGTTTTTTTATGGGGATTTAATATTATTTTTGAAAAATAGCAGCTGCTTTATCAGGGATTAGGTTTATTATTTTCCATTTTCAAGGTGCCGAATAACACAATCTTGTTAGATTTTGGTAAAACTTAACTTTCTGTTGAATGCAGGACAGCTTTCGTTTTTCTATGTTTCTGTGCACATTTAACTGTATATACAGAAAATAACAGTTTGGTAAGGTTATGATTTATTATTTGCTGTCTTCAAGGATTTAATTCTGCTCAAGTGGACGTATTTCTAGTTGATTTTTTGTTGGAATCAACTTCTTGAAGTCAAGGCACTTGGCTATCATTTTTTGGTGTTATAAGGATTTAATATTTTGTATGGAAAATAGCTGCTTGATTTTGGGACTTGCTATTTTTTATATTCAAGGTTTTAATTCTGTTGTATTGAACAGTTTTTCATTCGATTTTTGATTGAGATCAACTTTTTGTCGAATTCAATGTTGAGCTCTCTGATTTAGGCTTATTTTTGGAAAATCAAATTAGCAGCTTGATTAAAGTTTAGGATTTATTATTTTCCATCTTCAAGGTTTTAATTCTACTGTGTTGAGGTGCTTTCGTTTGCTTTTTGGTTAAAACAGAATGTTACATTGGATTCGTGGTTTGGCTTTTAGTTTCTGGTGTTTTTGTACAAATTGTCTTATTGAAGGAAATAACAGCTCGAGTAATGTTAAGATTTTTCTGTTCCCCACCTTCAAGGTTTTTATTCTGCTCTATTGGACAAGTTTTCATTTGGTTTCTAATCAAAATTGACATTTGGTTGAATTCGGAGTTTTGTGGGGATTAAATTTTAATTTTGGAAAATAGCAGCTCGATTACTGTTTAGATTTGTTATATTCCAACTTCAAGGTTTTAATTCTGCTTGACGAGTGCTGTTTCTTGTTTGATTTTTGGCTAAAATGATCTTCTTCTATTCTCAGTGTAATTGAACTAGCAGCTGGATTAGGATTTATTATTTTCTGTCATCAAGGTTTTAGCTCTGCCAGAGTGGAGAATTTTTGTTTCATCTCTGGTTAATCAAAGTTTTGCTGGATTTAACTTTCGCTCTACACGATTTTCTTTCTTGGGAAGTCTTGGTTAAGGTCATTGGTCATCTTAATGCTGTTTTGAGTATTCTTATGATTTGTAAACCTAAGCCCAGGTCCTCTAACCCTAGCACTTTCTGTTGTAATTGGGTATATCCTTGATTCCCATTAACCACTTTTGGTTGTTTGTGGACATTAACATAATTTTTTTCTATCTAATTTCTTTCCTATAATCATTATACCGTGAGCATGACACGTGTTTATTAAAGTTATGTGCTGTCTCATTGCAGTGAACCTGAGCCACGCTCTTACAAGTTCCCCCATTATCATTACACCACACCCGTGGAATTCTTTAATGTTGCTGCAGTGTATGCATTTTTAGCTTGAGTTTTGGTTAAGATCAATTTTTTTGTTGAATTCAAGATTTAGCTTTCAGTTTTGGTGTTTTGTAGGGTTATCATCTAATTTTCACAAAAAGGCAGCTGGATTTTGGTGTAAGCTGTAGTTTCTATATTTTCGCAAATCTTCCTGTTGGATTTGAATGGTAAAGGTCAATCGTTGGCTGAATTTTTTGTAGTGAAGGAAAAATCCCTGTCATTTCCATCTGCAAAAGCTATTTGAACTGTTTGAGCCTCCGTTTGTGTTATTTGGTTTGATTTTAACAAATTTAAAATATATTTTTTGGCGTGAATTTATTTCTTAACTCCGACGGCAGATTCAGTAAGGGATATCAGGGATCCAGAGCATCCTTACTCACTGGAGCAGTTGAGCGTTCTATCTGAAGAATCCGTAACGGTGGACGAAAAACTCGGGCGCATATTGTGAGTAATCTATATTCTCATATTATCTACTGGCTATTTTTCCAAAAATTCAAACAAAATATGAATCAGGTTTTTATATAAAATGTACATAAGATCAGTCAAAATTTGCAACTGATAGCCAATAATTTGTACACATATTTCTCAAAATTTAAAGATGGGAAAATTGCCAAGTATCCTTGGTATCTGTTCTGTACCTGTAAAAACACTTTCTATCCCTTACAAGTTTTTCTCATTGAGCCATATTATTTAATCGAGGGACTTTGAGAGAGTGATAATATCTTTAGTTTCTCATCATTGGGAAATATTTGCCAGGAGTTGTACCTTTTAATCAAATGTCCAATCTGTTCTTATTTAAATTCTTAATTTTACCTTATAAATTTTTAAAAGCTCAAAATTGGGCAGGAATTTTTCTTTTGCTTGCTGAATCTTGGGTGAGGTTAGGGGCTGCCTTTATTGTGTGGTGGGATAAGCTTGCACCGCTTTCTTATGATGTTAAATGTGGATCACGGTGTAATATATGTACCTCATCTTTGTTACATCACAACCTAGTGACATGTTGGCAGGGTGATGGGCCCCTTTATTGCAGAGATTTTAATTTTATATTTTATTATTAAGGGGATCTATTTATAAGCCCCACCAAAAAGACTGCAAGAATTCATTCATAAATGTGTCTTTGAGAGATCCAACAAGAAGTATTGAAAGACATATAAAAGGAACCATTCTGACCAGATCATGACCATTCTAAAATTGGATAGAAACTAATATTATTAATTGAAAATAATATAGAGATATTGCTATTAATAGAAATTAGAATACCTCCAGACTGACAATAACCTGAACATCAAGCTTTAATATATGCAGCAGTATTTTTCAGAGAGTGACCATTGGGCTAAAGACCAAATTCTGCATTGAATAAAGTGCAGAAGTATTTTCCAAGGAGTGACCATTGGGCTAAAGACCAAAATCTGCATTGAATAAAATGTGGAGGGTATCTGCATCTCTCAAACCACTGAGAACATACCTGTTATCAACCAGATCTGGAAATGCTAAAAGAAACACAACAATACTACATCAAAAAATAGATGAGTTCTGGAAACAAAATTGGGTTTTTAAATTTTTTTATAGAAATCTGAAAGCTTTATAAGTTCATGCCATAAAACAGTAAAACTAAAACCGAGCTTTACTGACTTCCACAAAACATTTCAGATAGGACATAAAACACAAGAAACTTTCTTGAGAAGGTTTGAGTGCTAAGTCAGGTCCAATCCAGGGTCATTGTGGGTGCTGAACTTGGCCACGACAGTCCTAAATTTAACTAACAATACACTACATAATCTAACATCGATTGCTAATATTAATGATGTTTATGAAGAAGACTCGAAGAAATCTATAGTTGGACCTTATCGACGTCCACATTAACAAGAAAGTATTCAACTTAGATGTCAAAATTGTTAGAATTTGAATCATAATCCTAAGAGATCCACTTCGATATCTACTTCAAGTTATAAAGAAAAACATGTTATTCATTTCCAAACTCAAATATTCACAGTTTGGGTATTAGTTTGTGCGGATATATATCTATCAAGACTGATCTTGGATGGATTGATTAGGATTCCACATGTAGCTACTCTCTAAATTTATCAAGGATGTATTACTTGTTATATTCTACCTACGCTTTGAGGTTGAAACTTTTTAACATAGGAGGGCATGTTATACACCAAACTAGTAGTAATCAGCTATCAAAGGTTGTCTTAATGCCACAGCCTTTCAAATAGTCGCATACCGATGGGTCACATACGAAACCTTCTCGTATGTGATCCCCGAGTCACATTTTGATATAATCCCATTCAGCTATCCATTCTTTCATAACTCTCCATATTCTAATTCTTATGTGTGTGTGTGTGTGTGTGTGGGTGTGTGTGTGTGTGTAAAAGATGTAGTTATTTCCGTTTTTAAATTTATATGTACTTGGTATCATAGTTACCAGGTTCGGCCGGATTTGTATGAAATCCGGTTCGAACCGTATTTTTTGAAGTAACCGAATAAATCCGGTTCGGTTCGGCCAATTTTTTGCACAAAAAAAAAATTCCTTTTTGGCATTTCTTTCCTTTTTGGATTTTCGGTGAAGAAATCACAAGGACAGAAAAAAATTTGCCATTTTTGGAAAGGGTCCGGGAAGATGTAGCAGCAAAAACTTGCATGTGCCATAACTTTCATTTTGTGGCTCCGTTTCAGGTGTCGTCTTCTCTAAAAGTGTATATTTTCTCGAGCTCTACGCATTGATGGCAATATTTTTCTTATTTTCATAAAATCCATTTTTGCACCTTTTTGGACCAAGCAACTTCTTGCAATCTTTTGAAAGAATCATTATGATGATGATGATTATGGTAGATGGATGCTTTTTTGTATGATTTGTCTATATATAATGATATAAGTATACAATAATATAAATTTATAATAATATAAGTATATATATTCCGAACCGGATTTTTCCGTATTTTTCGAATTTTTCGAGAACTCCGAATTTTTAGATTTTTTTGCCCTTCCGAATTTCATCGGATTTCCGAATCTGGTAACTATGCTTGGTATACAACAATGTCCATATAATTTGATTAAATGATTTTGTATAACCCTTAAGACATGTAAACTAGTTGTATACATTCACTTCAGGACGTGAAAGCAACCTAGATAGAATGTATGGGTGACTGGAACAAGTGGGATGAAGATGAAGGAGGCTAGGAGGGATGTTTGGATCCCCAATGGACTTTTCTTTACTCTCTATTAAAAAAAAACATAGTGACAGGTTTGTGGTGGCATGAACTTGTCAGCCAAGTACCCATGACACATGCAGTCATGACCGAATGCATCCTTGTGACAACAAAAAGATACAGCTTTGAGGAAACACAAACACATCACTGTCATTAGGTCTGGGTTTGTACTTGTCTGGATCTGTCCCAAGTACTACAGAGAGCGACGTTGACCACCCAGAATGGAAGTTGGAATGTTTAGCATTCCAACTGTTACTGTACTTTGGATTTTGGAGTCTTCCATGCCTGTTGGCAACATGCTTTGGCTAAGGAGAATTAGAGGTATCTGAAACATCATCTGAAGTTGAGTTTTAACTTTTGAGTTGCAACAAGCGTAGGAAATGTAATTTGAGAGAGAGCATAGAGAATTTAGTGCAGAACTGATGATGTAAGGGATTATTACAGCATATTATTTAAGCTTACTTAGGTTAGTTGTAATATATTTCCAGGTTAGCATATTTCATGTTTTGCTATTTTGTAAATTAAGAAAATTGAAAAGGCACGTAATCTACCATATTCCATGTGCACTTTTAGAATGTCCTAGTTGGACCACATGTGTTGTCTTTTGGTCACATTGGATATTGGCCTTTGTGTAAGTACTCCATGAGAGGATTTCAGGAAGAGGTTGAATAGAGTATGTCATTCTGCATCAATTATGAGTCTAGTATTCTTTTCATGCTTGTTCTTAGCTTTTGAGTCCAGATTCACAGTTTATGGTTTGATATGTATGGATTTATTTTAGGAGAAATCATCGTGGTTGTTTCTTGAGCTTGTTACAAGAAATGTGGTTTCCATCCTCTTTTTACAAGAACGGGCAAGATGGGTGGTTGTGGGAGCCAATGGCCCTGTAAACTTGAAACCTTAAATTTCTTGGTGATAGTGGAAGGAGGCACGGCCCCCTTATTGGAGATTTTGTCCATAGCGGGTTTCTCCAGGTTAAATCGTTTGTTGATTTGTATGTATATGTTGTTTAGGTCTTCTTTCCATGTTTTCAAGTTCATTTCTTTATTTCCTCATTAAATCGTGCTCTATGGAAATTTTTTAAAAGGTTTGTGCATAAGCAAAGTAAGAAAATGTGCACGTAAGCAAAGTAATTAAATCTGCGCATAGCTAATCGGGTTTAGTTGTAGAGTATATCTAGGCCGATTACATATCACTTCCTTTCTTCATAGAATAAACCTATACTTATTTTCATCTGGTCTTCTATGAATAATTCATGGTTTGGTTATAAGCAGAATTATATTGTGAAACATATTGGGCTTATTACAAGGTTTATTTTTATAAATATGTTCGTGTGATTTTCCATCCAATGAGACTAGAGGCATACACATGATACTTAATACAGACCATATTACACTATTGTTCAACAATACATTTATAGGTGGTTTGCCCAAACATAGCAATCTAGCATTGTTTCTTGCAGATAAGCTTTGCCAATCATTGCATCGTCAGCAGTCCTCTATTCTGTATGGTTTTAAGTGCTTGAAATATGACATATTTGCTGCATTGACTACTGTTCGGATGTAAGTTTGTTTCAAATATATTGTTGTTTAATATGAAGTATTGGGGTTGTAGTGACCAGTCAATTTTAATAGTTTGTTAGGTTTTCTGTATACACCTATAGATAAAAACAACATTTTTTTGATATTGTGTTTGTTCAAGCATGCTTCACTTGTCCTAAATTATGTGAAAAATCTGTAAGGTATCTAAGAGGTTCTGAATAGTGATAACAGTAATGAATTTGAGTATTCTATTGTTTATAACCCTCTGGCTTAATGACTGCAGGATAACATTCACACCAACAGTGCAACACTGCAGCATGGCAGCAGTTATTGGTTTGTGCTTACGAGTGAAGTTGATGCGAAGTTTTCCTGCACATTACAAGGTCGGGATAATTATTTCAAATTATTTTGTTTTGATACAGAGTTACATTGTTAAATGCTAGCATGCTTAGTAGCACGTGTACACACACATATAATATTCTTTTCATTTATTAATGTGTTTTCTGAAGCAAGCAAAAAGAAAGAGATTATATCAATGCCCATAAGTGACCAAAGTAGGTCTATTGGACCTGGCAAGTACATCTAGTTATAATAGCACGGGGGAGCCAAAAAAATCTGTGAAATCGGATGGCACACTAAGAACTAACTAGAGCATAAAATTTGTAATGTCCCCTTTTCAGAATTAATTAATTTTGAATACCTGAAGCCTATTTTTATTATTTTCCGTAGGCTAAGGGGAAATTAAAAGAGGAAAATAAATTAATTTAAGTGGTCCAAGGATATTTTTATATTTTAATTGGAAAAGGACACTTAAATTATATTTTAATCCAAAAAGCATTAATAGAATAAAATAATAATAGAAGGTTGACTTCTATTATTGGGCACTAGAGTTAGAATTAATAAATAAATAAATAAAGGGGTGCCAAAGTTAGGGAAGGCTGCATGAAGTCCTAATTTTAGGATGGGAGGTGGATAAAGTGTTTTTAAATTTGTTTAATCCTATTTTTAGGATGGGGCGCCAACATGGAGGAGGAATTATATTATTTTTAATTGTTTATGGAGCATGCATGTATTTCCGAAGGGGGTGCCCACTTTGGAGAAGGATTGAAGCTTATAAAGGCAAATTTGGGGTTTATTATTCAAACATCTTGGAAATTCATCAATTATTTTCTTTGTTTGCAAGTAGCTTCAGCTTCTGCAATAGCAATAGAGGATGAAATCCCTCATTTGCATACAGATATGAGGAGAAAAACCCTCACGTATGAGCTTGGCAATTCCATTAAGGGGTTGCAGTGACAATTTAAGATGCAAATGTTCTGCCAGTTCAGCTCCAAACAATTTTATTCAGACACTAGTATTTTTATTGTAGTTGGTTTGTATTCAATAAATAAAAGATTGATTTTGTAAGCATTATGGTTCGCTGTTTTTATATAGAAAAATCAGATTATTGTTGCTGTTATAAAAGCTAGTTTTGTAATACATGCGCTTAGGATTTAACAAAATATCCAGATCTGTTGGAAATTATTTTCAAGGATGTTACAATAGATTTTTTTTGGGGTGAACCTCCAAAGGCGCCCTTACACATGTTAGGAGACACATCAATGTGAATTATAAATGGTACAAATTGTTCAAATATTAGAAATGTTACAAATATTATAACTGCTCATGCCAAAGAAGCTCTCATTGCGAAACATTGATCAAAAGAGAAAGCAAATGGAGACCTTGGTTGGGGCTGTCCAAGGTTTACATTTGAATTGAAGTGTAGAATACACTGTCATCATTTACCGTGAAGTAGCTGATACAATCCCGGATAATGTCAATAGGGGAGTGGTATGAGCTAAGCAAACTTGGTTGGGTAATCTTGGGAGGCACACAACTCATCTCTTAGAAACACTCCCAACACCCAAGGTTGATGATCTATAAATAGCACACATAAAACTAGTAATTTGTGTCTGCGTACATGTAGTTGGTATTGTGATAAATCAAACATGGTGTAATCACAATGTTTACTCTCAATCAAGTGGAAGATATAAGATGTTGGCTAAATCACTATTAAACCGCATCAAATAACCCTATTAGTATGAAGAATGGGTATGTCCACAATGCAGGAAGAAATTGGATCAAGGAGGTTCTTTTTTTTGGGTCTTGAACATTGATGTTTTGTTGACATGAGAAATCACCAAGAGTCACTTACAAGAGGCGAGTGTTGAAGACAATTGAACGTCATGAATGCTTCGCCACCCGTTGAAATTTGAATTGTCGATCCCATTCTTCAACAACGCATTGAGATCATACCATGTTGCATAATAGAAAATAAAGAATGAAAGGGATGATTAGAGGACCATGAAGGGATTACCTTGCTCATTCAAATCTAGGTTTGTTGATTTGCCTTAATGGTGATGTGACTAGGGACTCCTAGAAAAAGAGATGGGAAAAAGAGTAGATTTTGCTTGTTTTATTGCACATTGTAATATCCTATGTTCGTTTGATTGCACAAGATGTTGCCATTTGTTACCTTTAGGAAAGTTATGCATAGCAAAAAAATAGAGAGCAAAGAGGAAGACAAAAAAACCTTAGAAGGCTACACTCATTGCTATTCTAATGATTTATTGTAATTTGGATTGTTTGTTCAATGGATCGATGATGGGCTGAAATTTTAATGAGTGTCAAGTGTGTAAGCATGAAGGGCTGAAGTTTTAAAAAGTGTCAAATGTGTAAGTATGAAATGGCTTGGGGCTCGACATCTCGTTGTCTACCTTCCTAAGCATGCAAAACACAATCGGTCTAGGTAGTTGTCATATTGCCAAATTGCAGTTTGAGGAGGAAATTATAGTCTTGTATGTTCCATAGTGAATGCATTAGAGTAACCGTTATTGTCAAATCGTTCTAGCGGGATTACATTGTTGTGGCATTTCACAATGAGGGGAAATAACAATGTTATAAGTTTCATGGAGAACAAACCTCTATCTGTTTTTGTAATTTGTTGGGTGGAATAACACAATAATTGTATCTTTTTGTACAATGGGGTTTTATTTCCTAGAGGCTTTGTCCACTTAAATACAATGTCTATGGATCTAAATCCTAGGAGGTATTTGAGAATCCAGGGACAATACTTGAATCTAGATGTGTTGTACAAGTGCACGAAAACAAAATTAAAATATTTAGAAACAAACAATGGTGAGAGAAAAGATTTAAAGGAGAGATAATAGAATTGGAATGGTAAATTGTGTTAAATTGTATGTTCTTTACATGGAAAATGCTTGAGGAAGATGTATGGTTGTCTATCTGCAACAAGCTACATCTATCTATGATATCTAATGCAACCATCTATCTTGATATGTATAGATATGTTACAAAGCCATCAAGGCTAAAGAATTGTTATGGAAGCTGATTCGAATTCATGCCCACACGAGTCCTTAACTTCGGTTAGTTGATTTGAATGCCATCAAAAATGTAACATCGAAACTTGGCCCACAAAGTGTTTCCCTACATCCCATAGAGGTGATGACACTTGATTGTTCTAGGGTAACCTCGAGTCATATGGAGAGTACACAACCCCGAATGTGAATCTAGATATGTTACATGTGTAAGCGTAAGCAAAAATAAATTATTTAGAAACAAATGATGCTTTGAGAAAAGATGCAAAGAGAATAGAATTGGAATAGTAAATACTAAATTGTATTAAACTATACATGGCATAATCTCGAGGAAGATGTATGGCTGTCTATTCGCGATTTAGCTACATCTATCTATGATATCTAATGCAACCAATCCATCCAGATATGTATACAATATGTTACAAAGCCATTGTCTAAAGAATCTGTTATGGACGTTGAATCAATCGCACTTTCATGTGTGACTCATCACCTTCCAACAATTGAGTTGAATGGTATCAAAATGTAATGGTCAAAACCTAACCCATAGGGTGTTTCCCCCATGGGGGCATTGCCCTTGACATTGCGGGGAACCCCTCGAGTCACATGGAGTGTTCTACGTCTTTAGGGTCGAAGGTAGTAGTGTTGTTGGCACCCAACAATACTATGCATTGTTAGTAGACCTTAACATTTGGTTTATAGATGTCCTGGGACCTTAGAAAACCATTGATGAAGACCATAGAAGGTTTGGGTGACCGTGTAAGATTGCATTGTGTGATATGTATTGGAGATCGATTGATGATCTTGGAAATATCACTAATCTCAAGGTGGTTTTGAAGTACCACAAACCATCATTGCTCCAAGGTTGTGAAATTACGCTTGGTGGTATCACTAGAAGTGTATTATGAGAATCTGCCTAGATTATTCGCCCCACCTCGAGAAGCATTAGTCTCAATTGCATTAAGCGTAGGAAACAAGTGTGGAATCTTAGCTTCTAGTTGAGCCTTGGTAAACCATCTTCCTTGGTGAGTGAGTTGACCCTCCTTGATAACTCGTATGCTAGCATAGAACAATTCTATGTGTATATGGTTTTTAGAGTCTGGTCCATTTGAGGTAAAGTTTTCAATACAAAGATGCATAACTATATGGCACACTGTTCTTAGGAGTTGGCATGGCATGATTAGACCATGAAATCACTTGGGAATATTGTCTCTTACCACCCATTGATATGATGACACTTCGAGGACTGGCTATGTACCCTCTCTGGTGACCATGCATGTATGATTGCCCAAGGATAACATTATGAAATTGGTGCCACATCACAAACTAGCTCGTCTCCAAAAGGAGGGATAGCATATGAGAAATGACATTGGTGTCTTTGGTGTTGCAAGAGCTTAACTGATTTAATTTGTAAGGTTGAGGATGAGGCATGGTTGACAAATTTAGTTGTTTGACTATTGCTTCAAAGACGAGGTTCTTCATGCTACTGACATTGATCACAAAATCTAGAGGCTGCCCATGCACCCACATCTATGAATGGAATAAACATTTTGCTTCATTTGGTGATCTTTGGTGTAACATATGTGGTCGCACATATGTCATTTGGATCACGTTCCACAACTACTTGGGAGGCTTGGACTTGAGGATCCTTTGCCTCTACCAAAATGTTTTTTTGAGTAAGACATTTCGCATGTTTCATGCTTCTTGCACCATTTACCTGTCTTAGACAGTTGTGGCTTCAATGCAGGAAACGTGTACTGCTTGCTCCTCATCTTTGACTTTTCTCAATGGTTGTTGCATAATGATAAGCTTCTCCCAATGTAATAACCTTTGCCATCTTTAGTTTAGATCGAATGAATGATCGTAGGCCGCTGCAGAAGTTGAGAATTCTATGCTGCCCTAACTTGAAAGAGCCTGTCTTTACATATATGTCATGGAAGGCATCTACGTAGGTTGGAGTGAATGTGCATGCCCTTGGTGCAATTGTTGCCACTGAATATGGCGATCATCATAAGCATCTTTTGTATAGTATTCATTCTTGAAGGCTTCTAGGAACTTTTTCCGAGTCAATTCAAGTTAGCCTTCTGTTTGGTTTTCCTCCCATAGAATATGGGCTTGCCATCACTTCTTGACAGGGGAGGAAACTTTTATAAGTGCAATCTTGATCTTTTCTTCATTTGAGAAGTGATTTATTGAAAAATATGAAGTCAGTTATCTATTAGATTTCCATTAATTTCACATGCAAACACGTTTGAATTTACTTGAAACTTAGGTAGGATCCGACCTTCAAAAGCTTCACCAGAGGATTGAGCTGATGGAATAACCACCTTTAGGATTTCTGTGAATCAGGCAAACAAAAATGTCTTTTGCTCTTGAAGTGCATCTCCAATTTTTTTTTCAGTCTTGTCGTTGGTTGTAGCTCGTGTCTCCTCTCCTGCTTTTTGAACTTTCTTGAGCCGACATAAAGATAATATGAGGGGTCTTTTGGTTTAATGTCGAGCTTCAGATACTCCAACCTCGTTTGATGGGACATACATGACCAAGATGAAATTCTCTGATACCAATGATCAGAGTCCCAAGATATATTTAGGGGACTACACTTTAAATCTGAATCTAGATGTGTTATACTCGTGTATGGAAGCAATATTAAATTATTTAGAAACAAACAATGCTAAGAGAAAAGATGCAAAGGAGAGATAATAGAACTGGAATGGTAAACTGTATTAAACTGTACGTGGCATATTCCTAAGGGAGATGTATGGATGTTTATCTTTATCTGGCTGCATCTTTCTATGATATTTGATGGTAACTATCCATTTAGATATGTATACACTATACAATATGTTACAAAACCACTAAGGTTAAGGAGCCATTATGGAAGTTGAAATGATCTCATTTCTGTGTGTGACTCTTCAACTTCCGGTGATTGAACTGAATGGTTCAAAATGTAATAGTCATTGCCCACAAGGTGTTGCCCCTCACCCCATGGGCATGCTGCCCTCGACCCTTCCAGGGAAACCCATTGAGTTATACGGGGGGCTCTGCCCCTTTAGGAACAAAGGTAGTACTGTTGTTGGCACTCGGCGACAACACGTGTTTCGAGTAGACCTTAGCGGTTTGGTCCTTAGGTGCCTGAGATCTTGGAAAAGCGATTGATGAAGACTGCATAAGCCCGCACCCTGTCTGACTTGCCCAGACCACATTGTGTCACTGTAGAAGTGCGTGAGATGGTGAAGATGGATTGATGCTCTTGGAGATGCTACGAACCTCTAGACGTGGTCTAGAAGTACCACAAACCATAGAGCATGGACCATCATTGCTGTAGGCCATGAAATAGGCTTAGCGATATCATTGGAAATGTATTATGAGAATCGACATGGGTCATCTACAGTGAAAATGAATGATATTTTATATACCACATTCTTAAATTCCTTTTGTATCGTACTTATATATGGGATCAAATAATTATAGGGTATAGTATCAGTATGTATTGTTCGATTTTGCTTTGCTATCAGCGATTTATACGGATCATGTGTGAATAGAAGGGAAAAAGAATGGAAGGGTTCTTGGAAACCTTTTTGCAATGGATCATCTTCCTTGAAAAATTGCATCAAAGTCAAATTCAAAATTCTCCCAAGAATTTTTACCAAACTAGCCTTTGGGTTTGAAAATTTCCAAAGGTTTGGTTTTGAGTGGATATCATTTGATTTTCATCCAAATGTTTATTCTTGAGCTTAGAAATTAGATGGGAATCATGGGATGCGTCATCCTTGGCACGATATTAGGGGGATGATTTTTTCTGTAACCAACAGAATATGTTTTCCTTCCATTAATAGACCTTTTTTGAGTATAGGAGGAGGGTAGTTAGGATCAAAGGAGACCAGTTAGTGTTTTCTGTAAATGTTGAATTGTAGTGTAATTGTTCCAAAGTGAATAGATATCTTGATCTTTGTATCTTTGTTAAAAAGTATTCTATAGGGAATTAAAGCAGTTTAAATGTTTTTTCCATGGAGTTTTCATCCCGAGGAGGGTTTCTCCACATTAAATATATGTGCCTTTCTTGTGGAAGTATGTCTTATTTTTGTAATTCTGTAGTTTTTTCCTTATGCGCTATGTTTTCTACCACGACAGGGTTTCTTCACATTAAATATTTGTGTCTTTCTTGTGGATGTATGCCTTTTTGTAATTCTGTAGTTTTTTTTTCCTATGCACTATGTTTATTTTTGTTATTCTGTAGTTTTTTCCCCTACATGCATGCCGTTTAGTAATTATGGCTTTTTCCTACATGCAGAAAGCTAAGAATTTTGGGTTTCTGTTAAATAATCTGTAGTTGTTTTCCATGACACAAAGTTCAATATTCTGGAGTCATAAAACTACTCTAGTTTGTTTTGCTGTTTGGAAAAATATCTTTTTAGTGAATTGTGCTTATTCATAGAGTAGCCAATCATAGATTACATAGTTGTTCTTCCAGGCCCTGTGAAGGGTTTAACTACCAAAATGGGGACAGTGAATGGTAAGGAGAAGATTCATGAGTGCAGTATAAGATTCAATCATCCTAGGAGAAGAATTATAAGTTCAAAGAGATTTAATTTGTGCGGGAAATTGTCCAATAGACAAACCAGCGTATACCTTTTGATTTTATCAGATAGGATGTTAGAAGCTTTGCAATAACAGGACCAAAACCTGCTGCCTTACCACTTGGTCAAGGCCCATTCTTATCTAAAAACCTGTGGAGATAGAGGTTCCACAGTCTGTGCTTCCCAAGTAGTTGCAGATTAGTCCAAGAAGAGGGTGTGTACCTGAGCCTTTGTGAAGCTGCAACAAGGATTGTTTACAAAAGAGGAGTGGTCGGCCATGCTTGAAGTAGATTGCAAAGAGATAAAGAAGAAAGGGAGACAAGAAGCAAACCTCGACATAAGAATCCGGAACAATGATTAAAGAAAGCACAAAGGTGCCTTTGGTGCTACATATCTCTTATCTCAATTGAATAGTTGCGCAAGTCATTTGAAAACTTTGAGCTGCTTAGAAAAGGAAATGGCTCCAAACTTTCAAGGAAAATGGGATATACCATCCATTTTTGACACACACCTGATCACACACCAAGTGCACCTTGAACTTGGGGTGTACTGTGTGTATGTGAAGTGCATTTAACCTACACACTCAATGCAAAAATTAAAGAGAAAATAGTTTACTCTAAAAATAAAAATGAATAGTATATAAATAATAAGAGTATTTGACCCTAACAAAGTCATGTTGTAGCTTGTAGTTCGAGTTTTGATATATCATATATGTAAGCTTGGAGTTTGAGCATTGATAAAATAAATATTCCTAATCATGATATATGTTTCATTATAAGTTTTTTTACCTGGTTAATGAGGGTTTTGAATGAATCCCACAACTGTTGGGACACAAACATGTGGTATGCGGGTTTTAACAACCTGCTCATGTGCTTTGGGACCTGCATTATCATGGACTGTGCAAGCTTTTGTCCAGTGGTTCTCATGGCGATTTCATCCCGGGTCTTCATTATGGCAATGCTCAGCATTTACAATTCAGTCATATCTGCTGGACTTCATTTAGTTTTTGGTGTCATCCTGCGATATTGATACAGCAGAGAACAGGGCAGGATACGGATAGGGATACTGTACATTTCTGATATGGATACAGCTGCGGATACAGCCTGGATGGTCCGGATACAGCCGGATATGTCTGCAGACATATGTGGGCATATCTAAACCATCCATGATGTGTCTTGAACGTATATGGGGCAAAAAACAACTTTTTTATTTTATTTTTGTAATTATTTTAACAGTAAAACATAAAATGATGCAATAAAATTAAAAATTAAAAAACACTATGAAACCCAAATAAATCAGCGGGGTCTGACTATTCACATGATCATCCTATCCATCTTGGGAGAATCTAAATCTCACCATATGGCATAAATCCAATTGTCAGTTTTCTGCTGTTATAAAACTAGAAAATAAGATCAGTAGCTCCTGATATACATGCATCTTCAGTTTTAATAATCACATAAAGATTCCGGCCCTGCTGCATTCTCCCATAAACAAATTAAACCCCAATTTTGATGTAATATTTAAATATAATACTCAGCATGACATTCATGTCTTGTCATTTGGCATTCGGCAGGCATTATATAAATCATCAGTAGTTTTAACTTTTTGTGGTTGTTTTGTTTTTTATATGCTTACTATGTGGTTAGTTTCAATTTGTCAGGCTATATATATATATATATATATACACACACACATACTGCCGTATTCTGGAAAAACGAAATTGCCATATCTGCATATTGGATTCTTCGTACCCATACTTATATCCAAAACGTATCAGCTACTCAAGTGTTATCAATTATGTACTATTTTGTGCTTCAAATCTTCATTATCATTTCTAAATTTTCTATTTTTCTTAATGCATGTATATATATAATTTGATTATAACTATCACACAACAATACTCCTGTACCTGCATACCTAGGTTTAGGAGGTTTGCATCAGGTTACCGGTACCTTACATATCCCTTCTTCTGTGCAACCATGTTTTGTGCAAATAAAGCTCATTGCTTGTTTAGAGGATGACTGTGTTGGATCTCGATGTAACACCTAAGAAACGTATTTTGTATTTGGAAAGTGAGTGTAAATGTTCAGTATAAAGAAACTGATTCATTTTGTCTGCGACGGTTGTCTTGAAGATCAATGCAATCATTCACAAAAGGTTCACAGAATGAGTGATCAATATGATTTGTAGGCATCCGTGCTCTTCATTTTATATGATCTGGACAGCATTGTTTACCCAAATGACAATATATAAATGAGTTTATGTGGTAAGGAATTGTTTGCTGGTGCTGATAGGTGTTTATGCATTTTCCTTTATTATTTACTAATATAATATTTAAAAGGTGTCTTATTGGCATGGTTGTTAATCTACACAAAAGCTATTAGGTTCTTTGAATGATTCAATAGTATTCATAAAATAAAATGAGGAATACATATAGGCATTGAACTCCAACAAGTAAGGAATCAAGCCATATCTTAATCTGCCTATTCTAAGTGAATTGTTGAAACAACTCACACAGAAACAAGATTATGCCTTATGGCTGATACTGATATCATCAATATGTGATGTACTAACTTACAAGCTATTTCCAACATTCCCCCTAGTACGGACATAGGTAAAAAGAACATTACACATAAACTAGAATCTCACACACTCTGATGGATGGGAACACATCAACCAATCTATAGATGTGAACACATCAACCAATCCAATAAGGTTTGTGGGAATGGCCTTGCTACAACTCTGATCAAGAACACACACACTGTAGAATTGTGAACAATGCCACAATTGTACACAACAAGATCAGCTGATCTGAGCCTTACTAACCTATACGACATTCATTTTCAGTGTGACCAAATCATCATTGCAACTCTTCACTGCAAGTGTGGCATGGACCTCCTCTTTTCTCCTCAAATTCCACTCCTCCAGTTGGCTGGGCATCGTTGAGCAGGTACAAATCAACTAGTGGGACAATGTCCTCACTATATCTACAATGGATGCTGGCCACCTCATTGAATCTCTCGTTTGTAGCAGTTGCAGGTGATCTCTACCACTTGATCACGAACAATAGAAATGATTTCCACTGCCATTGGATGCCATTCTTTGGTTTAGTCATTTTGGTGCATGTGGTTTTGTCACTAATGATTTTGAGATCAAAAGTAGCATCCTTCCTCCAGCCTCCTGCGGAATGCTGCTTACTCAGCAAGATGGATCTTGAAGCTCAACGGTTTCAACATTGTGTTTATTTTTCATATTCGTCCCCCCACAATGTAAACTGATTTATATGGATGTTGCACATTGAATAAGCCCCCATTGAACGGACTGACACAATTGATTGGATGCCGGGTTCGCGGAAAATGCATCTGTACGAAGAGATTTTGCCTTGACATTGACTAAGAAGATGACATACATTGGTTGTATTTTAACTAACAAGACTCTAGCCTATACAAATATGCCTAAATTGTGTACTTTAACCCACTTATTTGAAATAAAATACCTAGACACTTGTCAAAACTTTTAAACTATATTAATCAAAATTAAACAAATTAAATATTTTTGACAATGTACCTACATCGTATCTTTAACTTTAGACCATAGACAAAGACACCACTGATTTCAACAACTTAACAAATTATAGGTTATAAAATAATTATCAACCCAAATAATATAAAAGAAACCTAAACAATAACATTTAATAATACAAAAGTCTTTAAACTAGAAAACTAAACTTGACAACGAAAACATTAAACTAAATAAAACTGAAAAACAATACAATAAAAACACCACCAATCAGCTATTATTAGACACAAATGGCCTAGTACTGTTGACCAGAACTGGATGAATACGACACGGCAGAATGCTCATGTGCATACCAGAGTAGTGGGCGCAGACTTGTGTGGCAGAATGAAAGTATGAATGGATCGGATGTATGGTGAGTGGTGATAGAAAAGCCGCATGGCACTGCAAGAGGTGTACGGGGACATTAAGACTCCATGGAGGCCTGTAGACATCTGCACAAGGCAATCAGACCAAAATTACACACTCAGAATTGTCAAGTATGCATAATCCAGCGATCTATAGAGACAATTGTATGTTTTTCACTGACATGGCAAACAGGCAGACCAGCCCACAGAGATGGAAACTGCACACAAGGTCTTCAAACAATGATACAGATTTTTGGTGCACAAGATGATTACTAATGTGCATGGGTGTCTGGATTTGTAGGCGAAGATGAAGCAGGTGCACATAGTGGTTGACAGGGAAGTCATACAGGTCCAAATCTGTACACAAGGATAATGAGAGTCCCTTACAAGAAGAAGCTCAGACAGTTCACTACGAAGAATTGTGTGAAGATCTATCTATGTGGACTGTTGATGGAAAGAGACAACTCTACAATGATTTTGAATGAAAATTTATTCGTACATGGTGGGGAAGCACTTGAATGTCTGACAGAGATAATGACTGGAAATGTCAATGCCTAAGAAAATTGCAAGAATACCTCAACAAATTTGAAACTACCTAAAACTTCACAAAATTGATCCACAAATTAAACTTCAAGCATTTTTTATATCAAAGAATGAATGCCATAAAATGGGGCATCAATTCACAACAATTCTGCTACTTGAGATTTTATTCCTCCCTCATATGCACAGAAAACAATATGCTCTGATACCATATCAGATTCATTGAATGATTCAATAGTATTCATAAAATGAGGAATATATATGGGCATTGAACTCCTACAAGTAAGGAATCGAAGCATATCTCTACTAATTCTAAATGAGTTGTTGAAACGACTCTTGTAGAAACAAAATTATTCCTTATAGCTAATGCTAATAATATCACTATGTGATGTACTATCTAACAAGTTCTTTCCAACAAAAGCAACCGAGATGTGCGTGTCTCATACGCAAATTCTTTTCTTGCCAGGAAAAGTTCTCTGATTTATGTATTTAGTACAGATTATTGATTCACATAGCCTTTGATATTCTATTTGCTTTTATGTAGGGCCACTTATCTAGTCTATTTTTGTTTGCTTTATATAAATTATTTCTGTAGATTGCAACCTTCCAGAATTGTCTTTAATTTCTATTCTTTTAAATTTTCATTGAAATATGATTTTAAACTGGTTGGAAATGGTAACTTTCAAACTGGAAGTTTCTAAGGCATTTCCAGGAAGATTCAGTACACAAAACTTTTGCATATGCTGGAAAGCCTGCCACATGAAGTTTCCAGCAATATAGGTTTGAAGTGATTTTCTGCATCATTTCAACATATCCTGTAGGTTTGTATAGAGTGCCACCACGAATTCTTTAATATGCAGAAATTATAGAATAGTGCACAACTTCTTTAGAAATTGGCCTGTTCTTTCTCATGCTTAATGTTTTTAAATTTTGGGAAATAATTGACAGCTAATCATTATTAAATGAATAATTAAAGGTTAGCAGGCTGAACATCTCCATACATATATTAGATAATGCTTACATACAATACATTTGGAATCTGCATGCAGGTAGACATTAATGTTTCTCCTGGATCCCATGCATTTGAAGCTTCAGGTGAGTCAGAAATCCTATATTTATTTTACTATTAATGCTTTTTCTTTTTGAAGCATGACGTACAAAATGGAAACTATCACCTTCAAATGTTTGCTTAACTACTGTTTCAAGGACCAAAAACATTAAAAATGAAATCTCCCTCGACAGTAAGATAATACCATAGTAGGGCATGGAATCAAAACCTCGTCAATTGTGTTAAAATATATTTTTCATTGCAGAATGTATACGTAATTTGCAATCATTTGAATTGAAGTCTGATATTCTTTTCCCTTGTATTGAATATAAGACAACATTTCTCCCTCTGCAGAATATTGGTAGTGACTGATTCTTTGAATGGAAGAACAAATCAGTTCCAGTTCCTTTATTAAGTGTTGTCCAATTCTGTGCATTGGAACCAGAACGATTAACCTCAAAAAGCAAGAAAATGTTCCATAAACTCTGAGATAAATAGTTATTGCAATCAGAATGCATGTTATGCATCTTGTTTCGGAGATTGGACTGCATGTTATGCATCTCGCTCCAGAGATGGCTCACTCTGTCATGTACCAAAGAAAAACCCATATTCGAAGATCCATCAAGTCCCGTTTTTGATTCCATCTCCTCTTTTTGTTTTTCCTGGGGTGATGGAACCCTTACCTCTGCCTCACTTTAGAGTTTAGAGTTGATTAAGTTGCATGCAATAAGACTTTCTTGGCAGCGGAGCTAGCCTAAAATGTTGTCAATTACTTATTTTAATTTATGATTGCAGTTGTACACAAACTATTATTTTAGGAATAAATTGTGGAAATATTAAAATATTAAATAGTAACAAGACTTGTTCTAAAAATCAATTAAGGTTGGTTTAATTTCTTCTCATAAGAATAACGGAATGCACCATTAGTAGTAATAGTGTTATTAGGCATTGAACACATTCGATAATGTATCTTTTGTTCTCTTTCTCAATATTCTGACTAGAATTTTTGAATGATACATTATTCTCTTTTTCAATATTTGGACTAGAATCTATCGTTATCACTTATCAAAGACCACGGACAAGGACAATGGCCTAAGGAGGATCCGGGTATGCTTGTTCAAACTAAAATGGCGTGAATAAGAGATGGGGCCTGAGCAATGAGCTCTAAGGAATGAATGCAAGAAAGGTGTGATAAGGTGAGACCAACAAAGGTGTAAAATAAAATATAATATTTATTACACAAAATGAAGAAAATGTCAATGTCATGGTGGCCTCCAACATATTGGATGCAAATTGACATTATGTTGGAGGATATCTCTAATTTAATTGGAACAAACATGAACGGAATCACAGCTTCTCACAGAATTCAATGACAAATGCAACAGCCATTAGTGCTGAACACACATTATTTCTTAGTAAAAGAAAGAACTGAAATTCCTCCGAGTCAACTAAAATGATACATAGAAAATGTTGCACACGTTATACACATTTTCAGAGCAGATGACCTCAGTCAGGCAAGCCATCACGTGGAAACGCCCCTGAGAGCTTCCAACAGTTGCAGCAGCAGAAAATTGTGTTATTGTTTTAAAAATTCTCTTTTAGGGTCGGATGGAGGCCTGTGCCATTTATTTTGCTGATTCAGTTTTTAATTTGTATGTTTTTAATGTTTTTAGCTGATTTGGATGGCTTATTTTGCAGCCTAAAAATAACTGCAAGAAATGGCCTAGGAAACATTGGTTCTTCGAGGAACATTTTGGGCAGACTGAAACAAGATCAAAGGCCAAAAACAGGAAATGAAAAATGAAATTGTAAACTACATGGATAGGTGATGAGTGGTGCCTAGAATCAAGTTAAAGGCCTGAGAGGCAGAGGCCTGTATGAGCGGAAGAAGAATATTGAGAGGATGTGAAAAATGCAAGAGGGACAGGGTTAGTTAAGGGCCATGAATGTGTAACTGATGTGAGAGGAAGAGGGTAATCAAAAAGAGATAGGAATGGCAGGTGGGTTAAGAGGATGATTTTTCACCTGGTGGGTATTATATTTGTTTGTGTGGCTAAGGGTGCATCGATACTTCACTTGTTGAGTTAGATGTTTCTTTGTTGAAGTAAGAGCATTTTTATATGAAACTAGAAAGCATAACAGCTATATGAGCGAGCTAAAGCATCTAAGTTACATGAAAGGTATTATCGCAGACTCATATCAAATTTGCCCCAAGGGAAACAGAATTGTCATTCTTGTGGAAACCATTAATTCTGGCTTTAACATGGATAGTGAGATTTGCTTTAAAAATATTCAAGTCTCCTAAAGGGAGGGGAGTTACTGTTACAAAAAGTGGCTTTGCAAGTTGTCTTCCAAAGGAAGTCTAGAGCTGACAGTCTTCTAGAGGACCTTCTGAGGATAAAGAGGCGATGGACAAGTAGTTGATTTATGCCTGCATCCATGTCCTAATCTACATTTTCAGAGTTCTTGCCATATGGATTCCTCTTTCTTATATTGAACACTTAAGGAATAATGTTTATTTTTCACAACCGGAGGGATAACATTGGAAATTAGAGGGCAAAAATGTACCACCTAGTAACAACCAAACTATATGACGCAGTCATGGTAGGCGGTCCCAATTGAGAAACTCACATGACTGTACAGCAGTGTTAGACGGTTGGAAAGGGATAAAACCCAAGTCTTAACTCTCTGCCATATGATCTCTACAAGCACGAAGACTCTTTAGTAATCTCCTACATACTTAATTGGGCACTGTTGCCGATACTTAAACTGGGTCTCCTCGAGTTCTCCACACCACTTGTCACCCATTCATATTGTTTGTGCTCTTCATTCAAAGGAAAAGTAGGGTGCTGTGTTCATCAAATGGACTTTGTCCGAATGTGCCATGTGTCAATTCCTCGCATAGCTTGTGCTCACGCACACAATCAGACTCTGTGAGAAAGATTGTACTCTGAGCTTTCCAAGTGCATAGGGTCTGAGTGTGACATGTGTCTCATTCACACTTACTTGGGCTTTCGCAAGACATAAAGACTTCGCGGGCTCTTTTAATCCTTAAGGATTATGTGGGCTCCCTTATCATATAAAGTAACCGACAACCCTTTCCTTATAAAGTGACCCAAGGATTAATGAATCCTCTTAAGTGCTTGCTTAACCTTGTGACTTAGGGCTCCATCAACACTTGAGACTTATTAAATATAGAGCTCCGCTTAACATTGAGACTAATAGGTCCCGTAGAACTGTGGCCCCCAAGAACTTTGCCCTTATTGTGACCCTACAATGCAGGCCAACAACTGTTTAATATATAATGTACTGTTTGGTTTTAGAGCAGTTATACAATTGTATCTGCCATAACCAATAACTAAATGTAACCACCTTCTACAAAATAAATATACTCTACCTGCGTCCATTCCAATAGTGCAGTTTTTGGTCCTCTCTTTCCTTTCTCAGTTTTCTTCTGCTAACATTGGTATCAGAGCCCGAGGAAGCCCTTGAAGGGTACAGGAGAGTGAAACAGAGTTTGAGGAAGCCCTAATAGGGCACAAACTGAAGTTGTTTTTGTTTTTCACTCGCTGTAGAAGACTAAGAGAAATAAAACTCTGCTCGGTTTTGAAGTCTGTATTCACACATAGTCGCGGGCTTTATTTTCGAAGCCATACTGGGAAGTCCAGTCGCTACTTGAATGAAAGAAAGTCTGTAATCGTGCATAGTCACGAGGGCAAATACAAAGAAGAAAAACGATTATTATTTATCCTCAAGTCGCGAGGGCAAATACAAAGAAGAAAAATGATTTTCCACAGTTGCAAATTCAAAGTGAGAGGTCGTTTTCACCAGTTAAGGCACGGTCGTTTTCACCAGCTAAGGCACGGAAGTTTTCCTGCAGTCATGATTTTCTGTTATTTTAGCAGTCGTAATTTCCTGTTTCTTGCTATTTTGACAGTCACAAGTTTCAACAGACACGTAGGCCTTTTTCAGACACGAAGAGCATTTAATTGCAAGGGCAGTATGGTTGGGAAGAGGGCAGTAAGTCTATTTGAATGCATTTCGAAGGAAAAGTCAGAAATCGAACATTGTGAGTTATGGCAAATATATCAAACCTGATTCTGCCGGACTCACAAAAGTTAACGGGCACAAATTTCAATGTATGGAGCCATAAGATTTTGACGCTTGCAAAATTTCGAGATTGTGATAAAATAATCATAGGCAGTGAAGGCAGACCTGTTGCGAACTTCACTGATTATGACAAACGTCATAAGGAGGCTCTATTACTTCTCAAGTTGTCGGTTTCGGATGATATGATACCGGAAGTGCGGAATGCCATTGTGGCAAGCACGTTGTGGATGAGTCTGAAAGACAAATATCAGACATTAGAGAAAGGACGGGTTTTATACCTAAAGAATACATTGTTTGCTTTGAAGTTACAAGAAGGTGGATCGCTATCTAAGCACCTACTTCGGATGAAAGACCTCTAAGACCAGTTATCTTCCATCAATAAAAAGGTGGACGATGATGATATGGTGGCTTTGGTTTTGAACAACTTACCTTCTTCATATGAGTCATTTGTGGAGGCACTCCATTTAATGGCTGAGAGTCAAACTCTTACGTTTGACAAGGTGAGTTCCTACTTGTTGCAAAAGGAACAAAGACAGAGACATGAGCTCAAGATTACGGGTTCTAGACAATTTGAGAGTGCTTTTTTGCTGCTCAATCCAAAGGAAGTGGAATTGATAGGTTAAGACATCTACTTCCTCTCCTAAATTTCAAGTGAAGTGTTACTATTGTTACAAACTTGGTCATGTGAAGGACTGTTAGAAACGACTCAATGCCTTAAAGAAGCAAAAGGGGCAGGCACATGTGGCAACAATTGAACACGAGTCAGAAGATGAGTATGCCCTCATGGCATCTTGCATGGATAATGGCAGCCCTACTCGGTGTTGGTTTTTTGATTCAGAGCATCACGACATTTCACATGTCAAAAAGATTGGTATGTCAATTTTCATTTATGTTCTTTTGATTTAGTTACTTTAGGGGATGGGAGATCACATGTTGTAGAAGGGATTGGGGATGTCGTATTGTGTTAAATAATAACACCAAACTGCTTGTGAAAAATGTTAGATATGTGCCTAACATGAATAAGAATTTGTTATCTATTAGTCAACTAACTGATAATCCTAATATCTCTATAAACTTTTCTAGAAAACAATGTATTGTGTCTGATATCAAGCAAAATAAGGTTGTTGCCCTGGGGATTGGGCATGGTGGTCTATATAGGCTTGTTGATCCTGCCACGATCAACTTGCATGCCTTAGTTGTGGAAGGCAATACCAAGTGTTTTGTGGCATGAAAGATATGGCCATCTCAACCTTCAATATCTAGCCCACCTTCATAGAGCCAACATGGTTGTTGGTTTGCCTCTATCCAGGAAAAACATGATATGTGTGCTGGCTGTTTTGCAGGAAAATAGAGAAGTGAAAGCCTTTTCCCACCGAAGGTGCTTGGTGTGCAAAGGGGCTCTTAGATCTTATGCATGCAAATCTATGTGAGCCATCGTGGAATACTCCCATAGTCCTTGGTGCAAATTATTTTCTCTTGTTGGTGGATGATCATTCCCGGAAAATGTGGGTCTATTTTTGAAGTCGATGGCTTTGCTTTTTTGTAAGTTCAAAGTCTTGGCGGAGAACCAAACCAACCCGACGGATCAAGACTTTGTGATCCGATAGTGGGGGTGAATTCACCTCTAAACAATTCGCAGATTTACGTTGTAAAGAAGGGATTCAACGCTAGTTGACAACCCCTTATACCCCACAACAAAATGGGGTGGTAGAAAGGTGGAACAAAACCATCATGGAGATGGCAAGGTGCATGATGCATAGTCGAGGAGTGCCATATAAGTACTAGGAGAAGCTGTTAACACAACAATATATATTCTCAATCGGAGTCCTTGCAAAGCCTTGCAAGACATCACATCGGAAGAGGCTTGGTCCAAAATCAAACCAGAGGTATCAACATTTTGTGTTTTTGGTTTAGTTGCTTATACTTTGGTTCCTGATCGTAAGAGGAGTAAGTTAGATTCCAAATGTTCTAGATATTTCTTTGCTGGTTATAGTGATCATTCTAAAGCCTATAGATTGATTGATACTTCCACTAATAAAATCATTGTTAGTCGGGATGTTGATATAAAAGAAACAGAGTCTTTCTTTGGCTGTAATCAACAAGGGGTAGTAATAGAGATTAGTTCTCTAACCTTGCACAATGATGACTCTGGTCCTCATACTCCACAAACTTCAGTACAATCTATGCACTCTCCTGCTGAGACTTTTGAGTCTTCAGAAATTAACTTGCGTTGGTTTTGCCTCCGGAAGCACCACAACAAGATTCCACGTCCTCAGTTTAGAGGCGGCCTAAGTGGTTTTATTCCACTATTTAGGATCTGAGGAAGGAAGAATTGCCTCCTCTGTTAGATGGTCAATCTAGACGACTGGTAAGAAAATTGATTATTCGAACAAACTCAATTTTCTCTTGCTTTACGACCTTCTTCATATTCATGAGCCACATAACTACTCTGAAGCAAGAGGTATACTCGAATGGGAAACTGCCATGCAACTAGAGTATGATGCCTTGATTAAAAATAATACTTGGAAGTTGGTACCGTTGCCTCCAGGGAAACACCCCATTGGTTATAAATGGGTGTATAAAATCAAGTGTAAAGCAAATGGTACTTTGGATAAGTACAAGTCTTGGCAGGAGGGGATAGATGAGGAGACTTTTGCTCCTATTGCAAAGATGGTCACTTTTCGGTTACTTCTTTCCTTTGCAGCTCAATTTGGTTGGAAAGTATATCAGATGGATGTCAAAAGTGCTTTCTGAATGGGGATTTGGAGGAAGAAGTGTATATGACATAGCCTTAGGGTTTCGGGCATGTGGTTGTGAACATCTGGTATGTAGATTGATTAAGTCCTTGTATGGACTCAAGTAGGCTCCTCTAGTTTGGTATATCAAAATAGATAAACATCTCAGAGATTCAGGCTTCACACAAAGTCATTCGATCCGAATCTGTATGTCAAAAGTGATGGTGATGACATTGTGATTCTTATTGTTTATGTTGATGATCTTGCCATCACAGGCAGTGGAGATGCTGCGATTCATAAGGTAAAATCAGATTTATGTGCTACTTTTGACATGACTGATTTAGGTCTCCTTCACTATTTTCTTGGTGTAGAATTTTGACAACATACTTGATTTTTATTTCTCAAGTTAAGTATGCCATGAATCTGTTACAAAAATTTCAGATGCATGATTGTAATTCTTCTTTTGCACCTATGGAGGTCGGGCTGAAACTCTCAGCTCATGATGATTCGCCACCAGTTGAATCATTATACAGACAGTTGGTGGGTAGCTTATCCTATCTCACAACTACACTCTTTGGATCTATGTTTTGCTGTTAGCTATCTTTCTCGGTTGTTGTTTAAACCAAAACTCATTCATTGGGGAGCAACAAAACGAGTTCTAAGATATGTCAAACGAACTCTTGACTTTGGCATTCTATATCAAAGAATTGTAGACTTCAGATTGATTGGCTATACTGACTCTGATTGGGGAGGGTCTGTGGATACTTGACGATCCACCATTGGATATATCTTCTCTTTTGGTTCAAGAGCTGTTTCTTGGTAGAGTAAGTTTTAGCCCACTGTCGCCATCTCTTCTACTGAAGCAAAATACAAGGTTGCTGTTAGTGCCGATTTATGAAGCAAGTATGGCTTCGATGAATTCTGACTGATTTTCAGTTTCCCGAGCTATTGTTACACATCTTTCACTCTTTTGTGATAATCAAGGTGTTCTAAAGATGGTGAAGAATCATGTCTATCATGCTTGCACTAAACATATTGAGATTCATCATCACTATATTCGACAGTTGGTTGACTCAAGTGATATCTCTCTTCATTTCTGTCCTTCGGATCAGCCTGCTGATGTAATGACTAAACCTCTTGGTCCTTTGTTGTTTGTCAAGTTTAGAGATAAACTTGGTGTTGTTTCCAGGTTAGTCATTAAGAGGGGGTGTTGAATATATAATGTACTGTTATTCGGTTTTAGAGCAGTTATACAGTTGTACCTGCCATAACCGATAACTAAATGTAACCACCTTCTATAGAATAAATATACTTTGCCTGCGTCCATTCCAGCGGTGCAGTTTTTGGTCCTCTCGTTCCTTTCTCAGTTTTCTTCTCCTAAAAAAACAAGGGAAAAACTTACAACAAAACAAAACATATATTTGGGGATGCAAGATTGCTTGAGACCTTGGATGCTTCTACATCACTATATCTAAAGAAGCCTCAGTTAATCCAATTCTGATTATTGTCTAAGTTAGCCAATATATACAATACTAGAAAAGATGGAATGCAAATAATGAGCAGAGTTCTTAGAGCAGTACATAACGGGAGCATGATTGTAGAGATAATTTTTGATGTTGAAACTAGCTTTAATATAGCAAACGGATCATATGCATCTAATATCCCTAGTATATAGGACTAACAAAACACATCATTACAATAACTTGCTATTGGGTCCTCAATGACGGAGAACCTCTGACTCAAGCATATACATAATTCAAAGTCCCAGATACTCCCAACCGAAATACAAGAGTCAAAGTTACAAATAAACACCAACTCTTGCTGCTTCCATGAAAAGTTCTTGAAATTTGTAGTGTATTGTCATCCCATATAGGCCGAGTCATTCACCAACCAAAGTGCATTCATGTCTCCCCTTCCATTAACAACATGGGCTGTATAAAATTGTTGTAAAATGCCCTGCTGTAAATTTTTATTTGGAGAACACCGTTAAATGCCTTCAGAATGTCTTGTTACCAATCTACTGAAAAGGGAATCCAAGATGGAACCTTTTTATGCTTTATTTCTTTCCAAATCACAGCCCATGATTGGGTAGGATAAAATGCAAGGTAGAAAATCGTCTATCTATTTGTCTAACATCAAAATTTTAGCATGCATGTGGTAAGAAATAATTTTCGTATTACCTTCAGTTAGTGCATTTAATCTCTTTTCTCTGCCTTCCATAGCTAGACTTTTTAGGAGTATTAGTTTCAGATGCAGAACATTTTCCCCACACCCCGGGAGACACCTGTAAACAAAAGTTAGATTAGTCTTGTGTTTTTATTTTGGTATGGTATTTTCAGAGTATCCATGTTAGTATAGTACTTTTATTAAGCACTTGAAGCTTGAATTTGCATAAACTGGATGTGATTTACCTGCTCAACCAATTTTCTCCAGTACATCCTGATGTAATCTAACTGCAAGTGCATACTGATGTAATTTGGCTAACTGCATAGTTGGTAGCTCTATATATGAGTAGAATTCCAGTCCTACATAAGAACATATTGTGAATTCAAGCTAATATGTCCTAGACAACAATTCTGTTTTTTGTTTTTTTGGGACAGTTGATAATGGGCACATTTCGAACTGGTTAAATGAAATTTACGCTTGAAATGTGAAAAGAACATCAATAGAGTTGAATGTGAATGAGAATATCCATTTGATTTGCACATCCAGTTTTAAATCTAAGCATTAAATTGCTTTACAATTTATTTGTGTGGTAGATTGTGACTTTTCCATGTTAGATTGCTATGATTACCAAAAGTACCACAAAATTTAATTGATCACACTAAATTTTCTAACCTTAAGTTTGCAGCTTATCTCAATCGCTATTACATCTCAAACACACAAACCAAAGAAAAATTATTTTTATTTGTGTTTTGGGTGCAGTTAACAAGCAATTGAATGACAAAGAACGAGTGGCTGCTGCCTTGGAGAATCCCAACCTTTTGCAACTTGTTGATGAGTGCCTTGAGTCAAACGAACTGTGAATACAAGCAGTAGAGCAATTATATTGTAGAAACCTGGCATGTACTGTTTCATTTGCTAATGAAGCAAAATAAGAACTATGTAGCTTTTATAAAACAGGTTCCAGCTTGTCATAGATTTAAACAAACCAGGCAACCAAGTTGTTCGCTCTGTATGTATATTGTACTTTGGATGTTCGGTGTCCCTTATTTAACAGATGATAATATGTATTCATGTGCGCTATTTAAAAACTCTATATATAAAAAGTGGGAAGATTGCAGAAGTTACCAGGTTTGGCCACACGTAGCCAAAAGCATCGGTTCAAACTTAATTTGTTTGTGTTGGGTAAACTAGTTTGGATCAAACATTGGCGCTTAAAATACTAAAAGAATGTAGAAACTGGAAAAAAAAAAAACGTGGATATGCCAAATGAGATCCATGTTTAGGGAGACAAATTAGAATTAATAACAAAAGTAGGGAAGAACGAAAAATATATCTTGTAAGTAGTTTACATGTAATTATCTTACTAGCGTGTAGCATGATTTTGTTTTTTTCAAGAGATGTACATTTCATATTTTTTTTCCTTTTTAATATCTAAATCTTTTGAACTTTCCCCAAAATGTTCAAAATTTGGTAAAACCCCTGGGAAATTTGTTTGAAATTACTAATCTTTTCAAACGTGGTCACCATGGCTATTCTCGCTCTTGCAAGAAAATAATTTCTATTTTTTTACAAGTTTCTCGCTTGGTTTGTCTTGTTCTACAAGTAGTTTTAGAACAAGTAGTTTGGTTAAAAAGGAACTAATGGCTAAACATATTTTTGTACCGTTGGTGAAATAATTTGTCGTCGACAAATTACGTGTTTCCACCAACGTTCATGGGGCTATGCTCGCTCCTTGTCTATGAGGAGACTCCCATAATTGAATGTAACTATCCCAATTTTATCTAAATCTGTGGGATGGCCAAATAGGTCGAGAATCACACAGACACACTTCACTGAACTTGTGGCAAAGTGTTTGTATGCGGTACAAAGGAGGAAATTGCAATGATGAAGGATAAATGAGAGGAATTAGGAGAGAGGAGGTTATCGTTGCGAGTAGACAATTGTAGAGTTCACACCCAATAACCGGAGTAGATCAACATTCAATTGGAGGAACACAACAATGAAACACCTAGTGAAACTAACAAATCCAGACATAGTTCTTTAGATTCATTCATCAAGGACTCGAGCTCCTTCTTAATCAACGTACTTGAAAAGTTGCGCGTAAAAGAGAGAGTAGAGGACAACATGAGCAAAGATTTGGAAGAATGTAAGTTTTATTCGTGTCGATACAAAGTTCAACATCCAAACCACAATTCACAATTGCTACAAAGTAGAAATTTTCAAAATCTAGGATCCTTTGGAATGGAGAAGCCATCCCAATTTATAGCCTTGTGAATTGACCTTTCATCTCCCCCCACATGACTCTTCATGTTCCTATTCTACTTGTGACCTTTCAATTGCCCCTAGAAGAGACAAATTAAGTATCTCTCTTATAATTTTGAGAGAATACTTTTACAAATTACAAATATTGTCACTTAAGTAAATAGGACAAAATACAATGATTGTGTACAATGAAGAATTAGAAGAAAGGGAGAGAAGAGGAGAAGGGAAAGGGATTGACTGATCCGTTGAAGAAGCTCCTTTTGTTGATATGAAGCATGATGATCACCATCTTCTCCTTCTGTAAGATGCATCAGACACCTCGAACCGTCGAAAGAATGTTGAGAAATACTATTGCAAAACCACCTGAGGTGAGATCTTGAAGGAAGAAGGATGAGCTCTTTCCTAGCTCACTTGACTTAACCAACTCACCCAACTCTCCTAGCTCACCAAGCTCAACTCTCCTAGCTCACGGAGCTCAACTCAACTAACTCACTCAAACCTACCCGGTTCATCGGCTCACCCAACTCACCGAGCTTAACTCACTCGGCTCACTGAGCTTACTTCAACCAACACATTGAGAGATGATGATGGATCCAACTTGACCAATGAACTATGATGACCTATTTAGATGAATCAATGAAGTCTTTGACAACTTTCGAATATTTTCCGGTTGCTCATGCGTTCCAAACTTTCCTTTGTTATGCTTCGCCATGCTCTCATGCACAATCGGGATTAGAATGATGCTTTGGGATCCCTGTGAAGAGTGAGTTTCCTTGTTTGAGCTATGCAACCATCTTACAACTCATTTAGGACATCAAAAAGTAGCGAGATGAGCGAAAACAAGGCCAATTGCAACTTTTTGCACAAAAACTTGAGACTTTCTATTTTTAGCAGGTCCTAGCCAGGATTGCTATTTTTGGCAATTTTGCCTTGTTTTTATTCCTTGATACATTTTGCATGTCTGGAGGATCACGAATGTCGAGAACTCACCTTATTCAACCACTTATTATTTTTAGGCATGTAAGTACATCGCATGTGTCGATTACAACAAAAAGGTCTTGAAATTATGGGTTTTATTCCAAGATTCCCTATTCCAAATTTTGGATGAATTCTTGGTCCGAACAAGCGGGAAAATGAATTTTTCATCAAAGAGAGCAGAATCTTGAGAAAAACTCAGTCCTCCATTTTTTGAAAAATTAGTAATTTCATCGCACAAAAACTAGTTTAAAATTTTTGGATGATTTTGCTTGTTGGATTTTCGGGAATTAAAAAATTTCTTTGAGGACAAAATGTTGATGAAAAAGACAAGCCCCCATATCCTTAAAAATAGGGGCTTCATGGCACGAAAACTAGTTCACGTGAAACTAGATTTTTCAAGGATTGTTTCTTCCAATTTTTGTGCGATTTCCCTGTCGGATCCCTAAGAAAAGAAGAGGGGCCTCATTGTCCTTTCGTTCTTTGTGTCATGACAACTATTAATGGAGGATTGAAGCTTTTGCAGGTGCAACGATGGAGGGTGAATGAAGAATTCCAAATAATTAGTCAAAAATGAGTTTTCATGACCTTTTTGCCTTCCCAATTAACTGCAACTTGACCACGGGTGAGAGAAAACATGGTGGGTTAAAACTAGGGTTTGCACTTCATGGCTTGGGGTGCATTTTTCTGTCCCTATTGTCCCCTTGGGGATGGGGACAGAGGGTGCAAGAAAATGTGCCCTCACTTCAACTTGAGGAAAACAAGTTGTTAGTTCGTGGGTGCGAAAGCTGGGTCACACGGTGAACTTGAGAAGGGGCCAAGAGTGGGGTGCATTTTCTTGTCCCCACTTTGTCCCGAGGGACAGTTGGGACAATAAATCCGTTACCTATCCAAGCTGAAAAAATGATGAAGTATCGAAACTTGAGAACGGATTTCCCGAAGCTCCAGATGGTCTTTTTGGTAAATTTTTATATGATTTTGACTCTAATCAACATTCCAAGAACAATAAGAGGGGTCTCATCCTTCAATTCTTCCTTCAACTCCCTGAAATGGCTCTTTTTATTTTGAGACTACAAGGTGTGTCTACACAAATTGAGCTGCCTTGAGAGATACTTGAGTCTTGTGAAATATTTGAATCTTCCATCATGTGGAGAGTTCTTCAAGCTTTCCAATGAGTATTTGATTGACTCCTAACTCCTTATGGAGCTCCTAGAATCGTCAGTGGAAGATCAAGTTCCTGATTTAGCTCTACATTCGAATTGCTCCAAAACCTCCAAGACTTCAAAAATAAGCTAAGGAGAGGGAGGGTGCGGGAAAAACTACTCACTAACCCTAATCTACAACTTCCAAGGGGACACAAAAAGAAGGATGCATGAAAGTAAAGCCTACACTAAAGCGGTGATATACCAAGAAAGGAGTGCTAATCACTTTCCCTGCCTGCAAAACAATGAAGGAATGAAACTAGGAAGGGTGGTCCTGCACCACAACCAGATTACATTCAATACATCATTCCCGAAATGAGCACAACACATCCAAACCCTGTAATGGACAAGAAATACACACAGATCCTGCAGACACAATGAGAGGCAAGGAAAAGTAATGGAAACAATGCAGGGTTGACAACTGAATCACAAACACCATTTATTACTCCAAAGTATTTGCACAGATACATAGTTATAATAGGAAGAGGCATGAAGCCATTACATGATTTGAAGGAAGGCTTGAAGCCCCAAGAAGAATGGGGTGCATGGGAGAAGAAAGGTGATCAACCACCTTTAAATGTGCAGCCCCTTATAATATTTATAGAAGAAAATTGATGAGAGGAGAGAGAGAAAGAAGATCCCGAAATTGCAGAAAAACCTCTAAAAATCCTTCTTTAATCTGTAGCGGGTGCTTGAAGATCTCCAGAATCCTCTACTCCATTAATGGGGTTGTCTTGCATTTTAAGCAACCTACTCGGATTGCACCTCATGTCTAACCTAACTCCCGTAGGCTTATGATGACTCCACCTTTTCACCCACCTCCATTAATGACTTCACCTACCACTACATTGCTTGCCATTCCCGAATTTGGGAGGTTCGAATCTCGAAATCCCGAAAATGTTGTTTTCATCTTTGTAGGGCTTCTCTCCATGATTCCAACGATTATTCGTTTCATGAGAACCAAATTTCAAGAGTTCAAGATATCACATTTTGGGTTCGGTGATTTTTGTAATTTGAGTTTACAAAACCTCCGAAAATCCAATTTTACATCTCCATTATGCCTCCATTGCAAAGATCTCTCTTAGCTTTCCATTGTTGCATTTTGCGAGGTTTCGATACTCCTAGCTCAAGTTATTGCATTTGAATGAAGGGGGTGTTTTATGTGTTTGAGGGTCTGTGGTGCATTGCCTTGGCGAGTTGGGGTGAATTTATTGAGCATGGTTTCACCGAGCCCTCCTTGCCATTAAACTTCCACGACACGAACTCTGCGAGTTCCCTTGTCCTTTGACCGGTCCACGCTTCTTCCTCGAGCTCGACTTTGCATTCTAACTATGGGCCATTGAGCTCTATGACTTTGCCACGTAAAAATTTGGATCGATTTTGGGATGCATCTTCCACTTTACCTTTCCAGTCTCGCTTAACTCTTTTCGGGGTATACCGAGTTCCTTGTGCATTAGCCATTTGGTAGCACTGAAACCATTTCCACATGGCGGGCGAGTCATGTTTGTTGTTAAGCCTTTCGGCTCCTCTTCCTGCTAGCTTGTCGACTTCCACCGTATTGGACTCACTCGGTTGTCGAGCTCCGGAAAGCACAAATACCTCTCAATGTGTTTGGAAGGCTTTGCCTTAATCCACACGGCCACCCAAAACTTGCCACGACACTCATATCTAACTCGCCACCTCACATTCATACCTACCACACAACCGAAGCCAACTCGGCGGTTTGTGCATGGATTTCAGGTGGTTCATGACCCCCTATTTTGGACTTGGCGAGCTAAACGTTTCGGGCTTCGACGCCTCGAACCCCGAACTCGACCTCCGAAAATGGTGACCACCGAAACTCGAAGCTTCCAATCTCCGAACTCACCCAAGCTCGTCAAGTTGCTTGCTTTTAGGTTTCGGATTTTTGGTGTTCGGGCTCATTTGACTCACCGCTTTGGTATCTTTTCTTTGCCGAGTTTCGAATTGACATATCTTTGTTGACCGAAGGAAGTTTGACTCGAAAACTCGGAGCCCTTTCGAGCCTCGGGGCTTCGAGCCTTCGCTTGATTTTTGCATTTTGCTCGGCGAGAACCTCAAAGCGTTAGATTCTCGAAGTCCGAAGTACTTCGGTCTTGAGTCCGCCCAAAATTTAGACTCGTGTCATGTTGATTTTATCCTTCGCATCGAAGTCGTTTTATGAGCCTCCCAACTCGCTTGGGCCATCCCTCCGTGCGATCTCTCTGGTTGCATTCATCAAATTGGCTCGTTCAAGCCCTATCATTCTACAAGACCATTTGCACCAAGCTCTTACAATCTTGAGCTCTGCTCAAATCACTTCTCTTGTACCCACCGACTTCGATGTGGTTCACCGAAAACCCCGAGCCTCTCCTCTGCGCTTCTCGTCGCACGAGTCGTTCTAACCAAGCGAGAATGGCTTGCTTCCATCTAGGCCGAGCTACGACGCTTTTGGGGCTCGTTGATCGCTCGAGCCACTCGACTCACGTTTCACCGATCTCGTCACATTATGCTCTAGGAGAAAATGCTTGCCTTGCATGATTATTCACCATCTTCTCATTTGTGCTCAATGTTGAGCCATCCATTGAGTTGAGCTCTTTGTTTCTTGAGCTGATTTGAGGCCTTCACATCTCACTCCAAAGTTGACCCCTTAGTCGTTCCTTTTTCACGCCATGGCTTTATGTGAATTGCCGATTCGGCCTTCGTGTGCAAGCTCAACTCTTATTGATGAGTATGAGGTGTTTATGCCATGGCCGACATTGTGTGTTCGATTGAGCCATTTCTTGTTTTGATCTTCAAGCCCTAATCACCCGGCTTAACTTCCTCTCATAGCTCTGTGTGTGGTATTGCATCCACCCCCCGATTTGCTTTGGCCTGCAGTACTTGTCTTTGCTTCACGGTGCACATAAGCTCGAGCTGGTCGTATTCCATGATCCGAGTTGATGTTTACTCAATTCTTCTTGTGAGTTACAACCCGATCTTTGAGCTCTCACCGGCTCGATCCCATCATTTTCTAACATACGTGGTTGAGCCTTGATCATGGCTTAATGCCTTCATACAACTTGTGCACATCTATGCCTCCAACCCGCATATCCACGTACATGGCTTACCTTGTAACACCATAGCCGAGCTCTATTATTCTACTATAATTTGAGTGGAACATGGAAAATTTTAGTGGCAAATTTTTATAAACTTGTGAAAATCGAGTTTTATGGAAATTCGAATTGGTGATTTTTTTTTAATTCGCAGCCGACTTATTCGCCAAAAAATTCAACCGACATGTCCCTTGTACTATTCATTTCGCCTAGATTTTACACATATATAAGAGTTTATGAATGTAATTCGCCACCATTTCGAATCATTTCGTGCGCATATTCCCTAAAGTAAACATAAAAAACCAGCACCGTACACCATATGCTATCAAACTACAACAGCAAGCCGTCCAACCCCAAGTCTGTCCAACCTCAGACTCTAAGACCCGTTCAACCCCTTAGTTGTCCAACCCCCCTTTAGCCGTCCAACCCATTGGCGGTCTAACCCGTCGGTTGTCCAACCACTTAGCCGCCCAACCACGCAGCCGTCTAACCAAAGAACCGTTCAACCATTGGCGTTTACCTCGAGAGCCGTCTTAACCTGAGCCGTCCAACTTAGATTCGTCTAACCCTAAGCCGTTCAATCTCAAAGCCTTCAAACATAAGAGCTATCCCTAAGCGGTCATGGATTCTAGAAATCGGGGTAGGAAGGTTACAAATTCACCAATTCAAAAAAAGGTGCTAAGACTTTGCTTGGCTATTTTGAAAAATCCCAAAAAACGAAGGGGTTTTCGCATCAACCTGAAAATATCGGTATGTGCTATTTACATGTTATTTAGTCTTACTGAATTTGATTATTATGTTTTTCATCTTGTTCTTGAACTCTTTGTCTTGTGTAAAAATTTAACTATATATAAAATTAATTCTATATATGTAACAATTTTATAGAATCATATGTATACGTTTCAAAAATTTCTTCACAAAATAATCAATTTAAAGATATCGATGATCCATTATATGTTGAGGAAAACATTCCGTCCCTTGATGACATAGAAGTACAAGAAAATTCATCGAATTCTCATGATACACCGGAGAGGAAACTTCTACTCCAAGGTATATTTCTAGAAAAAGGAGACATGAGAATCAAGATATTCTTCTTTGAGAGCCCAAATGCATAAGTTGAACCCCAAGAAAAAAAAGAAAAAATGTCGAGAAAAGAAGACAAACTAGACAATTGGAAGGAGTTTCTAGTTCGAATGGGCTGCAAAATATCCGTTTATTAAACTGTGTACTTTGAAAATGGTAATGATGTTCCAACACAAAGTCAATGCAAAATTGTGGTCAAAAAAACAAGGGAAGGATCACACAATGCAACTCAAACTAGACACAATTGAAAAGTACTATGGGAAAATATACATTTCCCAAAAGCAAAAGGATAGCAATATAGTCGGGACACATAAATGGAAAGATGCAAAAGAGTGTCTACATGTATAATACGTGAGAAGAATATGAAAATGAACAAAAACGTATGAAAAATCTAAATGAAAAAGGTGACACCATAGTAGCAAGATTGAGCAAAGCTATGGAGGTAGAAATGCATGCAAAAAGTATTCGGTTTACTCTTTGTATTCCATGTATTGAAAAGGGGAAGCCCATGTCGATTTCGGAGAAAATAAAATTGCCATTGCAACAAAATTAGTTTGGGTCGGAACCGATGGTGCAAGCTGTAATGCGGGAGCCAAAAATGGTCCTGTGTTCGACTTCGGACAAGCTGTTGCTCCTTCTATGATTCATATCTATTGCATGGCTCATAGAATGAATCCGGCCTACAAAATTGTGAGCACATTTGAAAATGTAGCTAAAGTGGAGGAAGCGATACGTGATTTGCATACTTATTATTTTAGCGGCAAAGATTTTTAGAATTTGGACATTTGCAATTGGACTAACAGAGGACAAAAACTTCTCAAATATGTAGATACCAGATGGATATCTATGCATGAACTTGCATGTAGAATATTTGATGAATATCTTTCATTTACATGATTTATGTATAAATATCGTAGGGATGTAGATAAAGCTAAAGATCGATTGTCTTTGTCGAACAAACATAGAAACTTTACTCATACTCTGCGGTATTTTTCCATGTTGAGGAGCGTAATATTTTAATGAAATATGCACAAGATCGTTCTTTCTACATAATGAGACTTCATAAGACTCTAAGAAGGCGTCGAGAATTTATGTATAAATATCGCAGGATGTAGATAAAGCTAAAGATCGATTGTGCCATCGAAATGACATAGAAACTTTACTCATACTCTGCGGTATTTTTCCATGTTGAGGAGCATAATATTTTAACGAAATATGCACAAGATCGTTCTTTCTACATAACAAACTTCATAAGACTCAAGAAGACGTGTGTGCTAGAGTCTTGAAAGTTTATATATTTTAGATGGGAGTTTTTAGGGTGTTGCTTTGAAAGCTGGAATGCATTGACAGACTTGAAAAATTCCAGTGCTTCTTAAAATACAATATACATGATCATTTGTGTATAACAACACATGGGAAAGAAATTCCACTTCATACGTTCCAAAAAAGAGTTGATATCGCTATCTCAGAAATGGAAGAAGTAAGAGTGACACGAAATTTATATGATGCAGTATTATTGGAAACTAGGAATAAATTGAGAAAGATCTCTCAATCTTTATCTAAAGAGATCCGAGAAAGATTGAAAAATGATAAAATACTTGAAAGCAATGAGAGTTGTAAATCCACAGTTTTGGAATTTGTCTGGCGGAAAACCTTATAAATCAATCAGTCCTTTATTTTCAAAAACATGAGTGATCTAACTGACCATTTCTCTAAGACTAAAGAGATAAACAAAGTTTTTGTAGAAGGTATTTTACAAAGAAAAATACTTAGTTCCCAGTCAATGGATTATGCTAATACTATGATACGACAAGTTCAGCTTCTACAAAACCCACATGAATATGGTGTCATTAAAAGGATTTGGAAGGATATTTGTTCCAGTAGTATTTTGCATGAAGATTTGAGCGAGTATATTAAGCTGTATGAACTCTTTCAAACAATGATTCTAGGTTCTGTGGAAGATGAGAGGGTTTTCAGTGCATTGTCCTTTTTAAAGTCAAAAGTTCAAAATAGATTGGATAGGAATATAGAAAGATGTCTGAGGTTGTATGTATCACGTTACTCAGTGGATTCTTTTCCTTATGATAGAGCACTCACATTATGGAATTCACTAGTAGAAAGAAGAGGAGTTAGTAATATTTTGCCTGACTCGGGGGATTGAGACACATCCACAGATCATGCTACAATTGTTTTCCAAGACACGAATGAAAGTGTTGCTCCAAGACTGTTTGAATTCACATAGATTTCATTTTTTTCTATACATTATTGAGACTATTTACAATAATTTGATGTAATATGTATTGATGTATTTCATACAGAGATTACAACTTTCAATAAATGTAATATTGTATTTGTCTTTATTTGATCCATTGCCATTGGAACATTGTCACTATCGTTTTCTTGTATCACATTTGTTTTGTGTATTTGGTTTTGATTTGAAATAAGGACATTTGTTTTTGTATACATTAATTGATTTTTTCTACATCTGCATGAAATCGAGACGTAAGTATTTTAAACAAACAAAATCATGAAAATTTAAGCACCATTTATGTAAACAAAGAAACATGAACATCATTTGTATAATGTAGAAATCCATTAACAATAAATATAGTTACAATTCTAAACTACTCTTGAAACCGTTCTCTCATGTGGCGGATTACTTTATGAAGAAAAGTATCATTTCATAAAGCATTGTCGGCCAATACATTTCTAAAAAGGGGTTGTAAATAACATTTCAAAGCTTTTGGACAAGTTGTGTCATCTAAGGACATTACGAGGGAATCCTCTTTTCTACCTATGATTACGAATCATAGTTGTCCTTTGTCTACCACACAAAATAAAAAGTAAAAAAGCGCCGACAACTATCTTTTAATTCCTACATGAGTGTCGGACTTGTGACAACACACATGTCATATGGTGAACTTAACTAACATATTGAATTTTTTATGTTGCATGGGAAGCTTGATCTTTTTCGTGTGTAAGAGGCGGAGGAATTTGCTTTGTCTGTACAGACCTATCTGCTATAACTCCTGATGCCTGCAAATCTCATGCTACAGTATTGATATTTTTAAGAATATTCTGCTCCTCCCTCGTTACATCTCCTGCTAACAAAAGTGTTGCATCTGCGTCTATCTTTTCCTTCAGTAAGACTTATGGATCCATCTTATGCTCCTTGATTATCCTTCTCAATGTATTATTTTGTTTATTTAATACTATGAGTTTTTCCTTCAATTGTACAAATGAATTCAGGCTTTTGCGGACATTCTTCAAATGTGCTTCAAATACAACTGCTTCTTTCTTTAAATTTTCATATTTTTCCTGCAAAACAAAAATATAATTTTTTTAGTCTATTAGATAAGTTGAAAAAATATATTGCAACGCTTATAATATTAGGATTTTGCATATAAAAGATGACTCACCACAACTTTTTCTTTTTATGCATTTGCTATTAAAACATTTGTCTTGTCTTTAGCCCATTTGTTGTAGTAAGCATGTGCTTCAACATTTAGATTCTCCAACCTGTTTAACATTATGTCTATAATATCATCATTGTAATAATTAATATATTAAATTGTCCCTAATTGAGCTTTGTTTAGCAAAACATCCTGCCTTGCCAGTTGGCTCTCTACGACAATGAATAATGAATGCCTTTGAGCGTGATTATGGTATCGTGTATTTATTTCTTTTATCAAAATTTTAGCTCTCTCTCCCAAGACCACACCAAATTCACATCAAACATTACAACTTCTTGAATTGTTCCCCCATACTATATGATATCAAATTTTCTAATATAAAATGTGTCTTTTCATCATCTATTTGTGGAGCTTTTCTTGGAGGAGGAGAGTCATTGCCCTGTACTTCATGCACATTTTGTTGTGGTTGTGGTGGAGGTGGAGTAGATTGAATCATATCATGGGTGTCAAAATAGTTACCCTTGTCTGCATCACCACTATCGAAGCCCAAGTACTTGTCGAGGGTGATGTTGTTGAAAAGCCGTGGTCGTTACACTTAAAACACCACCTAGTGAGAGTCTAGGAAATTTTGTGGTTGAATGATGAACTATTCTAGCCAAGTCTGCAGAAACCTTATATTCTTGCTTGAAGATCTTCTTTTTGTTTGGATTGTACGTGTTGGCAGTATTGGTGGCCTCCTTGCAAGTGGAATGTACTCAGAAGCTATATTACCTGCAAGAATCAAAAAAACAAATTGTTAAAAAATTATCATTATACGGTTGGGCATTGTAAATGCTAAAAATTGTAACTAAACAAAACATGCTAAATATTATATATTACAATTTACCTTGCATGTTTAGAAATGCAAACGTGACATTTTGATCTTGACTGTTAGAATGAGTTTGATCTTCATTACAAGTTTGATGTAGTTTACGTATACTGATAAATGTAGAAAAGAAGAGTAGAAATATTAAAAAACAATACTACTTACATAATCTATACTAGTTGTTTGAATTAGTTAATTATATAAAAAGAAAACTTCATACCTGTAGTTAAATGTGATGGTAGACATGATGCACATAGCGACCTCCTAGGTTATTTTTGACGAGGAACTTGTATTGGTGTTGATTCTACTAAATCCATGTCAGAATCATGCAGAGACCTCTGGAGGGCTTTACCTCGAGCAATTGCCTCCTTATGAGATGTTGCAACTATAATTCTTCTCTGCAAAAGAAAATCTTACAATTATTATTTTATTGAAAAATATTGAATTTGAAATCGTTATAACAAGAAAACTGTAAAAGTAACTTGGTTACTGTTGTTCTTAGAGAGTGAGACCAATCATTAATTGCAGTTGGAAGTTTTGCTTGCTGCAATTCAAAGAAAGCTTCTTGATAGAAAGCAAGAATATAATTGCAACAAGAGAATACAATCTTGGATTTATCAGATACATTGCGGGTGCGAGAGAGATCTGTTTTTATTTGGTTGGACAAATATGTGCACCAATGGAATTGTTGACATGCTAGTGTCCACAATATATATTGAATTGCCCAATACAGAATGTCTGCAAATTTGCCCTGTAGTCGAATCTTGGCCTGAAAAAGTGATGCAACTTCTAGAAAGAATTGGTTTGTAATACCTGTAGAAGAAGGCCTCTTGTTGAATGATTAAGAGGAGTTGCAATAACAAACAAGAAATGTTAGATGCTTGGGTGGTTGAGTAATGTTAAGAAAAAAATCATTTGAAAATAATAAACTTACCATCAACCTACACATTGTAATGAGACTACAAAGACGTTTTATCTTCATCTGTAAGGACAACTTTTGTAGTAATCAACGATTGTTTTTCGAATGGTAAACTGTTGGAAATATTATCATTGATGTCAAAGGCTTAATCATTGATGTATTTGGTTAACGGAATTGTGTAATGGAAGCTGACGGAACTACTAACGGATGTTGACGGAAATGGTAGAAAGTAACGGAAATAACCAACAATATAGAAGGGCTGAAAACAAAAGTTTAAATATATGAAAAGAAGTGTTTTTGCATAAGGATTATCATGGTTGAAGCGAGATATACACAGCTGTACATAGGAGAGAGATATCAATATTTTAAGGTGTTCATATGCCTTGTTTTATTGGGAAAACGAAGATTCAAATGACATAATTAAATCTCCATGTTTTAGTATGATAAGGGGTGATTAAAGGAGCAATAAATATGTCCATATGATGGTTTAAAATACATATAAAAATGTTATTTTTATTTTGGACGACCCCCTTTGGAAAATAGCGCCACTTTATAGTTATGGCCGACATGTGTATTTGCATTATTAAAATAAAAGATGGTTAATTAAATAATGGAAAGGTTGTGTTGGTTGGAATGATGTGTCTTTTCAAAAGGATGTGAGAAGGAAATATAAGGAGATGGAATCATTTGATTTAGGCAAGCAATTTGAGTGCTTCATTCAAGTTTAAGGGAGAGAAGAAGAAGAGCAAAATATGAAATATAAAAAGGAGTGAAGGGTAGATTTATTTTTAATGAAGAGTTGCAACGATTTATATATGTGAAGGGACTGAAATAAATCAGAAGAATATTCTTAGCAACATTTTTGTTCTATCATCTATTGAAGCAACAACAACATAAAAGATAGGAAAGAGTTTGTTTTTCATAAGGAAGGTTGGTGCCTTCATATTTGAAGAGATCGGTGTCTCTTGTTGAGTTGGTGCTTAAGAAAAAGGGTTGGTGCTCTGTAGGTTGGTGCCTACAAAATTTTAACTTGGGGATTGGTGTCTCCGTAGGTTGGTGCCTACAAACATTTGAGAAATATAATAAAGAAGATTTTCTCCGTGGTTTTCTCCCAAAAGGGTTTCCACGTAAATTCGTGTCTATTTGTAGTGTGTTGGTTTGTTTTACATTCATTGATTGCTTTGATATATTCACTATGAAATTGATTAATTATGATTACAAATATGAGATTAAGTGTTAAATTTAAAAGAATATCATAATATTGATTCACCCCCCCTCTCAGTATTATCTTGTGCTTAATAATTGGTATTAGAGCGGGTGCCTTCAGGAACAATCTAACAATTGGAAGGTAGATCTTAGAAGCACATATGGCTACTCATCAAGTACAAGAAGGTTTTTCTTCGAACAAGGCTCCATTGTTTGATGGAACAAATTATGCATTTTGGAGCATAAGAATGAAAACATATCTAATGACACTAGGGTTTGATATTTGGCAATCAATAATAGTTGGATATACAATCCCATTAGTTCCATCGACAGATCAAGCTGGAAAGAAGGCTTTTGAAAACAATGCCAAGGTGATGAATGTTATCCTATGTGGCCTATCAGAATCTGAGTTTGTTAAAGTAATGCAATGTGACACGACGAAGGAGATATGGGACAAACTTCAAACTATCTACGAAGGTGATGACAAGGTTAAAAGGGCTAAGCTTCAAACTCATAGGAGACAATTTGAGAGCTTGAAAATGAAGGATGAGGAGAATGTTGCAGCCTATCTTCTTCGTGTGGATGAGGTTGTCAACGCCATAAGAGGGTTAGGCGAAAAGATTGAAGAATCCATGATCGTTCAAAATATTCTAAGGTCTCTACCATTAAGATTTGATGCTAAGGTGTCTGCCATTGAAGAAATGAAGGATCTTGATAAGTTGAGCATGGACGAACTACATGGAATACTGACCGCGTATGAAATGAGGACTGAGTCAAATAAACCATCAAAGAAGGAAGCTGCATTCAAAGTCTCAAAGAAAGAAAAAATCAAAGAACTTAAGTCGAATGAGAACTCAAACAACGAAGAAGATGAGAAAGAAGCCTTGTTCATTCGAAAGTTAAAGAAAGGATCTGGAAAGTACAAAAGTAAGTTACCATTTAAATGTTTTAAGCGTGGTAAAAAATTGGTCATTTTGTGGCTAAGTGTCAAGAGAAAGAAGATAGCGGTGACGAGGAAAGAAAACCTAAATTCAAAAGGGAATTCAAGCAAAAGCAAAGGAAAAAAAAGATTTGGAAAGCAAAAGAAAAGATTATATTCAAAAGGAAGTAGTAGATCATCGAAGAAAGTGGGATACGTGACTCATATAGCGATAATGAAGAAATATTATTCATGGCTATAAAAGATGACTTAGAAAGAGATGAAGACATGGAAGAAAAAGGTGAAGTGAATCTTGAAGAGGAACTTATATGTGCCTTGAGAGAGTTGAAAGCTCTTAAAAAGAAAAATCGAAACAAAAGTTACATCTCCTAAAGTATGAAGAAGAAGATCGTAACTTTGAAGCTAAGATATCATAATCTCTTGAAGAATCATGAAAGATGATCATGGATCTAAAAACCCAAATTGAAGAAGCAAAACGACTTGAAGAAGAATTAAGAAATCTAGTTAAGGACTAAGGAAGAAGATTGTGAAAAGCATGAGTTAGAGATCGTTGCTTTGAGAAAGGACTTGGAAAAAGTAAATGCTAAAGTTACAAGTAATCTAAAATTTGAGAAAAGTACCGAGATACTAGATGAAATTCTGAACCGATCAGAAGTCAACATCGACAAGACTGGTCTTGGATATACGGAAAGACAAGAAACCACTAACACAAAAGGTATAGAGTCGTCGAAAGGGACAAGAGAAGAGAAGTCAAAGACCTATGCAGAGACACTCAAGGAACCTATGAAGAATGAAGAGTTGAAAATGGAGAAGAGATTTATGAATATCAACACTTCTTACAAGGAAAGCAAAGATGAGAACAAGTTTAGAAGACCAAATCCTCCAAGATATACTCACGTGTCCAGGTTTGAAAATTATTTCTATGGTTATTGCTTCTATTGTAATCATTTTGGTCATAAAGCAATAGATTGTAGAATACGGGTGAGAGACAACAATATAAAGAACAAAGGTGTGTATGGATTCTCAAATAGACATTACAACTCCTTTGCTCTTTTATCGAACTATGTTGAAGATATTGTTTGTTATAACTACAATAACTATGGACGTATGACAAGATTTTGTAGAAGTGGTTTTGTAGAACCATGTAAATCGAACTAGAAGGTAAATGCTCCAGAAATAAAGAAGAAAGAAGCTACAAAATTTTGGAAACAAAAGAAAGAGGATGATGGGCAAGATAAAGAGAAATCTATGCTTGTTCAAACAACATTCCATGAACAGGATGAAGGGCAGTTGTGGTACATTGATAGCGGATGTTCAAGACATATGACCGGAGATAAAAGTAAGTTCATCTCATTGAAGAAAGTAAATGAAGGTATGATGAAATTCGGTGATAACGCTAAAGTAAAGATCGCTGGTAAAGGTATGCTAAGTCTTGATAATGGTAAAACAAAAATAGAGAATGTTTTATATGTTAATGGATTGAATCATAATCTCTTAAGTGTAAGCCAAATGTGTGATCAAGGACTCACACTTAAGTTTTATGCTGAAGGGTGTGAGATAAGGAAGGCAGACACGAGAGAGTTAGTAGCAGATGCACATAAAACCACAAATAACCTATACATGCTCGAAGAAGTAAAAGGATAGAAATGTTGTTTAAGTTAGGTTGAAGAGAGTTGGCTATGGCATAGAAGGATGGGGCATATAAATTTTGATAATCTTGTGAAAATCAGCAACAAGTAGGCTATGCGGGATATGCCTAAGGTAACGAAGCCTACAAATACTCTATGCAAGCAATGTCAAGCATGGAAAGCAAACCAAAAAAGTTTTAGAATGAAGGAGTATCGACCACCAAACCACTAGAGCTGATTCATACGGATTTATGTGGACCTACTGCAGAACGAGAAAGCATACAAGGTTAGAGTTATTTTATGTTATTCATTGATGACTACACTAGAATGACATGGGTAGCCTTTCTAAAAGAAAAGTCGAAGCATTTGAGAAGTTCAAAGTTTTCAAGGCTTTAGTAGAAAATGAAACCGGATTGAAAATAAAGTGCACGAGGTCATATCGTGGAGGCGAGTTCACCTCAAATGAATTCATTGAGTATTGTGAAGATCATGGAATCAAAAGACAATCCTTAGTTGCAAGGACTCCATAACAAAATGGAGTGGCGAGAAAGAAAGAATTGAATCGTCCAAGAGATGGCTAGAACCATGTTAAATGAATCTAAACTATCAAATAGATTTTAGAGAGAAGCGGTAAATACGACTGTTGTTCATATCTTGAATAGAGGGAAAATTAGAGTTAATCATGAAAAAATCCTTATGAATTGTGGAAAGGAAGACCAACTACTGTAAAATATTTCAAAGTGTTTGAGAGTAGATGCTTTATTAAAAGAAATGAAGAGAACTTGGGCAAATTTGATTCAAGAGCGGATGAAGGAATTTTTCTTGGCTACTCTATTAAAAGCAAAGCCTACAAATGCTATAACAAAAGACTACAAACTATAGTAGAAAGTGCAAATGTGAGAGTGGATGAAATCATGAATCAAAAAGTTAAAGAACCTGCAGAAGAGCCCTTAGAAATATGTGAGGTAGTAGAAAAAAAGGAAGAGGAAGAAGATGTTGAAAAATTAAGTAAATCTGAAAGGCAGGACACCAAAACACCATCTCATTTTGTTAAGAAGAATCATGTTGAAAGTCAGATCATTGGAAACCTTGATGATGGAGTACAAACAAGAAGAAGAATTGTAAGTGCATCAGAACCAATAAGTTTCTCCTTATTATCCAAAATAGCGTCGAAGAACTTTGCACAAGCCAGCCACGATAAACATTGGATAAAGGCAATGGAGGAAGAGTTAGATCAAATTGAGAAGAATGAAACATGGGAACTTGTACCTAGGCCAAAGGATCAGAATGTGATTGGCACTAAGTGGGTATTTTGAAATAAATTGAATGAAGATGGACAAGTCACTCGAAATAAGGCAAGGTTAATATGTAAAGGGTATGCTCAAGTAGAAGGTATTGATTTTGAAGAAACTTTTCTTCTGTTGCTAGATTAGAAGCAATTAGAATGTTTCTTTCTTTTGTATTCAAGAACTTCAAAGTCTATCAAATGGATGTCAAATCAACATTTCTAAATGGGAAGTTAGAAGAGGAAGTATACATAGAACAGCCTGAAGGGTTCCTCCTATCAAAAAATGAAGATTATGTGTGTAAGTTGAAGAAGGCCTTGTACGGATTAAAACAAGCCCCCAGAGCATGGTACTCTAGGCTTGATAAGTATCTACAAGACCAAGGGTTCAAGAGAGGACTTGTTGATAGCAATCTTTACATTAAAATTGAAGGTGAGCACCAGCTGATTGTTGTTGTGTATGTAGATGACATAATTTTTGGAGGAGACAATGAGGAAATGTCTAAGAAATTTTCCGAAGACATGCAAAAGGAGTTTGAGATGTCCATGTTGGGAGAGTTATCATTTTTCCTTGGATTGTAAATTTCTCAATCTGATAAAGGAATATTTATATCCCAAACCAAGTATGTGAAGGAAATGTTGAAGAAATTTGGCATGGAGTGTGCACCTATTAGCACACCTATGGCTACTGGGACAAAGTTAAGCAAAGATGATGAATCTCTGAATGCTGATTAAACTATCAATAGATCAATGATTGGGAGTTTACTATATGTGACAACATCCAAACTAGACATCATGCAAGCGGTGGGTATGGTGCTGCGTTTTCAAGCGAGTCGAAAGAAACACAAGTGCAAGTCATTGTAAAGCATATTTAGATATCGAAGGAACTATGGATTATGGGCTATGGTACCCAAGGGTAAAGACTTCACATTGGTAGCTTATATAGATTCATATTGGGCAGGATGTGTGGATGATAGAAAAAGTACAAGTGGAGGAGAATTCTTCCTTGGAGACAACTTTGGTATCTTAGTTGATAGAAAAAGTACAAGTTGGAGACAACTTTTTTACGTATCCTTATCAACAATGAACGCAGAGTATATAGCAACAGTGTTATGTTGTACTCAAGTTCTATGGATGAAGCAAACCTTGAAAGATATCAAAGTAGAGTATGATCATCCAATCTCCATATTATGTAATAATACCAGTGCGATAAGTATTTCAAAGAATCCAGTTATGCATTCAAGAACAAAGCATATTCCCATAAGATACCACTTCTTAAGAGAGTAGGTGGCAAAAAAGTAGGTAAAGTTGGAATTTGTTGCTACATCCGAACAGATAGTAGATATCTTCACCAAGCCACTTCCAAAGGAGACATTTGAATATCTATGACAGAAGTTGGGAGTAATATCCTTTGCTTCTTCCCATTGAAAAACCAAGAGAAACATCGGTTGAGGGGGAGCTAAACATTGCAATATTGGCTCCTAGATTCACCCTTGCCATTAATGTCAAAGGGGAGAATGGCTTGTAAGGGGAGTTACTGACAAGGGGAGTTGTAGAAAAGAACAATTTTTTTGGAAGGTTGCCATCAATGACAAAGGGGGAGATTGTTGGAAATATTGTCATTGATGTCAAAGGCTTAATCATTGATGTATTTGGTTAATGGAATCGTGTAGGAAGTTGACGGATTTTGACAGAAATGGTAGAAAGTAATGGAAATAACCAGTAGTATAGAAGGGCTGAAAACGAAAGTTTAAATACATGAAAAGAAGTGTTTTTGCATAAGGATTATCATGGTTTAAGCGAGATATACACAACTGTACATAGGAGAGAGATATCAACATTTTAAGGTGTTCATATGCCATGTTTTATGGGGAAAACAAAGATTCAAATGACAGAATTAAATCTCCATGTTTTAGTATGATAAGGGGTGATTAAAGGAGCAATAAATATGTCCATAGGATGGTTTAAAATACATATAAAAATGTTGTTTTTATTTTGGACGACCCCCTTTGGAAAATAGCGCCACTTTATAGTTATGGCCGACATGTGTATTTGCATTATTAAAATAAAAGATGGTTAATTAAATAATGGAAAGGTTGTGTTGGTTGGAATGATGTGTCTTTTCGAAAGGATGTGAGAAGGAAATATAAGAGGATAAAATCATTTGATTTAGGCAGGCAATTGAGTGCTTCATTCAATTTTAAGGGAGAGAAGAAGAAGAGCATAATATGAAATATAAAAAGTGTAGTGCCCACTCTCCTTTGACCTTTGTTAGAATCGATCACGACACTATTGATCAAATTTTGGACATTATTATGTTTTGATGTAGTATGATGTATCAGGTATTATTATGGACATTATTATGTTTTGATTAATGTGATGGTTAGATGTTAGACTACGGATTAATATTGATACGGATTGGCTATTATGCTTGAGGATCATTGAGACATTATTATTATTATGTGGATGATGATATACTAGTTGACATGGACATGTTATTGATCTTGATTTTAGACATATGACATTGATATTATGAATAGCTCTAGTATAGAAATCTATTGGATGATGATATAGTTACAAAATTGAATTTAAATGATAAATGTTAAATTCTTGATAATGTTGTGATTTAGATTTAAAAATTGTATGTTGCTTATATCATTGTATGTTCTGATATGGCCATGAGGCCGAAGGAGGTATTTTACATTTTGCAGATTAAAATCACAACAATGTCGGGGGACTGGAGACTAACCATATTGGAATTCAGTGTGAAATCAACAAGGGTCACCATGGCAACTGTGTTTGATTGGTGTGTTATGTTGTGTTAGGATTTCCATTAGTGTGACCTTGGGGCATATGTGTGTGTGGTTATTATGTGTTCCCTTTTTATTTATTGTTGTGTGTATTTTATTTTGTAATGTGCTTTTATTTTAATTATTTAAATATGATAGTATTATGTGGGAGACATATAGTTAAAAATTAATTAAATCAAATGGGATGTGGAATGTGAAATTAAATATTTTTGCTTTGGTTGAAAATGAAATTTAATATATAGATATTTTTATAACCTTATGGTAATTAAATAAATCTTATGTCAAAAGACTATCATAAATAAATGTCATAGAAGTTAATGCATTTTAGAAGAGTGTGTAAGTTACCAAGTATGGGTTGTGTAAGAATTTGTAAGAGGTTGTAAGGTTGATTTTGGAAGGTCAAACACTCCTTCCACTTTGAAATTCGAATTTGGCCTTGAAGGACAAATTTGGAGGCTTGTGGGACAAGTTAAACTTGTCCCACACCTCTCAAAAACCTCCACCAACCATGATTATAATTTTAGAGTCAAAAGTAACTTATTTTATTATGTTTTGACATGATTTTATGAATGAAGTGATTACACTTGTCTTACAAATTTTAAATGCATTTTCCTTTTGGGTATGGGTTGAGTTTGTGTATGTAAGTAATTTTGTCTTTCACATTTATTATGATGTATTTGCATTTGATGTGAGTTCTTTTTGGGATGAGGAAAAATGATGTGGCATCCCACTTGGAATCCACATCATCCTCCTCCATCCTCTCCTTTAAAATTTGAATTCCTCCTCATTTTGAGGTTGTTGAAGGTTGGAGATTTCACTCTTGGGTCAAATTTCTCTTGCATTTTGGAGCTTGCTTGGTGGAAGAAGTGGATTTACTTGTGCATGCTTTCCTCTTGCTAATTTAGGACTGGTTTTGTGCGATAAAAAATCTCTTGTTTTGAAAACAAGACTCCATTATGGAGAGGTAGGCTCTCACTCTTTTAAATTGCTATTTTCCCTCTTTTAACATGAATTTTGAATGTGTTTGTGTTTGCTTTATTCTTAGAGGGATGGGTAGAATGCTTAGAGCATGGTGTGGAGAGAAGACTATGATATTTATCAAAGGAGGGATAAGGGATCTACCATTGTTATTTGTTCTTGGGAGAGAATGTTGGTTTGGGATCCACCTAGGAAAGAAAATTGCTTGCATTTCTTACTTTGGTGGAGGTATAAGGGATAAATTTGGACGAGGGATAAGGAGGGGTTGAGGAGGGATAAGGTTTATGGGATTGCTATGATTTTGGTGGTTTACTTTTGGTGGATGCCCAAAATTCAACTTAGGAGGCATAAGGAGACCTCCATAGTTCTTGCTCTTGCTTGGCTTGCTTGCTTGGAGAAGGAGCCTTTGTTTTGATTGAAATTGGTTGTTGTAGTTGAGAACTACATCTTTTTGTTTGTGCATTTCCTTGTGCATGTGAATGTATGTTATATGTGAAGAAGCTATGTTGCCATGTGTTGTTTTTCATGTTCCATTCCAATATGGTTGGGGCTCGGGGGCCAATGGGGAAAGATGGCTTCTCTTTTCCCATTGGATGTCTTGGCTGGGTGGAGAGCGTTGTCTTTCCCCCTTCCTTGTTGTGATCAAAAGATGAAAGAAGAAGAAAACAACATGCTGCTATTTGGAGAAAGAAGAAAACAGTTTTGACAGTCCTCTTTTCTTGAGAAAATTGAATGTAACCCTTCCCACTTAGAGTGGATGAATGTAATTGATGTTGAAATGTGAGATGTTACCTTGTAATTGAATTGAGAAGAATTATATTCCTTGTTTTACTTGGAAAGAAAATGTGAAAGATGTTTCATACTATGTATTGGACAAATTGAAATCAAATTGAAAAGGAAATCAGTTGTAAGTTATTTGAACTATCAATAAAGTGTTGGCAATGATTCTTTTAAATTTTATATGGCAATGTATTCTGGATTTGTATTGTTGTCGTTGAAAGAAATTTTGTTTTAAAAAAAAAAATAAGAACCTCTATTTTGGAATGTTAAAAGATGCATGTGGAATGAAAGCCAATGTTGTTTCTTTGCATGATGCATAGTAAAACTGAAATTTGGAATGTAGTTTCATTTAGAATTGGATGGATGATTTAAGAAGTATTGTAAGTGATTAAGTTAGAATTCTTATGCACATTCAAATGACAAATTGTCAAGTCAATTTAAAAGGAACAATTCACTATTTTGAAGTTCAATTCTGGCAATTCACTTCTTAATAAATGGACAGTTCACATTTATACTTCTAAATTAACTTAAAATTTCATATGTTACTATGCCAAGACTACACCAAACTCAAATTGACAAAGTAAACTCGAGGAAACAATCCAACAAATTCAAATTTTGAATCAATCCCCTTCCTAGGTCGTTTTTTTGTCCCTTGTTGGAGAAAAACACAACTTAAATAAATTGATCAAATTGACACCATTAAAACATTCTAATTCTTCCCTAAGTTGATTCCCCATGTCTGAATGGCATGTGGAGTGGAGGAAGGGATTCAATTTTTATAAAAATTGCAAGTTTGAAAAATTGCCAGTTTTAAAATTATAAACCCTACAGATTGATTTCTTAAAATTGACCCTTGAAACTTCACCAAATTCTAAAATTGATGATTTTTGTGCAAAGAGGACTCTGAGAGATTTCTGGAAAGTCCTCGTTTGCCTAAAATGGAGCTTCTATCAAAAGTTATGGCCATTTGAAGTTTTACTTCAAAATGGCCATCCCAAACCAAAAATGAAATAATTCGACCTTAGAAAAATTTAAATTTTGAACTTTGGAAAAAATTTCTAAAAATTCCGTGGCCCCGCCACCCTCTCATCCTATCAGAAGTTGCCACGTGGCACCTTGGAGGGGTGGGCCCTTAATAAAAACTTAAAATTTCAAAAATTTTGCCATGGGAAAATTTTCCCAATTTTCCCGCAACCCCGTGGCCCCAAGCAATCACGTGCTGACACATGGCAGGGGGTGCGCGGATCAAAACGGAAAACTTAACCATTTTTTTTTTTTGGAAAAAATTTCACTTTTTCCTCCGCCGACCCGCATCCCGCAGCCAATGGGGTGTTGACACGTGTCCCCATGGGTGCGCAGGTCGCACAATTCTTTTAACCTTTTAACCCCTTGGGCGAAAAATCCAAATTTCCTCGCTAGCCCGCGGCCAATCAAAAAGCGCCACGTGGCAATTTGGGCAAGCGCGGAGGCACGGAGGAAAATTTTCCTTCGGAAAATTGAAAACTTGGTTTTGGGAAAAATTTCATGTTTTTTCTCCCATGACCCGCCGGCCCGAACGAATCACGTGATGACACGTGGCATATGGAATTTTTTTCAATTTTCTCCCTAACCCCGTGGACTTCTAAGGGAAAATTTTCCCCTAAAACTCCTGGCCATAACTTGAGTTTACTGAGGAGTTAGGAGGACTTCTTTATATGGTTGGAAAGGCGAGGAAATTTCCTATCAATGAGTTTAGTTTAGGAAATTTTTGATAAATCTAAGTATGTTAAATATCAAGTTAAACTTCAGGGCTTGATAGAGAGCAGACTTGGGGATAAATTTCTCCTTGAACCTTAGTAAAACTTGTAACCTCCAAATTGGAACCTTGTAAACTGGTTATAAGATAAAAATGGAAATCTTGTGTTTGGTTAATCAGAATCTATTTCGGAACCTATTTAGTTTTCAAACTAGTATCTTGCTACTTGTTTGTAGACCCTTCTTACAAAAAAATTATTCCATAATTTTCCTAGTTTGTTTCTTGGTCTCAAGTGGTAGTTGAAGCGGGCATTACACTTGGTATCAGAGCGATGGTTCAAAATCTTGGACCATTGGGCACACTCGAAACATTGAGACTTGAAACCTAAAACTAGCAAATTGATAATCTAGAAAACAAAACTAATTGAAAATTGGACATGTTAGTAAACTTAGAAAAATGAAGAAAACTCAAGGTAATGAACTAACTTCTACTCAGTGCGTATAGGGAGCTCGAGACGGAGCGGGAGGAACATTCACCAAGGCTCGAGTCACCACCACCACCACCTCCACCACCGCCACCACCACCACTAGACCAGGGTTTAACAGCTATCCTACCATAGATTTTGTAAACCCTCCATGATGTTAATGTTGCCCTACGTGGAGGATCTGTCATCACCAATCCGGCACTATGATAATTCTTCACGGGAACTTCTCGTCTTTATGATTATTTACTAATGCACAACCTTTAGTTTGGTGGATGAAATCTGGAAACACAACAACAAACATAACACAAGAATACCATAGACTATGATAAGAAGGAATGATGATAAATATGAAATATCAGAGTAAATTATAATATTAACATGAAATTGTTATAATCTCACCCATGAGGTACTTCAAGTGTTACTGACTTCACTTGCCTTCCACTAATACTACGGGAGAAACTTCACAATTACACCTCTTAATGGCTTCTTTAACACACCTTCAAAATGATGGCTTCCTTTACACACTTACTCATACAATATTTCTCACTACTTCCTTCTATATACTAAATGAGGGGGTGGCCTCTTTATTTATAGGAATCCAGACTTATCCACCCTATCTCTAAGATATGATAGGAAATCTCTTCGGCTAATCATATTCCATGCTTAAACTCTTGCCTTTAAATGTAGGTTTATCTTATCTTATAAGATAAACCTTATCATTCACATGGGTTCCACCTTTTTAGACTTTTCTACAAATAAAATACACAAAATATTTATGACATCACTCCTTGTCCTTATTACAAATATAATATTTCTAATTCCTAATCATGTAGACCCTACTTCTCTACTTATCCCAACTTTGACATTTTAACATTACTGGACCACTTACGACAAATATTTACTTTTTACAATATTCCTATTGTACTTTGACTATTACCATACTCTACATTATTGGTGGCACCGTACTAATGGCGCCGTTATCTTCTATTAGACGCCACTACTAATTATACTTAACAACATCCTATTCCTAATACATACATTAATGAAATAGAAATTACGGAGGAAAATTTTAGTGTCGACATCTTCCCCCTTTCTAGCTTCTACTCCGTCCTCGAAGTAGACTATTGCAGTGCTTGAAAAATCTTCAACTTGTCATGGTTGACCCATTTTGTAATAGGAGTGCCATTCAATTCCTCCGGCCAAGACGTAGCATTTTCATGCATAACTGCTTTATTTTGTAGGGCCCCATCCATTTTGGAAGGAAATTTCTATCTTTTTTTGTATCTCGAATCATATACTAGGACCAAGTCATTCACATGAAATGGAGACCAACGGATATTTTGATCAAAGTATTCCTTACGCTTCATTTTCTTCTTATAGCTTGTATCCTTTGCTATTTCCCTCATTTCCTTTAGCAAATGAAGATGTACCAACATTTCTTTTACCGAATCACTTTCATCCATCCTTTCATTTTGCATAACTCTCACGGTGAGAATATCAAACTCAATAGGAAGAACTAGATAAATGCCATAAGCCAACTAAAATGGGAAGTATCTTATTGCTGACTTTGATGTTGCCATATATGCCCACAATCTTTGCATGAATCCTTTTATCCCACTTATGCACTGCAAGGTGCATCTTTGCTAGAATTTGACACAACACAAAATTTGTTCGTTCCACCTTTCCATTTGTGCTTGGCTTGTATGTTGCCTTCCGTGCTTAATAGAAAACTTATTGATTAGGGCTTCTACCACTTTATTAATGAAGTGGCTTCCTTGATCTGTTACAATTTCTAATGGACAAAAAAATCAGTAACAATGCATTTATATATGAACCTTGCCACTTCATCCATGGAAGATGTTTTCAATGGCCTAGCTTCAACCCACTTGGTTAAATAATCTGTGGCAACTACAATATACTTATTTTGGCGTGGGATAGTTGGAAGTGGACCTACTGATGTCTATTCCCTACTTTTCAAAGGGACCAAGTGGAAGAATAGGGCATAATGAAACCGATGAAGTCTTACGGTTACTTATGTGTTTGACAAATATCACATGTCTTACAATAATTATAACAATCTCTAAAAAGAGTGGGCGGTGATACCCTGCATCCAAGATCCTTCTTGCTGTAAGTTGTCTAGAGAAGTGCCCTCCACATATACCATTGTGGAATTCTTCTATCAACTCCTTCCCTTGATCACATCCAACTGCCCTTTTATATTGTTCATCAAGTCCTATTCGAAATAATACTCCATGCAGAATAGAATATGGATGACTAACTTGAGTAATCTTCCTCTTAGTCTTTGCATTGGCACCATCAAGAAACTTGAATTCATTCTAGATAATTCCAAATATCTATGTATTCACTAGGGATTGTGTCGAGGATAACAATCTTGTATCGAGAAATCACCATCATCACAAGATGAACCTAAACCATCATAGACTCGAGAGAGTGCATCGCATTGACATGCTTCTTTCATGGCCTATCTATAATATCAAATTTAAATTCTTGTAGCAAAATTATCCATCTTGCTATCCTCCCACGATGGGTTAGACTTATTTACAATATATTTTAGAGCACGATGATCATTACAACTATAAATTTTTGCCATAGCAAGTAATTTCTAAATTTCTTTACAACAAAAATGATAGCTAGAGCCTCTTTTTCGATTCTGAGTATAATTTACCTCAAGCCTTTGCTCATTTATGCTCGCTCTCAAAGTAAACTGAATGTTCATCCCCATTTTCATCCTTTTGGCTCGCAGTACTTCATAGTCTTTGTATCGAGGCATCAGTGTACACAATGAATAGCTTGCTCCAATCTGGATTCTTTAAAATAGGAGAAGACACCGGGGCTTCCTTCACTGTTCAAAAGCTTCATATGCCTTATTTTCGGTTCATAAATAACATCATTCTTCAAGAACTGGGTTAGTGGTGTGAAATCTTTAAGAAATTCTTGATGAATCTTCTATAGTAACCCACATGGCCTAAAAATGATCTCAACTTACTTCTATTCATAGGAAATGGTAACTCTTTGATTTTTAAAACTTTATCAAGATCAGTACCAATACCATCTCTGGATACAACATGCCATAACAAAACACCTTTAGAACATCTAAAGACACACTTTGTAGGGTTTAGCGAGGGCTTGTGTTTTATCTAACCTTTGAAATGATGTCTCCATCTAGTGCGGGTGGTCCATCTTGCTCCCATAAATGTAAAAATCATCTAGAAATACTCTGATGAAGTTCCCAATGTAGGGTTCGAACACCATATTCATCAAGCGCTGGAACGTTGCGAGCATTACACAACCCAAAAGGCATAACTCTATAAGAAAACGTTCCCCAAGGAGTGGTGAACGTGGTCTTGGTGATCTTTCTCCGCTATACGAACTTGGTTGTATCCGCATTTATATCCATCAAAAAACTATAGCACTCTGGCCGATTACTTCATTCAAGATCGATCCGAGAATGGAAGAGGGTAATGATCCTTCTTTTTACTTTATTGAGCTTCCTATAATCAACACAAATGTGTAGCTTCCCATTCTTTTTTATTGAGATCACAATGGGAGAAACCCATTCGAATTCTCCACAGCAAATATGAATCTGCATCAAGCAACTTATCTATTTATTCTTTTACGAGTCTTAGAAAAATTAGAATTCATTCTATATGGCATTTGTTTTATGGGCTTAGCACCATCTACCAGCTCAATAGAATGTTTTACCCAACTTACTTGACGGAGTTCCTTGTAATCAAAAGTGAATAGGTGTATGTACCTTCGAAAGAGTTGGAGGTAGCATTCCTTCTCACTCTTCATCACAACATCACCAATCTTTATTTGTTGGAGACGATCATCAATTTCTTCTTCAGATAATTTTATGGGGTCATGAATCGGTGTGACTGGAAGGATATCCATGACCGAAACATCAACCTCACTTTCTTCATCTTCGGTGTCCACTTCATTGGTACTAGAGTAATCAGAGGATGTCTAATCATCAATTTCATCACTTGAATCCACAGGTTTTACCTTATGATGCCGAGGGATCATGTTTATCTTCACCCTCTCTCTACCATGTCCAAGTGTCATGAAGCCTTCATTCCAGTAGTTTCTTGCATGAACTCTCCTTAACCATGGTTTTCCCAAAACATTGGGTGCATAATGATACCATTTTTCATCACACGAAAGTCTACCACACATACAACACCCATAATGAGATATTGCCACATTTGAAACTACACCTTTGGTTTAGTTTTTCCCTTATTTAATGACCTTAACATAAGTGTTGAGGGTGATCATTTTTTAAACCCAACATATTCATTACTGGACTCGGTCATTACATTAATCTGCAACGCCTCCATTAACTATGACATCATGAATTTAAATACCATTACATAATACCTCGGCTTGTGGAGCGTAGGGATCTACCCGCCTCCAAAATAAGGACCACAACCTCCTTCCTTCGTCGAGCATTGAGTGTAGTTCGTAGCTCCCGCCTCTTCTCGAAGACATAGCCAAGAGTTGACCATATGCAATATTTGCGAGGCCTTTTGGAAATATCTTCTAAGATGGAGTATGGTCCTTGTCATTGTGAAATCGAGAAAATCCTGCACACCCAACTTTCTTTTCCTATATTTCTTACTAGTTTCTCCTTTCATCTTCTTAGGATCATTTCCATCTTGATTATCTTTTTCTTTCTTTCTTTTTGTTACAAACACATCTACTTCATTATTTATGCTCTTATATACTATATCAAAAAAATTCACAGGTGCTTTTCCTTTATCATTATCTCTTGTACCATATGTAGAAGCTCTATCTGGACAATTATACTTATAATGACCCTTTTTATAACAACCATAACATACAACTTCAGAAATATTTATTTTTAGACTTCTATCTCCTCCCTGAGAACTAAATTCCTTTCCTTGAAGAAGATTAATAGTTAAGCGGCCCATCTTCTGAGCGAGATCTTCATACTCGGTAGATGTACTAGGAGAAAGATTTGTGCTCATCAAGAGTGGTTGTGGATTCGGACCAAAGGTGCTGGTGTAGGCTCTACTTTAGCAACAATTTCTTTGGGCTCCTCTTCCATGCTTTCTTCTTGCAATCTCCTTTGCTTGTTCGATGGTAGCTGGGTGGTCATACTTCACTAGTTGTTCGATCTGCGGCTTCATCCCAAGAATGAAGTGCTTACTGAGAGGAGATTATCCATGTCATTCATCAACCCATCCGCTAATCCTTCCTTACGGATCCGGGCATCGAGCTTCCTCCTTAGCTCTAGAACCCGGCGTGATAATCCCTTATCTTCTCCTTCTCTCCTTGGGATAGCGTTGTGATATCGATAATGAGATCTATATATTTCGTTGTTCACCAAATTCTTCAAGAAAACTTTCAGTAATAAATACCATGATTTTTTCACATTACCACCTAATGTTTCAAACCATCTAAGGTGAACCATCCAAAAAGGTATGAAAAATTCAGTCCATTGTTCCCTTCTTATAAGGCCATTACAAATACAAGATCGTTTAAACTCTTGAATGAAAGAGCAAGCATCTTCATTAGATTGAGCTTAAAAAACAGAATCTTCCCCATTTCTAAAAGTAACCACAACGAAATACCAACCCACAAGTACAATCAACAATAATTATTTGCACAAATAATTGGAATTATTATAATAGAAAATAGAAATGACCACGGTAAACTATGGTAAAACTTGACTTACTACGGTAAAAACTGACTTTACTGTGGTAAACACTATTCACAATAAAAAGTGAAGTTACTACGGTAAATACTATTCACGGTAAAAAGTGACTTTACTGCGGTAAATACTATTCACGGCAAAAAGTGACTTTACCATGGTAACTACTATGCACAGTAAAAACAAGGTTACCCTCCAAATGATTTTTGACTAAGTGGGAATATCTCTCCAGAAAATCCACCAACGAGGAATGGTCCCAAACGGAACCAAAATGTCATCACCAATCCGGCACTATGATAATTCTTCACCGGGAACTCCTCGTGCTATGATTATTTACTAATGCACAACCTTTAGTTTGGTGGATGAAATCTGGAAACACAACAACAAACATAACACAAGAATACCATAGACTATGATAAGAAGGAATGATGATAAATCTGAAATATCAGAGTAAATTATAATATTAACATGAAATTGTTACAATCTCACCCATGAGGTACTTCAAGTGTTACTGACTTCACTTGCCTTCCACCAATACTATGGGAGAAACTTCACAATTACACCTCTTAATGGCTTCTTTAACACACCTTCAAAATGATGGCTTCCTTTACACACTTACTCATACAATATTTCTCACTACTTCCTTCTATATACTAAATGAGGGGGGTGACCTCTTTATTTATAGGAATCTAGACTTATCCACCCTATCTCTAAGATAGGATAGGAAATCTCTTCCAGCTAATCATATTCCATGCCTAAACTCTTGCCTTTACATGTAGGCTTAACTTCTAAGATAAGATAAACCTTATCATTTCACATGGGTTCCACCTTTTTAGACTTTTCTACAAATAAAACACACAAAATATTTATGACATCACTCCTTGTCCTTATTACGAATATAATATTTCTAATTCATAATCATGTAGACCCTACTTCTCTACTTATTCCAACTTTGACATTTTAACATTACCGGACCACTTACGACAAATATTTACTTTTTACAACATTCCTATTGTACTTTGACCGTTATCGTATTTTACATTATTGGCGGCACCATCGATGGCGTCGTTATCTTCTATTAGACGCCACTAATAATTATACTTAACAACATCTTATTCCTAATACATACATTAATAAAATAGAAATTACGGAGGAAAATTTTAGTGTCGATAGATTAGTCGGAGGACACTCGGGTAGGCGGGACATAGTTACTTCCATAGAGGGACATGCACCTCCTCCACCCAGTGAGGAGGATGGGGGAGAGAATTTTCATGGAGAGTCGGCTAGAGCAGAATCTCCCTTGAGGGGACATGGTGACGGTATTTCAGGACAGAGAGAGAGGTCTCGGAGCCCTAGGCTTGGGGATAGGCGGGGAGAGGCGGAGGCCGTCGGACCACGGCTGCAGATCACATCGAGAGAAACCTGAAGCTTAGGCCATCACATTATTCGGGTGACACGGGGGTATTCCCAGGAGGAGGCACTGGTGGTTAGCTTGAGTGGTTGCTTCAAGCTTTGTCCTTGTTCTAGCAACACAAAAGCTCGTGTTGCGATCCATCTACTGAAGGATGGAGCTGGAGTATGGTGGAGGGGAAGAAGCGAAGCTCCATATAGACTTAGAGACGATCACCTAGGAGCTATTTGAGGAGAGATTCGGGAGCAAATACTTGCCACGGAGATTCATACGGCGAGAGGATCGATGAGTTCCATGACCTTGACGAGGCTTCCCTTACGGTGACCGAGTATGAGAGTAAGTTCCTAGACCTACTTGATACGTTGATTACATGCGGGATGAGCAGTGCGGATCCACGCCCCTGAGACATTAGCAAAGAGCTGTTGAGAAGGCCTACATTACGAGAGGAGACTCGGGGTAAAACCCAACAGAGGCTAGAGACCGAGTCGGGAGAGCGTATTCGGTGAATTCTGAGGATAGCAAATCGAGGGGGTTAGCTCCTCCTCCCGTGGTGGTTAGCATTCTTCACGGTCATCTTTCGGGCCACAACAGTAGTAGTAGTACCGATCCCTGCCCACCTTTTAGTCCTCCTCGAGAGTTGATGTGCGAGAGAGGTCGGAGCATGGGTCCTCCTAGGGTCCCACCAGGATCTGAGGGTGGAGCTAGAGCTCGGTCGGCAGGAGCTTGACCACGAGAGGCCCTGCAGGACTATTTGGATCATCAAGGTCCATAACACCTACCTCTAGGGCACCCTTTGGCGTCTGCAATTTGGAGGACTTTAGGTGGTTACTTTGGGTGTGGAGTAGCGGGACACTTTTAGAGAGACTACCCCCAGAACCCTAATAAGGGTAAGGCACCCATCTCAGAGCCTATAGTTGGAGACATGGGACAGAGTCACAGGATCTACGCAGTGGTTGAGAACCGCCAGGCCGAGCACCAGAGCACGGTCATTGAGACTACAGGTAGCATTGGAGGTGTTCCTACTTCTATATTGTTTGATTCTGGTTCTTCTGATTCATTTATTGCACCATCCTTGGTAGAGCGATGCAGGCTGGTGGTTGTTAGACAGGTCATAGTTGGGATGTCGAGATGGCTTTGGGAGTAAGGTCTCTGTAGACTCCTTAGTAAAGGAGTGTGTTGTTAACTTGGGACCTTTCACCACCACTTTAGATCTTCGCGTACTTCCTTTGGGCTCGTATGGAGTCATTTTAGGCATGGATTGGTTGACTGCACATAGGGCTAGGATGGATTGCTATCATAAGACTATATCTTGTGCAGACGATCTTGGAATTGAGTCGGTGATTTCTGGGGTCAGGAGACCTGTTTCTATTCGCACTATCTCTACTATACAGCTCAAGCGGTGTGTATGCAACAGGGTTGTCAGATGTATGTAGTCATAGTCAGTGACTAGACAGAGGATGGGTCTTGTGGGCCATTGCTTTAGATGACCATCCCATTTTGAGAGAGAATGCAGATGTTTTCCTAGGGGAGCTACGGGGATGCCACCCCACGTGAGATTGATTTCCATATTGATTTGGTTCCGGGAGGCGAGAGCTATCTCACGAGCTCCTTATCGGATGACCACCCTAGAGCTCGTGAGCTCAAGTTGTAGGCCTGGAGGGCCTTCAGAGAAAGGTCTTAACCATCCTAGTGTCTCCCTTGGGGTGCACCTGGTTATATTTGTTAAGAAGAAGGATGGATCCTTGCGGTTGTGCATAGACTACCACCAATTTGAATAAGGTAACGATTAAGAATCGTTATCCCTGCCTCACATTGATGACTTTTTTGATCAAATGAAGGGGGCCATGGTGTTCTCTAAGATTGATCTCAAGTCGGGTACCATTAGTTGAGGATTATAGAGGCGAGACATTCATAAGACTTATTTTCTTACGAGGTATGGGAACTATGAGTTCACGGTGGTGCCTTTAGTTTGACGAATTCCCTCGCAGTGTTTATGAGTTTGATGAATGGGGTATTCGGGACCTTTTAGATCGCTTTGTGCTCATCTTTCTTGATGACATTTTGATTTACTCATGTACACATGAGGAGCACGAGGGCACCTTCGTCGAGTTCTTGATGTCTTCGTGAGCGGCGCTGACTTTACGGGAACTTGGAGAAGTTTACTTTCTTTGATCGAGAGATTCAATACTTGGGTCATATCATCTCGAGGTGAAGGTATCGTAGTTGATCCTTCCAATATTAGAGCCATTATGGATTGGCCGGCACCCACTTATAGTGATAAAGGTGCGCGGCTTCATGGGGTTAGCATGTTACTACAGGAGATTTACGCAGGACTTCTCTCAGATAGCACATCCCATCACTTCCCTTCAGTGGAAAGGGAAGAAGTTTGTTTGGTCAGATAGGTGTGAGCAGGACTTCAAGACACTGAAGGAATATCTCACTACAACACCCATTCTTGCAGTGCTAGATCCATAGGGTGAGTTCTTTGTTTGCATGAGATGCTTCTAGCGGGAGGCTTGGAGGTGTGTTGATGCAAGATGACAGGGTTGTAGCTTTTGAGTCTCGCAAACTCAAGGATCACAAGCTTAATTATCCTACCCAGGATCTTGAGCTTGTAGCAATTGTGCATGCTTTGGTTAGATGGAGACTCTTTCTTCTTGGACGGAGATTCACACTCAGGACTAGACCATTTGAGTCTTCGCCACCTCTTCACGCAACCCAATCTAAACGCTTGTCAGAGGCGTTGGATGGAGTTGCTTTGTGAGTATGACATGGAGATAGAGCATGTGAAAGGGAAGGAGAATGTGGATGCGAGACGCCCTCGGCAGATGAAGGAATTTGAGCATGGCTACTTCGGTGAGCACGCATTTACGGAGCTGGATTCTTGGTGACTTCCCTTGTGATTTTACATTACAACTCGAGCAAAGATTGAGTCCCAGGCCCCCTTGAGGGGAAATTTGATGGTTTCTCTCTAGAGACGAGATGGTCTTCTCGAGCACGAGAGGTCGGATATATGTTCCTAGATACGGAGGCTTGAGGTAGGACATCTTGACAGAGGCACATCGTGCACCCTATTCAGCCCATCCTGGGGTGAAGAAGATGCACGCCACCTTGAGACAGTTATATCACTGGAGAGGAATTCGCAGGGACATGGCTTAGTTTGTGTCACGCTATTTAGAGTGCTAGAAAGTGAAGGCTGAGCATCAGCATCCAGCTGGCCTTATTTATCCTCATGCTATACTGTTGTGGAAATGGGACACCATTTCTATGGATTTCATTGTTAGGTTATCGATGTTGAGATATCACCACGGTGCCATCATGGTCACGGTTGATAGATTGACAAAAGTAGCTCACTTTTCACTGGTAAATACCACATATACAAGTAGTGCAGTGGCACATGTCTATTTGGATGAGATCGTCAAGTTGCACGGGATCCCGTAGAAGATCATTTGTGACCGTGATCCCTTGTACACTTCACATTTTTAGACTACCATGCAGTATGTTCTCGGGACAAAGATTAACTTCAGCACATCTTATCACTCGGAGATAGATGGACAGAGGAACGAGTGAATCAGATTTTGGAGGATATGCTCGGGATGTACGTGATGGATCAGCGGTCTAAGTGGGAGGAGTATCTGTATCTTGTGGAGTTTGCCTACTGATAATAGTTATCATAGTTCTATAGGCATGGCTCTGTTCGGGCCTTGTATGGTAGGGAGTGCGGGACAGCCCTTAGGCTGGGACAGGTTGGAGGATAGAGTATCTCTGGGACCAGCTCTTTTACGGGACATGAAGCGGTAGGTAGTTTTGATCGGGCGAGAGATTGCGGGAGGCACATGATAGGCAGAAGAAGTACGCTGATCAACATAGAACCGAGCGTAATTTTGATGTGGGCATGAAGGTTTTCCTTCGTGTTAGGCCACATAAGAGCCTAATCCATTATGGAAAAGGTTCTAAGTTAGCTCCTTGGTTCGTTGGACCTTTTGAGATCCTAGAGCGTATCGGCCCGTTGGCTTACCGTCTAGCATTGCCACCCAACTTGTCTCGCATACATGATGTGTTTCATGTTTCTGTTCTTAGGAGATACATCACAGATCCTTCTCATGTGCTGGATTGGACATCATTACGGAGTAAAGGATCGGGGCGGGTGATGGTGGAGCTGTCCAGTATCATAGATCGCGGGACCACGGGCCTTCGAGGTAGAAAGATTGATTAGGTACGGGTGCGGTGGGGATATGACAAAAGCTGCGACCACTTGGGAGGATACTACTATTTTATGAGCATAGTTTTCACATTTGTTCTAGTGACTTCCAAGAGGAAGTCGAGTCTAAGGGGAGGGGGATGTAGTGCCCACTCTCCTTTGACACTATTTAGATACTAATCTTGACACTATTGATCATATTTTAGACATTATTATGTTTTGATGTAGTATGATGTATCAGGTATTATTATGGACATTATTATGTTTTGATTAGTGTGATGGTTAGATGTTAGACTACGGATTAATATTGATCTGGATTCAACAATTATGCTTGAGGATCATTGAGACATTATTATTATTATGTGGATGATGATATACTAGTTGACATGGACATGTTATTGATCTTGATTTTAGACATGTGACATTGATATTATGAATAGCTCTAGTATAGAAATCTATTGAATGATGATATAGTTGCAAAATTGAATTTAAATGATAAATGTTAAATTCTTGATAATGTTGTGATTTAGATTTAAAAATTGTATGTTGCTTATATCATTGGATGTTCTGATATGGCCATGAGGCCGAAGGAGGTATTTTGCATTTTGCTAGGTTAAAATCACAACAATGTCGGGGGGATTGAAGACTAACCATATTGGAATTCAGTGTGAAATCAACAAGGGTCACCATGGCAACTGTGTTTGATCGGTGTGTTATGTTGTGTTAGGATTTCCATTAGTGTGACCTTGGGGCATATGTGTGTGTGGTTATTATGTGTTCCCTTTTTATTTATTGTTGTGTGTATTTTATTTTGTAATGTGCTTTTATTTTAATTATTTAAATATGATAGTATTATGTGGGAGACATATAGTTAAAAATTAATTAAATCAAATGGGATGTGGAATGTGAAATTAAATGTTTTTGCTTTGGTTGAAAATGAAATTTGATATATAGATATTTTTATAACCTTATGGTAATTAAATAAATCTTATGTCAAAAGGCTATCATAAATAAATGTCATAGAAGTTAATGCATTTTAGAAGAGTGTGTAAGTTACCAAGTATGGGTTGTGTAAGAATTTGTAAGAGGTTGTAAGGCTGATTTTGGAAGGTCAAACACTCCTTCCACTTTGAAATTCGAATTTGGCCTTGAAGGACAAATTTGGAGGCTTGTGGGACAAGTTAAACTTGTCCCACACCTCTCAAAAACCTCCACCAACCATGATTATAATTTTAGAGTCAAAAGCAACTTATTTTATTATGTTTTGACATGATTTTATGAATGAAGTGATTGCACTTGTCTTACAAATTTTAAATGCATTTTCCTTTTGGGTATGGGTTGAGTTTGTGTATGTAAGTAATTTTGTCTTTCACATTTATTATGATGTATTTGCATTTGATGTGAGTTATTTTTGGGATGAGGAAAAATGATGTGGCATCCCACTTGGAATCCACATCATCCTCCTCTATCCTCTCCTTTAAAATTTAAATTCCTTCTCATTTTGAGGTTGTTGAAAGTTGGAGATTTCACTCTTGGGTAAAATTTCTCTTGCATTTTGGAGCTTGCTTGGTGGAAGAAGTGGATTTACTTGTGCATGCTTTCCTCTTGCTAATTTGGGACTGGTTTTGTGTAATAAAGAATATGCTATTTTGGAAACAAGACTCCATTATGGAGAGGTAGGCTCTCACTCTTTTAAATTGCTGTTTTTCCTCTTTTAGCATGAATTTTGAATGTGTTTGTGTTTGCTATTCTTAGAGGGATGGGTAGAATGCTTAGGGAATGGTGTGGAGAGAAGACTATGAGGTTTATCAGAGAAGGGATAAGGGATCTACCATTGTTATTTGTTCTTGGGAGGGAATGTTGGTTTGGGATCCACCTAGGAAAGGAAATTGCTTGTATTTCCTACTTTGGGGGAGGTATAAGGGATAAATTTGGAGGAGGGATAAGGAGGGGTTGAGGAGGGATAAGGTTTATGGGATTGCTATGATTTTGGTGGTTTGCTTTTGGTGGATGCCCAAAATTCAACTTGGGAGGCATAAGGAGACCTCCATAGTTCTTTCTCTTGCTTGGCTTGCTTGCTTGGAGAAGGAGCCTTTGTTTTGATTGAAATTGGTTGTTGTAGTTGAGAACTACATCTTTTTGTTTGTGCATTTCTTTGTGATTGTGAAATGTATATTATATGTGAAGAAGCTATGTTTCCATGTGTTGTTTTTCATGTTCCATTCCAATATGGTTGGGGCTCGGGGGCCAATGGGGAAAGATGGCTTCTCTTTTCCCATTGGATGTCTTGGTTGGGTGGAGAGCGTTGCCTTTCCCCCTTCCTTGTGATCAAAAGATGAAAGAAGAAGAAAACAACATGCTACTATTTGGAGAAAGAAGAAAATAGTTTTGACAGTCCTCTTTTCTTGAGAAAATTGAATGTAACCCTTCCCACTTAGAGTGGATGAATGTAATTGATATTGAAATGTGAGATGTTTACCTTGTAATTGGAAGTTGTAATTGAATTGAGAAAATTATATTCCTTGTTTTACTTGGATAGAAAATGTGAAAGATGTTTCATATTATATATTGACAAATTGAAAAAGTAAATCATTTGTAAGTTATTTGAACTATCAATAAAGTGTTGTAATGTTTCTTTTAATTTTTATATGGAATGTATTCTTGGATTTGTATTGTTTTCGTTGAAGGAGAAATTTTATTTTAAAAAAATAAGAATCTCTGTTTTGGAATGTAAAAGAAGATGCTTATGGAATGAAAGCCAATGTTGTTTCTTTGCATGATGCATAGTGAAACTAAAATTTAGAATGTAGTTTCATTTAGAATTGGATGGATGATTTAAGAAGTATTGTAAGTGATTAAGTTAAATTCTTATGCACATTCAAATGACAAATTGTCAATTCAATTTAAAAGGAACAATTCAACTGTTTTCAAAAGTTCAATTCGGTAATTACTTCTTAATAAAAAATAATCCACATTTATTCTTCTAAATTAACTTAAAATGTCATATGTTACATATGCCAATACTACACCAAACTCAAATTGACAAAGTAAACTCGAGGAAACAATCTAACAAATTCAAGTTTTGAATCAATCCCCTTGTTAGGTCGTTTTTCTGTCCCTTGTTGGAGAAAAACACAACTTAAATAAATTGATCAAATTGACACCATTAAAACATTCTAATTCTGCCCTAAGTTGATTCCCCATGTCTGAATGGCATGTGGAGTTGAGGAAGGGCTTCAATTTTTATAAAAATTACAAGTTTCAAAAATTGCTAGTTTTAAAATTATAAACCCTAGAGATTGATTTCTTAAAATTGACCCTTTAAAATTTACCATATTCTAAAATTGATGATTTTTGTATCAAAGAGGACTCGAGAGATTTCTAGGAAAGTCCTCGTTTGCCTAAAATGGAGCTTCCTATCAAAAGTTATGGCCATTTGAAGTTTTACTTCAAAATGGCCATCCCAAACCAAAAATGAAATAATTCGACCTTAGAAAAATTTAAATTTTGAACTTTGGAAAAATTTCCTAAAAATTTCCACGTGGCCCCACCACCCTCTCATCCTATCAGAAGTTGCCACATGGCATCTTGGAGGGTGAGCCCTTAATAAAAACTTAAAATTTCAAAAATTTTGCCATGGGAAAATTTTCCCAAATTTCCAATCATATGCTTACACCCGATGCATGGATCAAAAAGGAAAACTTAACCTTTTTTTCCTTTGGAAAAATCCATGAGTGCCCCACACCAATCACGTTGACACGTGGTAGGGGGTGCCGGATCAAACGGAAAACTTAACCATTTTTTTGCTTTTGGAAAAATTTTTACTTTTTCCTCCGACGACCCACATCCTTGCAGCCAATGGGGTGTTAACACGTGTCCCCATGGGTGCGCAGGTCCGTGCAATTCTTTTAACCTTTTAACCCCTTGGGCGAAAAATTTAAATTTCCTCCGCCGGCCCGCGGCCAATCAAAAAGTGCCACATGGCAATTTAGGCAAGCGTGGAGGCACGGAAGAAAATTTTCCTTCGGAAAATTGAAAACTTGGTTTTGGGAAAAATTTCATGTTTTTTCCCCGCAACCCAGCTAGCCCGAATGAATCACGTGATGACACGTGACATTGGGGGAATTTTTTTCCCAATTTTCTCCTAACCCCGCGAACCTCTAAGGAAAATTTTCCCTAAAACTCCACATGGCCATAACTTGAGTTTACTGAGGAGTTAGGAGGACTTCTTTATATGGTTGGAAAGGTGAGGAAATTTTCTATCAATGAGTTTAGTTTAGGAAAGTTTTGATAAATCTAAGTGTATTAAAAATCTAGTTGAAGTTAGGGCTTGATAGAGAGCGAGATCTTGGGATAAATTTCTCCCTGAACCTTAGTAAAACTTGTAACCTCCAAATTAAAACCTTGTAAACTAGTTATTAGATAAAAATGGAAATCTTGTGTTTGGTTAATCGAATCTGTTTGAAACCTATTTAGTTTTCAAACTAGTATCTTGCTACTTGTTTGTAGACCCTTCTTATAAAAAAAAAAAAATTCCATAATTTTCCTAGTTTGTTTCTTGGTCTCAAGTGGTAGTTGAAGCGGGCATTATAAAAAGTGGTGAAGGGCAGGTGTTATTTTTAATGATTTACCCAAGAGTCACAATGACTAATTTTATATCAAGTGAAGGGATTGAAATAAATCAAAAGAATATCTTAGCAACATTTTTCTCTATCATATGTTAAGCGTGATAGCACTAACTAAAAGATAGGAAAGAGTTTGTCGTAAGGAAGGTTGGTGCCTTCATATTTCAAGAGAGGTGTCTCTTGTTGAGTTGGTGCTAACTTAAAAGGGTTAGTGCTGGTTTTAAGGTTGGTGCCTACGAAGTTGTAATTGGGGATTGTGTCTGAATGTAGGTGGTGCTATAAACATTTGAGAAATATAATAAATTAGATTTTCTCCATGGTTTTCTCTTAAAAGGGTTTCCACGTAAATTTGTGTCTATTTGTAGTGTGTTGGTTTGATTTGCATTCATTGATTGCTTTGATATATTCTTTGTAATGGATTAATTGTGATTAAAAAATGAATTAAGTGTTAAATTCAAAAGAATATCATAAGATCTTGATTCACCCCCTACACGACTGTTATTATCTTGTGCTTAACATAACTTGATTAACGATGTAACTCTGCGGGCTCGTGAAAAGATCTTTTTGATGATGACTCGGATACATGAGGAGAATAAAAACTATCCCTCATTTTGTTGTAAGAGGCAAAAGGTAATCAAGGATGAAAGTATCAACCTTACTCTCATAATTGGGGCATGTTGTTCAAGTCATGTATAGTTGTGATTTTTCAGCCATTCCTTTACGCATCTTTTAGTTTCATTAGAGACCAATCTTTGGGAACATGAGGTTTTTGTATTGGAATTTGGGTGTAGGAGCAGATGTGGTGCTTGTCATTGTTGAAATTTGGGAGAACACTAAGAATGCCAATGGAGAGCTTAGATCATTGGAAATGTTCTTGGAAAAGTGAAGAAATGCCTACACAAGGGTATATATGGGGTGAATGCTTTAAGGAACATGTGGTGGTAAACTATTAGCTAGATATGACAAATGCCCAACCCCATGCGCCCCTCCCTCTCCCGACGATCCACCTCGGGGAATCGAGAGAGGATGAAACTCTGTCCGTGGGGTGGACAATAACACCCCGAAAATTTGGGATTCATTCGATAAATGATAGGAATATAGATTGTGCAGAGTTTATACTATGCGTTAGCGGGGAGGGTAGGACTAGTAGGCTGAAGGTATAAGAGAGGTGACCTACTCTTTATACATGTGGGGTCTCGTTAGGCCATGTTTCTATATGGGGCCTAGTGTGCCGCGACCTGGTTATAGATGACATATAGGCTCCATCCCTATATATATTTTGGTCTCCCCACACCAAAAATCTCAAAATATATAGAAATCGGATCTATGGAGGGACTTCGCCTCCCACGATGAAAGACCCCCCATTAGTTGGTTGATTGAAAACCTACCCGTATATCTATATGGCAAAATTCTAAGAAGATAGGGAAGATATTGAGAGAGGGGGTCATTTGCTCGAAGAATGAGGCCCTTCACTACGCTACGATCACCCTAGAGTTCTATATGGCTAAAGGAACTCTCTCTCTATTCTATAAAAAAGCTCACCCCAATAGCATGATCATAAGGCCCCTATATTCAAACAACGGTCCAACACTCGGTTTAACACTATAACACCTAACACCAACAAAGGGGTAAATCAATAAACTAGATCGACCCAATGTAGACCTATTGATACAACTTGTCAAAGGAGTGTCCAACGATTGATGTGACCAACCCATGACGACTCTTGGGTTAGACGGCTAGTGGTTGGATGGTTCTTTGCTTAGATGACTCTGTGGTTGGATGAATCTTTGATTAGACATCTCGAGGGTATCACAATGTTAGGTTGGACAGATAATGGATTGGATGACCAAGGTTTAGATGACTTAGTTCTAATCTTAGACTTAGATAAGAAATTCATACATACATATGGATGAAGCGATAATGTACAAGGGATATAGAATGCCTTTCATTAAAGGTACCAGTAAGTTAAGAATAGAAGTTGAAAATGTGGAACAACCTCTGCATCATAGAAGAAGACGGAAGGGTCAAAGAAGAGCGACCGGTTAATTCCTCTTTTGAAGTCAAGTTTTGAAAATTTTGAGTATGTACCTTGGAGTATTGGATCACGTCGAGTATTGGATCACACATTGTTTGCAGTTTTCCCATTCATGGAGAACAATTTGAAATTCGGGCGTAATGGTGAAGTTTCTTCCCTTCTTTTATTTTTATTTTCTTCCGTAGTCGGGAATGACAGGCGTATCTTCCCTGTTAATTTTTTCCCTAGCATCCATGGGTAGTACATGGACATCTCTGATTGGATGCGGTTTGGCCATGTTTCAAGTGACAATAGTGGAAGCCTCCATGCATCCAAATAGTGCAACTCAGGGGTAGGGTCTAAGGGATAGTCCTCAAATAAGCAGCGTAGGCTTTCCACGTGTCCCAGGTTCAAAATGAAGGTAAAACAAGCTCAAATCGGCTAAGTATGGAAGGTTCAGTGAGACGGTGCCACGTGCCTCATCGGCGTAACTTCAAGAGTCAAAGCTGGGGTAGTTCTCAAACTTGTGCCAGTCCTCCATGTCCCAGGTCCAAAAAAGAGAAAGAGTTCGATCGTTAAAATTGACTAAGTATGGGTGGGTTGGTAGAAGTCTCCATGTGCCTTAACGCGCCATTTTGGAAGTGAAATCAAAGGGTCAATCTTCAAATGAGCGCCAGCTCGCCACGTGGTTAAAGTCAATGGAGAGACAGAGTTGGCCATTGAAAAGTCCAAGACCGGTGGAAGGAGACACGCGTCAGCTCTTGGTGTAATTTTAAGAGGCGTTTCCAAAATGGAAACTCAAATGAGTGTCACCCTCCACGTGTCTAGGGGTCAACATAGGTCAAGTAGGAAATAGGCTGAATCGGCTAAGTATAAAGGAACGGTGGAGCTCTCCACGTGTCATCTGGCGTAGCTTCAAAGGAAAAAAATGCAAAAGGCATCTGTAGGCCCGCTCAATCAATTCCTTCCATGTGGGTGGCCCAAATTTAAAGTTGTAGAAGAAAATCGAATGGCCCATGTTTTAATTGGAAAAATAATGTAATGGCCGTATATTTAAAAACCTATTTTTTTCCACCATTAACGTTTCTTTGCAAATCAAGAATTTGAAAGGGCATGAATGATTGGAATAAGTTGTAACTATTTCTTTCTTGCTCGAGGAAGTTGTAACCATCTCTTGCGAGCTATATCATGGGCTTTCAAAGCCATTGTACGGGTTGGAATTTTGATATTTGAACTATAATTTCTAATTGGAAGAAATCAATACAAAGGTTTTCCCCTTTTTCCTCTGCTTTCTCTTTCCTTCTTGCTCTGATCTGTGAATCATTTAATCCTTGCATGCTTAGAAACTTTGTGTTCTAGTTTATACAATCTCAAGAACTTTGAGTTTGGATTGTGCCCATTATAAACGTGAATGGTTCTACTCTATATCTCATTTTCTCAATACATATAAGGGTTTTCTCTACCATCTCTTTTCCCTGAAAGTATTGTCTTCTTCTGCCTCCCTCCTCTCTTCAAGTCTTCTATCCTCATGTATTGATAACTTTCTAGGCATAAAACACATTTCAAGATATCAGGAAACCACCATTGAATGAAAGATTGTGTATTTGTACATAGGTTTTTTTGCCCCTTGCTTTCAATAAGGGAACCTCTCCCATTAAAGAGGAGGGACTTGCTTGTCCCTTGATTGTGGTTTCATTCCAAGTGCAAATCTGAAACCCAATAGTTTTTGGTGACTCTGCTTGGGAATTTGTTCAACAAATTTCCTTTCTAAAAAGAACAACTAATTTGATCATTTCTTTGATCTAGTGACTCTAAGATATACTTGTGGTAGAAGGGCTCTTGGAATTGAAGATCCCCAATTTCAACTCTTGGATCAACAAGGTTTTCAACTTCCTCAACAAGAAGAAATAGAAGAGCTCATTCCACAAGCACACCTCTGTTGAAGACAAAGCTTTTGGTAGTAGCATTCCTCAAGCACAACTTAGCCCTAATCTTCGTGCCCTAATTCTTGTTGGTGTCTCAGTTCCACATTTCAAAATCTTTCCAAGGATGGTAGCACCTTGGCCTTGGGGACAAAGAGTTGGGCCTCTGGCTCTTCCTCAACCATTGCATGAGTTACCTAGGGGTAACAGGAAGAATTTTCCCAAATTTAGAGGTGATGGAAAAGTACACCCTGATGAACACATTGCAGCCTTCATTGTTGCATGTGGGGTCCTTGGAGTTGAACATGAGGATGTCTCTGTTAGGTTGTTTGTGGAAACCTTGCAAGACAATGTTGTAGATTGGTTTTACCATCTTCCTGTTGGGACCATCATCGATTGGACTACTATGAGGACTGAATTTGAGCAAGCGTTTCAAACCTGTTGAAGATGTGCATGCTTTGCTAGCTCAGATTTCTCAAATCAAGAAGGAGCCACATGAGCCTATGAGAGAATTTGTGGCCAAGTTCAACAAGTTGGTTAACAAGATTCCACTAGATACTAGGCCTATTGATCAGATTCAAAAGTGTTTCTTCTTGAATGCTCAATTTACCGGAAGTAAGCTATGCCCTGAGGAGAGAAAATCTTACAACTTTGGATGTTGATCAGAGATTGGTTGTCAGTGTGGAAGATGACTTGATCATGTCTGGCAAGAGTTGAAAAGGGAGTTTTCAAATCAAAGCATCTTCTTCTTCCTCTTCTCCGGAGGTAATGCAGATCAGTTGGTGCAAAAGATGGCTAATGACCTCATTGCCATCAAGAAGCAATTGGCTCAGCATGCTCCATATCAAGATGTTCTAAGGAAGAACTTTCAGCCTAGGAACCACTTGCCCTCTTCTCAAACCTAGGTTGGCCATTGAAGGTCCACCCCTCAAGGTGCTGTCAATGCTACTTGTGAGGTTCTTGAGCCTGATGATGAGGAAGAAAATGGGCTCTATGATGAACAAGAAGAGGAAGTTGATGAAGAACTGGAGGAGCCTGGTGGTTCTCGAGTTCATTTCCTCACCATTGAAGGTGTGGATGATGAAGATGACTATGATGATGTAGTGGTTGAGATGAACAGTGAGTCATATGTTGTTATGACCCGGGAGTAGACCAAAAAAAGGAAAAAGTGGTGCAACCTACAAAAATATCCAAGGAGTACCCCATCACCATCCGGTGATTGCAAGAAGAGGAGCTCCTATTCCTACTACTTCCACCCAAAAGGTAAGCTCTGCTAGTCCTTCTTCCTCTACTTCTACTTTTGAGAATTCTTGTCCAACAAATGATAAAAGATAGATCAAAAGCTCCTCCTACTCCTAGTAGTGATTCCCCATCCACATCTGGATCTTTTGACATTATAGACCATCTTAAAAAGACCAAGATTCAGATTTCTGAGGTAGAGTTCTATCAAACCCATCCTAAAGCCTTTTCCAAAATGGTTAACTTTGTAAATTCTAAATCTAAAACCCCAACCCATTCTTCTAAAGGCATTTTTCCCACTCCTTCTCTCACCTCAACCCAAGCCTTGTGGCTGTAGTCACTTCACCCAATGAGAAGATCAAACCCTTCTATGTGACTCTCCTCATAGCTGGCCACAAGCTTAGCAATTGTGTCATTGATTTTGGTGCATCTGATAATGTAATGCCTACAAAAGTGGCTCATGCTTTGGGTCTAACCTAACCCACACTTATGGCTCTTGTTATTCCATGGAAAGTAGAGAAGTGCCTTTGGTTGGGAGAATCAAGGATGCACAAGTAGCTTTTTTTCTTTACTTTACCAGAGAAGAAGGTCTTGGCTACCATCTTGGTTGTTGATATCCCTCCTTCCTATGGCATGTTGCTAAGTAGGAACTTTTGCAAAGATGTTGGAGGTGAGATCCAAATGGATTGGTCACATGCCTTGATCCTGTCAATGGGAAGATGAAGAAGTTTTTCTGAGAAACAAGTAGAGTATATTGTGCAAAAGACAGATGATCCTAAAGCACAAATATTGTATGAAGACATTGGGCATGGGAACTACATGATCATGTCACAAGAGGAGACAAGTCTGCCAAAGGAAGTGTTGCTTGATCCTAATGGTGTGTGGACTTTGGAGTTTGATGGAAGTTGTTCTTCAGTTGGTTCTGGAGCTGGTGTAGTGCTCATTTCTCCTGGGGGTAAGGTTCATCCTTTCTCCTTCAAATTTCAGTTTGAAAATACCAACAATACTGCTGAGTATGAGGCCCTTATTCTTGGGTTGAGCATGGTGAAGGAAATGGGAGTGAAGAACCTTCTTGCTCGTGGAGATGTAGAGCTAATTGTAAAACAAGTTAGAGACCTTTATCAGGTAAAGAACAAAAGGTTGAAACACTATAGGAATATGGTCTGGGATTCCATTGAATTCCTTGATGCTTTTTCCATTGAAGTTGTGCCAAGGGAAAGGAACACTAGGGCTGAACTCTCTAGCTATTTTGGGGTCCTTGTTGATTCCTCATCCTGATTTTCCTAGGAGAAATTCACCATTGAGCTGATCCATAGACCCAGTGTGCTGAAAATGCAAATAATTGGCAAGTTTTCAATGATGACCACATTTTCTTTCTTTCTTGGAGCTCAGAGACAACTTTGATCAGTTGTACTTTGAAGGAAGTGACAATCTACCTAGAGAGTGTGTGTCATCAAATGAAGAGGGTGTCAAAGAAGAGATGGATCAAGATGGATGCATCAAACTGAAAGGAAACAAAATTCCTAAAATTTGGTGAGTTTGGAGGATATTTTTGATAAACATGATAGATATATGAAGTCTAAAGTTTCCCAAGGAGCCCGACAATCTGCTTGAGACTGAGAAAGTGAATATTGGGAGTCTTGATGATCCCAAAATGGTCAACATTGGAAAATGTTGCACTCAGGAAGAGAAAAAGAAGGTGGTGAATCTGTTGAAGAGGTATGTTGATGTTCTGGCTTACTCTTATGATGATCTTAAGGCTTTTTAGCCTAAAGAAATGTAACATTTCATTCCTCTTAAGCCTAGGATCAAACCCTTCAAATAGAAACAAAGGCAATATAATCCAAAGATAGCTGATACAATTTTCCAAGAAATACAAAAGCTTTTGAAGGCTAAGATCATCTTCCCCATCCACCATTCAACGTGGATTGCTAATATAGTGCATGTCAGGAAGAAGAATGGTGAGATCGGATCTGTGTGGACTTTAGAAATCTAAATCAAGGGTTCTTTGAAGGACAACTACCCTCTCCCCATGATGGACCAAGTATTGCAAGTTGTCATAGGCTTGGAGATGCTATCTATGTTAGATGGATTCTGGGGTACAATCAAGTAGAGGTGAATATTGCAGATCAACATAAGACTACCTTTACTACTCCTTGGGGCACCTTTGCATACAAGAGGATGCCATTTGGTCTCATCAATGTTGGTGCTACTTTCAGAGGGCCATGGACTTGGCTTTTGGTAGTTTGAAAGGGAAATGCATTGTTGTGTATTTGGATGACTTGACAATGTTTTCTAAAGCAAGAAAAGATCACTTCCAACACCTTGAAACAATATTGCAGAAGTGTAGAGAGCATGGAATTTCTTTAAACCCTAAGAAGTCTATGTTTTGTGTCATAGAAGGAAAGTTGTTGGGACACATTGTTTTCAAAGGAAGGGATCAAGATTGATCAGAGAGAGTTCAAGCCATCCAACAAATTCCTCTTCCATCAAGTAAGAAAGGTGTCCATTCTTTCTTTGGTAAGATCAATTTCCTAAGGAGATTCATCCCGATTTTACAGAACTTACTATGAGCATTTCTCACATGATGCAAGGAAGAAAAAATTTTGGTTGGTCCTCTGAAGGGAAGAAATCATTTGAGGACATTAAACAGGCTATTGCAAAGACTCCAATCTTGGTGTGCCCTGACTTTAGAAAAGATTTCATTATCTATTGTTATGCCACTGAAAATACCCTAGCTATTGTGTTAGCCCAGAAGAATGTTGAAGATCATGAGCTCCCAATTGCATTCATGAGTTATGTCTTGAAAACTCATGAGCTGAAGTACACCATGATGGAGAAACATGCTTTTGTAGTTGTCAAAGTTGTCAAGTAGTTTAGGTTTTACATCCTTAATTCTCATTTTGTGGTGTTGGTGCCTGATACAACAATCAAATCCATTCTTACTCAGCAAGAATTTGGAACCAAGAGAGGTAATTGGGTAGCAAAGGTGCAAGAGTATGATCTTGACATCAGGCCAACAAATCTGGTTCGGGGTAAGGGCCTGTGTGAACTCATTGCTGAGGGAGCTGCCAAGGAGTTGTCCAAAGATGGAGTTGATGTCCCTGTTGTTTTGTTCCTCAGCTCATTAGATGTATGGTATGCTGACATTGCTCACTTTCTAACCTATGGAGAGTGTCCATCTCACTTGAGTGCCAAAGAGAAGAGAGCCATCAAACTGAGGTCTACACAATATGTGTTATGGGAGAATGCTTTGTTCAAATGAGGCATAGATGGAAGGTTTTTGAAGTGTGTAGACAAGGAGAAAAAAAGAAGTTGTTCTCTGCTTTTCATGACCAGGATTGTGGAGGTCATTTCTCCTCTATTGTAACAACTCATAAAATACTTTGTTGGTTATTATTGGCCCACTCTATTCAGAGATGCATCAAAATGGGTTGGTAAATGTGAAGCATGCCAAACATTTGTTGGAAGACCTAAGTTGGCTGCTTTTCCACTAAAGCTAGTAGTGATTGATGAGCCCTTTCAAAAAGTGGGGATTGGATTTCATTGGAACTCTTAACCCATCTTCAGTGTTGGACATACCCATGTGTTGACTACCATAGATTACTTCACCAAGTGGGTGGAAGCCATCCCAATCAAGAGCACTACTTTCGAGGTAGTTTGTAACTTCATTAAGGAGAACATATTGATCAGGTTTGGGACCCCAAACAAAATTGTGACTGAAAATGCTTCCAAATTTTCTTTTGTTGAGATGATGGACTTCTACTATGGGTATGGGATCTCACTTGCTCATTCTTCATATTACTACCCCCAAGGGAATGGATAGGTAGAATCAACAAACAAGAACTTGGTGAACATAGTTAGAAAGCTTGTAAATGATTCTCAGAGGAATTGGCATAAGAAGCTATATGATGCACTTTGGGCTGATAGAATTACACCCAAGAGAGCAATTGGAATGTCTCCTTTCCAAGTGGTGTATGGTGTGGAAGCTCAACTACCAGTCATGGTGGAATTTCCAGCCTTGCATCTGATGAAAACCATTGAAGATTCAAGTTTCAGTAGCTCTTTGGACAAGAGAATTTTGTACCTTCAGAAGCTTGATGAGGACAAATTGCAAGTGGTTGATAGGATAACAACTCATCAGTTGAAAGTGAAGGCTTTGTTTGACAAGAAAGCCAAACCCAAGAGTTTTCCAAGTGGGAGACATTGTGCTGCTTTGGGAAAAAATACATGAGCCATGAGGAAGTCATGGTAAGTTTGATTCTCTTTGGCTTGGTCCTTTTAGAATCAGACATTTTGTTGGAGAGAACTCTTTTTATCTGGATTACATGGATGGTTCTCCTCTCCCACTTCCTTATAGTGGGTAGTACCTGAAGTTGTTCAAGTCCTAGGTGACTAGGTGGTCCTTTGTATATTTGTATAGTGTTTTGGTTTTGGGTCGTTCCTTTTTGTTTCGTTTTTGTTCTTCCCTTTTGGTTTGTTTTGTTTCTTTTCCCATCTTGTGTGTGTTGCCTTGTATTGGTTTTTTTTTGACTCCTTTTCCCAATGGATAAGACACTGGTCCTCTTTCCCAGAGTTATCTGTAGTTCTTGATCTTGCCTTGTGTCTTTGTTCCAAGCCAAGTCATCCCCAGAAAGAGCCAGTTGTTGTTGTCCTCAAAATTCCCCTCTTTTGAAGTCAAGTTTCAAAAATTTTGAGTCTGTACCTTGGAGTATTGGATCACATCGAGCTGGCATTGTTTGCAGTTTTCCCATTCATGGAGAACAATTTGAAATTTGGGCGTAATGGTGAAGTTTCTTCCCTTATTTTTATTTTCTTCCCACAATCGGGAATGACAGGCATATCTTCCCCAGTTAATTTTTCCCCAACATCCATGGGTAGTACGTGGGCATCTCTGATTGGATGTGGTTTGGCCATGTTTCAAGTGATAATGGAAGCCTCCATGCATCCAAATGGTGCAACTCTAGGGGAGGTCAAGGGATAGTCCTCAAATAAGCACAGGATTTCCGCGTGTCCCAGGTTCAAAATGAAGGTAAAACAAGCTCAAATCGGCTAAGTATGGAAGGTTCAAAGCAGATGGACGCCACGTGCCTCATCGGCACAACTTCAAGAGTCAAAGTTAGGGGTAGTTCTCAAACTTGCGCTAGTCCTCCATGTGTCCTAGGTCCAAAAAGAGAAAGAGTCGATCGTTAAAATTGACTAAGTATGGGCGGGTTGGTGGAAGTCTCCACGTGCCTTAATGGTGCCATTTTGGAAGTGAAATCAAAGGGTCAATCTTCAAATGAGCACCAACTCACCACGTGGTGAAATTCAATGGAGAGACAGAGTTGGCCGTTGAAAAGTCCAAGACTAGTGGAAGGAGACATGCATCAGCTCGACGTAATTTTAAGAGGCATTTCCAAAATGGAAACTCAAATGAGCACTAGCCCTCCATGTGTCTAGGGGTCAACATAGGTCAAGAAAAAATAGGCCTCAAATGGCTAAGTATAAAGGAACCAATGGAGCTCTCCACGTGTCATCCTGGCCCAACTTTCAAAGGCAAAAAATGTAAAAGGTGTCTGAGGCCCGCTCAATCAATTCCTTCCACGTGGGTGGCCCAAATTTAAAGTTGTAAAAGTAAATCAAATGGCCCATGTTTTAACTGGTGAAATAATGAAATGGTTGTATATTTAAAAACCTATTTTTTTCGCCATTAACATTTCTTTGCAAATAAAGAATTTGAAAGGGTGTGGATGATTGGAATAAGTTGTAATTATTTCTTGCTTGCTTGAGGAAGTTGTAACCATCTCTTGAGCTATATCATGGGCTTTCAAAGCCATTGTACAGGTTGGAATTTTGATATTCTAGAACTATAATTTCTAATTGGAAGAAATCAATACAAAGGTTTCCCCTTTTTTCCTCTATTTTCTCTTTCCTTCTTACTCTGATATGTGAATCATTTAATCCTTGCATGCTTAGAAACTTTGTGTTCTAGTTTATACAATCTCAAGAACTTTGGGTCTATGGATTGTGCCCGTCATAAACGTGAATGGTTCTACTCTATATCTAAAATAATTTTTCATTGGAGCTTCTTAAAATGAACCACGGAGTGGAATCAGCTCACCCCTTCGTTCACCTATTTCAGCCACATTATTGGCTCGTTAGCTAAGTCGAGTCCCTTCATGTTAGCTCGGGTCATGTTCTTCATCGAGCTCAATGAGATCGATCTCCTTGCATCCGCATAGCTCTATTTCGAGCTCGGTCCTTACACATCAAGGGGTCTTAGTTGGCATCGCCCACTAATGCTCCTCCACATAGCCAAGATCGGGAGCTCGGCTCTAACTCGACATAACTCGGTCATCTTCTTCGAGATACTCTGCAAGCTATTTTTAGCTCGGTGGCCTATAAAGGCCCAACTGGAGAATTTTCGATCTCGGGGCTCAATCATTTTTTTTTTTGGAATTTTCACATGTAGGAAGCCTAGAAAGGGCTGAGTATGGGGAAATTTTAGACTTGTCATATTTTACCCATTTTTACTTTTCCGGCTCGAAGTGGGCTGTGTTAGATAATTTTGCCGAGGGCAAAAATAGTCAATAATTTGGCGACTCGCGGGACGTCTCGCTGCTAGACGCTTTCTTGCACCATTAACCTCATCATGTCCATTAGGCTTGGAGTCTTTGTATACCTATATCCCAAACCCATTTCTTTGAAATCGAAACCTAGAAACCACTGTACCTACTAAACTTGAACGAGTTTCACTGCTTGCACTCTTAATTTTCATAAGAAAATCTTAAAAAAGATTTGTGAGAGTATAAAATTGCCTTAATTGACAATTTTACCTCTTCCTCTCTCGCAACCCCTTTCGTGAGACTAAAATGGACGTCCTGAAACTTGAGTCTGCAAAGTGTGAAGCACATGAGTGATGATTGCTTGGCTTGTATTGTATGGTACAGAGTTTGAATAAGATAATTTTAAGGTTTTACATCATGGAACTCTATTAAATTTGAATTTTCTCTTTCTTCTGAAAGTTCCATTCTTCGATATGATCGTTGGAGGCCATTTGTTAATGTGGTGGAGGCACTTAGAAGTTCACTTGTGATTGGTCTGAAAGGATCTTAAAGAATGAAAACTCATTAAAATTAATCCTTAACCTGATTTTAGTTGCTCTGCATTTGTTTTCTTTTGAGATCTACAACTGTTATTTCCTATAAGTATGAACTTCTTTTGCATGCGAGAGGCCTAATGAAACATAGATGTCTTGTCTTTGGAGCAACACAAACAAAAACTATATACCAAATAGAAATCATACACACCTAAGTAGACATACGAGTGTGAATGATCACTTGTTATGATGAAAACAACACCTATACCTACCCTACACTAACCATTCACTTGGAAGACTTCAAACAAAGCCTACAACTGGAAGTGAAAAGTAGCTCCTTTTCTTGAAACCTGGTAGCCATGTAGATGTTTTGACATTGATCATGGTTGTATGGATGAGTGAAGAACCGACATAGACCCAATTTTCCACTTGAATTCTCAAGGTATCAACTAGACATAAAACAAACACCCTTCGAATGATCCACATGAGGCTCTTGGAGATGTTGTAACAGAATCGATGCAACCGATCTTGGTACTATGAAATTCACCCTCATGTTCAGAGATGAACATGACTAGTTGTGGAAACTCGGTTCTAGTTTCAATGATGCTATATATCTTATGGGACATGGCCCGAACCTCCAAATGTACCCACTTGTAGTCATTTTTACTCCTATCACAAAAGGAAGAAACCCCATGCACGTCACCTATCACCCAACAGAAGCTGAGCGCTCACCCAAGGCACGCGCGGTACCGAGTCTCTCTTTTATGTGAGTTTAGTGGGAAGCATCATCTATGATTACTGTAAGATTATTTAGGAAGTTAAGACAAACAAGAACCATAGGGCTCAGAACGGCCTCCAGATCCTTACAGTCACTCATGCATCAAGGATTTTAACATAATCCAGAACATATATTATAACAGAAAGAAATATACAAACATCCATTCTTAGCATGAAAGGACAAAGAACTCATATGAGAGAAATATGCATTAAAACCATTGATATCCATGTCTATTTATAACAGGTAACCTCATTATATTCATTGGTTCATTACAGAGTGTCACAGAGAGCAGACCGTAGTCATGTGTATCACTGGACGTATGTAACTAAGCTAAAAAAGAAAATAACAACTTCCATGCTTAGTACATTCTTTCCTAAACCCAAAATATCCACTCACAAAGCAATTCTACAGAGCTCCACTCACTTTCTAACCCGCTATTCCCTATGTATATCTCCCCATATGTCTATATGTCTCCATGTATCTCTATGAAGATGCATCTCCATCTGAAGATGTATATGTGTATATCGGTATATCCTCTACTCCACAGGCACTTGTATTTATAGCTTTCTGGGCTGCCAACTTACCTTCTAGCGCCCTCAGATTGGATGCCAAGTGTCGATTGTGGTCCTTCATGCGAGCATGCTCCTCAGGCCTGAGCTTTCCACTCCATCTCATGATGATCTTCTAGAAGATTCCATCGGGGCATGCTATTTCTTGGGCCAACCTATCGCTAGGCTGGCATCTTATCCACGCGTAACCGATCACGCTTTTCACATGTTCTACCCTAGGTGCTCAAATTTGCCAAGTCCCGAACCTCCTTTGGCATGTCACGTGCGCTATGTGCTTCCTTAAACCTTTATCTTGCACACTTTTTCCTTGCATGCCATTCTATAACTAGGATCCCTGCACGCCTACGCGCCTTCATACTTGGTCAATATTCCAGGGGCCCAACATCACCCCACACTATGCCTGTTCTCCATCCTTGGAAACACTCTACTTAACTAAGATGCACGCTGCCTTAAATAATTTTAGCGATAGCCTTACATTTTGTAAAAGAATAAGGGAATGAAAGAATGGGGAGAGAAGAAAGAATGGGGGCATTAGCTTAGTAGGCTAGGGAAATCCCTTTAGCAAGTCAGCCTCCAATTTGTTCCATGCATCGACCTCGCCCTTCACCTTCTGGCAGAGGTCGCCGACCAGGATGTTTACCTCATCAAAAGTTAGGCCAATCCCTTGGGCGCCCAAAGTGTCAACAATATTTTCCATCTCCTTGCCCAGGTCTTCAAGTGTGTCCATCCTTCTGGTGATATGAGGGTATAGCTCCTTCAGTCATGTTTTGATTGAGCCCCTTAGTGCCTCAATCTCCTGGATTTTTTTCTACATCTGCCAAGACTTTATCCCTCTCCGCCCTATTTCCTTTATTCTTCTCTTAGAATTCTTTTAGCTTTGCTTCGTGGGTAGTGACCAAGGCACTTGCTACCTTATCCATGTCCATGCATTTGTCATATGCGGCTTAGCAGATTGGGAAGCAATCTTTACATCTGCATGAGCACCTTGCTATACTCAACAATGAGTGCTACCACCTTCAACTTGTCTTCTTCCTTCAAGCACACTGCTACTTCCTCCATAGAATCTAGGGCCAATGGTCATCTCTCCATGGTGAGGACGTGCATTAGGTCTTCTAAGCATTCCAAAGTTGATGCGTACCTCTGAGGGATTGGTGCTAGGTCTGGGTGCTTCAATATGATGGTGCTCTTGATCAACTCCACCTTCTTGTAGACTTCTTGCACCTTTGTCTTCTCATCTTTGAGCTCGTACCTCAGTTGTGCGCTGATCAAATCCTCTTGCTTCAAGTTCCTACCATCTTAGCTAGCTCCTATTATTTCTTGGCTAACTTCCCCTCTAGAGCCCTTATGCTGTCATTTCGTGCAAATAGCCTTGCCTCTGTCTCAACCACGACCTTATTAAGAGCATTGCATACTTGCTCGTCTGAGAGCTCCTGAGCATTCACTAAGGGGTTGTCTCCCTTAGATTCTAGCAATGTGATGAGCACTTTCTGGCAGAATTCAAAGTCTGGCTCATCAATGTGGGACTCGAACGCCCAAGAAAGCATCTTCTTGGTCCTAGGGTACGTGCCCTCCTTTTCAAATGACCCCATGGCTAGAAGCCTTTCAGTGGGTATAGTGCTCTGGAACCGTGCGCGCAACACCTTCCTTGAGTCATCAACATAGCTCATTACTGGCCTTTTCTCTACATCAAGAGCCCTTCTCCCCGAGCGCACTCCTTTTGGAAAACTTACAGTTAGGTTGGGACCTCCTCCCATACTGGCCTGCTTCCTCTCACTATCTTCCTCTTTTCCTTCCTCTAGCACTATATCAGCGTTGCACTCCAATTCTTGATCAACCAAGGCCTCAAGCATTTTCTTTGCCTCTCTCTGCCACCTCGATGATCTACTCCTTTGTGAAGCTTATGGGTTCCTACTTTTCTGTGATATCCTCAGTCTTTCCCATGTCTTGGGCGCCTTCCTCACCCTGTGTACTCTTTCACCGCGTGAAAACGAATTCATGTTTCTCCTCTCCACTCTCTTCTCTAGAGTCATATACTTCCAAGATATGTGGCTCTTGGTCCCTTTCAGTTCGTCCTCCCCGTTGTCACCTTCTCCACTCTCATCCTCTCTTTCACCCAGGTGTTTCTCCAAGCTATCAGTCTCCTCCGAGAGATTCTTCTTCTATCCTCTACTTTTTCTTGGTGAGGGGTTGCTCTGGTGCCTCTTCCTCTAGTGTCTTCTCTTTTTCCAGGGACTTCTTTACGCACGTGTAAGTACTAGGCTTGGCGCTTGTCAACGGCATGCTCACTATCTGAGCCGTCTGCACACTTGGTGCTTCTCCTTCTCTTCCCCTCTTCTTGGGTGCAGCCCCTTCCTACCCATGGGATCTTCAGGTATGGAGACCTCATTCTCTAGGTACACACCCTTCTCAAACTTGGGCCTTATGCGGAGGTACACACGTGTCATGGATCCTCCTGCAATGGGCAGCATTATTGGCCTTGTCATTTGTATCTCATGTGATACATATCTCTCTATGTATGCACGCTTGCCTCAAGGTAGTTCAAATTCTTGCACATTTCTCTGTGCTCCCAGTCTAGACTACCTAGCTCTAGCCTCAACTTTTTGGACTCCACGAATCTATTTACTCCCTGCTTGGAAGTATTGAGCTGTGAACGCAAAGGGAAGCTTGCACCATGGGCTCCAAGACTCATCTACTAGTCTTGAACCTGCCCAGGCAGAAGTGTTGGTACATTGCAAATTTGGCTTCTCCTTCAGTGACTGTTGGAAGTTTCTCGGGAATCCTCCATTCCACCCCGAATGCATTCCTCAGGCGTGTGTACCACTTCTCCAGGCTCACCTTATGGGGTGTTGACATTGTGTCACTTGTATACTTCTCAAACTTCTTCGTAGGCGAAGGGTCCTTGGCAGGGTATTCCCATACAAACTTGTTTGACGCATTTAGTACTCCAATCTCCGAAAACACTATAGTTAACAAGATGTTGCCGAAGAGGATTCTATCCCCCTCCTTCACGCAACTAACAATTTCTCTCGTGATGTATGCAGGTAGGTTATAGATGGTTCCCTCTGTAATTTTCCTACAGACATGTAACCAAGGCTTATTGACCTGAGTCCATCTCTCCTAGCCATTTAGCTTTGTTACTAGATGTGCAGCCATCTTCATCACTAGGTCCTTGATGTCTGAGATGTCGTAGTATCTCGACCCTTTCTTGTAGGCGTATTCAGTAATGGTTTCCTGAATTACCTCCTTGTCACTTAGGTCATCATCTAGGCTGACTCCTTGGCATTTGAGGCCCATGAACTGTGAGATGAGTTGAGGAGTAATGTGCATCTTGCGCCCTGCAAAATGGAAGTAATCCTCATGTACTTGCAACATCAGCCATTGATATAGGCGCTCTGGCTTTCCAAAATAGGGAAACTCATAGAGTTACAACAATCCCACCTTCTCCATCTTGACCTTTACATCATCATTGTAAATGGGCAACCCTTCTAGTTTGCAGATTCAAACTTAGCTGCTCGCACCTCACCCTTGCAGATTCTTCTTCACATGATCAAATTTTGGAAGCCCTAGTTTGCCAAAAATGCACAATCACTTCTCTCTATTCGCAAAGTGAAAATGAAAGTGCCTCGACCCTTTATTTATAGTTTTTCCTTTTTATCATTAAATGCTACTTCACCTACCACCGTACCTTTCTCATTTAATGTAAATTTTTCAAGCAAAGCCCGTCTTCAGCACCTTCACTTGCGCGCCCAACCTTGTGTGAAAACTCTTCCAACCTTTTAGCACACAACCAATCCAACCTGACAGGAGACTCTTGTGCCCCGTAACCCATGTCGAAAGCAATTCTTCTATCCTAATCCTTGCTCTCACCTACCTCCTGTTATTTTCAAATGTGCTTTCTCCTTCTCGGTATGTGGGATATACAAGTAGCTTTACCCTAGCACCAACCGTTCTTTTATCTTCTCTTTATATACCTCTTTTAACCTGGCCATTCAACAAGGCTTTTCAACACAACTTTCTTGGTACTTTGATCACGCGCTTCTTCACCTTTCTCCACCCCATACTTAAAGTGATGCGTGATCTTCTACGCACTCACAAATTCTCCAAAAATAGCAATAAGGTTCTTGGTGCCCCAAGGCATAAAACAAAACAACAACTCTAAAGGGAAACACGAAAAAGGAAAAAATGCATAAAGGAAACTTCTAAACTAATTGGCAAAACTACCTTATTTACAAACACCAAGAAGACTTTTTTATAGTAGGGCTTAACCTACTTCTATTGAAGTGTCTAGGTAGCTTCATCCCATCCAACACTTGCTTATCGACACGCACCCAAATTGAGGATGTACGAGATTGTGTAAGGACCCAACCAATGGATTTTCAACTTTCCAGGATGGCGTAGAAACTTGGAATCATATAGTAACACCATTTTCCCAACCTCAAACTTCTTGTTTCTAATATGGTGATCATGCCAAGCCTTTTGCTTTGCCTTTTCTACTATTTGGCTCCATCGAGAAAGTGATCGTCTCTCATCCAGTTTCATTAGCTCTCAATTATTTCTTCAAAGGCTTGTTCATTAGCAACCTCGTGCACGCACTATTCATAGAGAAGGCAACATAAATTCAACCGAAAAAATAACTTCCACGCCAAACACTAATTGAAAAGGTGTGGCTTTGTTTAGTATTTTATACGTTGTCCTGTAAGCCCATAATATTGCTGATACCTTGTCATCCCAATCTTGTCTTCCAACATCACGCATTTTGGTCAAGGTATGACTCAGTATCTTGTTAAATGCTTCCACGGTACCATTTGCTTGTGGGTGATAGGGCATAGTCTTGTGATGAGCCACCATGAACTCTGATAACAAGATCCTCACGGTCTCATTCAAAAATGTGTACCCCTATCACTGGTCAAACTCAATGAGCATCCATACCTCATGATAATGTTCTCCCATAAGAACCTTTTGCTGCTTTGTTGTTCTTTGTGTAATCTTTAGTTGGGGCCGCCTCGCCCACCTTGTGAGATAATCCATGCAAGTGATGACATAACGTGACCCAGTCCTATGCACTACTTGGTGTAATAGGTCCCACAAAATCTATCGCCCATTTTTCAAAAGGCTCCGTGCTAGGGATAGGGTGTAAAGGCATTTCATCTCTCCTTCTGGTTTTCCAATGCACTAACAAAGTGGTCACACACTTTACAATAATCTCTACAATCCATGTACAAGGTTTCCCACCATAATCCTGCCATTAATATCTTACACGCGGTGGCATCACCTATGTAATGCCCACCCACACTTCCTTCGTGTGCTTCTTCCATGATGGCCAAATGCTCATGCCAACTACTTCTTTTCCATTGCCTTCATTCCATCCGATGCCACACCTTCTTTTAAGAATACCGCAATCTCCTCTAAATCTGAGGGCTCGTGCCACAACCTAAACAGTTGTGTGTCTAGCATTGCTTCCTCAATACTCTGTGCGTCCTCCCTTGAATCAATTCTTGATAGATGATCAGGCCCATAATTGCTTTTCCCAGGTTTTACTACAACGGTGAATTCAAATTCTTGAAACAACAACACCCATCGACAGATGCGCCCTTGTAGAATAGGATTGTTTACTAAATACTTCAATGCCATGTGGTCGGTGTAAAACACAAAGGGTGTTGCTAGAGATATTGTCAAAACTTGAAGAGCATGTAGATCATTAACAATGCCTCACACTCGGTTGTGGTATAATTCTACTCTGCTGGTGTCAGCTTCCTGCTTGTAAAATAGAGAGGATGATCAATAATCCCTTCACCTAGCTGTGCAAGCACTGCTCCAATGGCGGTCCCTAAGGCATCTACATGAACATGAAAGGGCTTGTCCCAAGAGGGAAACCGTAAAATAGCGTGGTAATAAGCCTATCTTTTAATGTATCAAACGCCCTCTGCTACACCTCTCCCCAATGGAAGGCACTTTTATGTCTAAGCATTTCCTCTAATGGCGTGACGATCTTGGCATATCCCTTAATGAATTTTCTGTAATATCCCACATGCCCAAGGAATCCGTGCACTATGCTCTAGCTAGTAGGCTCCCTTAACCCCACAATAACTACAAATTTAGTGGGATCTACCGTGCAAGCCCTCCTTACATATGATATGCCCCAATAAAGTCCCAAAGGAGCAAAAAAACCACATTTCTTAATGTTGAGGGATATCCTCAACTGCCTACACCTCTCAAACATTAACCTCAATTATCACAATGGTCTTTAACTAGACCATATACTATCCAATCATCCAAATAGACTTGAAGAAACTTATGGATGAAGTCCTAGAATGCTTGCACCACTATGCATGAAAAGACAACAGACGCATTCTTCAACCCTAAGGGCATGACTGTATATGCAAAACTTCCCACTTAGTGGTAAAATTTGTCTTTTCTTGGTCTTCTTTTGTGATCCGGAATTGGTGGTACCCTAAAAATCCATCCAGTAAAGGAGTAGATTTCGTGCCCAAAAATCCTTCCAAAATTTCTTTAGTGAAGGGGGTCGGAAATGGATCAATGACACAAACTACATTCAATTCCCTATAATCCACACAAATCCTAATCCGCCCATCTTTTTTTATGTTGATTACCATCGGGCTTATCCACTTTGATTCTTCCACTACCTCAATGATCCCAGAAGCTATCATTTTGTCTATCTCCTCCTTAACCTTCATGCACAAATTGGGATTCATCTAGTAGGGCCTTTTCTGACCGGGTGCACACCATCCTTCAACTTTATCTTCATTTCCCCAAGGAGTGGTGAATGCCTTTGAGCTCATGGTACCCACGCAAGAATAAATCCTCAAATTCACGTAATGAGATCAATGATCTTTGATACTTCCTTCTCTATCTAGTAATCCCCAATAATAGCTTCCTTAGGTTCTTCTTCTGAACTGATGTTAACTTTCTTCGTCTTTAAAGGCTCATGGTAGGCACGCGTATGAGCATCTACACTGTCCACTACCTCACACATCCCTACAAAATGGCTAACATCTAAGCTTTCTGATTCCTCTCCATCAATCACATATACCAACTTTCACTTCTCTTTTCCAAACACGCGCACTCAAATTGTAATTCTTCTGTTTCCTCAACTTCTTCAAAGCATGCACTACCACTACATTTGGTTCACCTAATAATTCCAACAAGCTATCCTCCATATTGGCACTATTCCCCATGGTAAGGCACTTGATACCCTACAAGGCATTATCAATCGATGGCTTGGTACTCCGATACTCAAAGGTTTGAATAAGGTTAGCCGTGAGCTCTGCCAATTCCTTATTTGGCAGCGTGTCTCCAAATGAATGTACCATGCACGCGCATAACCCTACAGTGTAGAATACAACTTGTGCACCCAAAGAGATGGTGGCAAAGTTTCTGCGCCTTCTCTCCAGACCCGTTCACACTCCTAGATATGGAAAGAGGTGGGCTCCTTCCCATGGTAGTCCTTGATGATGGTGGGTATATTACTCCTAGAAAATATGACAGAGAGCAATTATTACCTCACGCCATTATAAAAGGCTCTCCTGATGTGTGGCCCCTACCGAGCTGTTGTTGTGTGCAAGCAAGACATAGCTTAACATCTTCCTCCGTTCTTTCTCATTCTTCCACTAAGCTTCTACCTCATGTAGAAAGATGTCAAGGAAGGCTCCACCTAAATACTTGGGGTAGTTCTTTTCATCCAAGGTGCCTAACCGTGTGCACCTTTTTCATCTTGGTCACCGACCCTCTCGAGTGCCGTCCCATTAATTCGTAAGTTCCATGCACCCAATTGTCACATGCCAGACTGTTGGTATCACTCATTGACTAAGAATCTTCAAATTGGATAACCCCGTTAGTAGGGTGTATCATCTCAGGGTCTTTGATTGAGTGCACATATATCTTGTCCAGAACTTCTTCTCCCAACGGTTCAATATAGGGTGTCGACTTCCCATCAACCAGGGGTATAATGACCTACTCCTCTTTGTTCTTGAAGCTGATGTACCCTTTGTTGAACCGAAGGTCTGCATTATTCTTGTAACACCAAGGGCGCCCAAGTAGTGCTGGGAAATTGTCCACCTTGGTGAGCGCTAAGACTTTGAAGTCCCCAGTAAACTTGGCTCCCTAGATAGTAATAGCTACATCCTTCAAGACATCGATGGGCATTGCCTTAGTTTTGTTTGCCATATATAACACATTCGAAGATGGCTATAATGCAGGTGTCCCCATATGATGCCATGCATCTAAAGTCAGAACATTAACCTCCGCGCGGTGCATGATGAGTATATTCGAGGAGCCATCCATTTATAACTACATTCACTATAATCTTCTTGTCATAGTCGAGGCTGTGAGGGGGAAGTTTTATGTGCAAGACATGTCTCTCACGCTCTTCTCTGGCGCATGGTACCTTCTCTCTCAACCAGGATCCTAACAAAGGAATGATGTTCTCCTACCTTAGCATTTTACATACCTCTTTAACCTCATCCAGGTCATCCTTTTGAGCCTGACTATCCTCCCTTGTTCCTCCCTTCTGGATTGATCCTTTAGACACTAGATTTCCCCTTGTAAGCTTGAATAACATCCATGGTGTCCTGATATATCTCCTTTTGATGCGCGGGGTCTGGATACTTTCCATGAATGACCTCTTCTCTTGAAACCAAGTTCTTCTATCTTGGTACCTCTCTTACACGTGTGGCTTTTTCGCCCTTATTACCAAGACATGCTCCAAACCTTCATCCCATGTTACCCGAGGCATCCACTATATGTCTTCCTTCTTGATGTTGACCATTGCAACGCCCTTGTCCTTCCGGTGTTGCTGATTCATATGCTCAAATAATTCCAGGCACTCCTCATAGTTATGCTTCTTTCCACACCATGAGCACTACAACAGGTCCAGGAACTCACATTTGTAATGTTTTGTAGATCCACAGTTGAAACATATTTCACACGGTACTCACTCCTTCCTCCTTGGTTATGTCAACCATGGAATCCTCCATGAAAACCTATCCCATGCATGCCTCCATCTTTGTGCTCCTCATAATGGTGATCATCATTTTTAGAACCATTGGTAATGTTGGTCTAGTGCACCCCATGATTAATGGCCTCATGGATATGATCAATGAGCCTAAAGTCCTTAGTATCATGGGTTGTGGAGGTACAAATTTTTCAATAACATGATACATTCTTCTTGATCATGCATTACAACAAGGGACACCTACTTGCATCATGTTCCCCATGACAAATTTCACAATCTACCATCACAAGTAGCGTACCATCCTCCTTGGGGGCAATTATCCTTAACGTGCCCTCTATCTCACAATATGTGCACCATAAACCACTGCGAGTCTCATGGACTAAGTTTGAGATAATTTTTCCAATTGTTTGGCCATAGCAACAATCTGAGCCTCCAAAAATGGGCTAACGCGATATCAATACTACCAACAACCTCGACGTGTAAGGTAACTTCCAATGCTTCATGCGGGTGCATAAAAGTCTTATGAGACAAGACCCTCCTAAAAGGGGTAATCAATCCTCCAACAAACCACTGTGAATGTTGAGAAGGATAGATATCATATGATAATTTAGACAAGAGAGTTTTAAAGTGTGCATCATACTCCCACACACTCTCTGCCATTCCTTGTTGAATCTCCTTCAAAGCGCTGATGCTCTTCTGCTCGAACTTAGGAATGTGGAACTCTGCCAAGAATGCATTCTTTAAAGTAGTGTATTCCACCACCATTTGATGAGGGTCATACTTTCTATACCAGCTATGCATGTGCCCCAATGCAATGGTCATGCAAACCGATTAGCCTTTCATTCGGGGTTGTGATACCCTTTACATGCCATAGCAGCTTGCATTTGTGAACATGTTCCTCTGCATCCTCAATGCCCGTATAATTTGGGAAATGCAGAACCATTTCAAAGATCACTTGAGGTGGTGGTGGGGTCCCTTTCCTCCCGATCCTAATCCTTGGTTCCCACCGGTGTTTCCTCTGCCACCTGATCCACTAGGTCCACGGGTCCTATGCCTCTAAAGCCACTAGATCCACTAGAACCACTGGGTCCAATAGGGCCTATAGGATTTGTGCCAAGCACCCCCATGGTCCCACTGAACTGTGCACCGATGGTCTGTGATAGCGCCCCACTACCACTAATTTTTCCCATGCCACTCCACGATCGATACAAGACCAAAATATTGTACACTTTCCCTTGTCCAAAGACTCCTCCAAATCTTTTGGAATATGTGCAGCCATAAAAGAAGGAACTAAAAAATTATATCTCCTAGGTGCGGATCTATCTCTTCCACTTATATCAACTGGGTCAATAACACTTCTTCTGGATCGGGAAAACCAAGCGCTAGGGCTCGGTCCTTTGGGTGGGTTCAGATATGTGCCAATAACTCTCCTCTCTTAGTGCAATAAACTCTCACCAGAAGCCAAAGGGATCTCCCTTATGTGCTTGCCAAGATGGGTAAAGTAGCACTCGCTTAGGTTCCATGTCCTCCGTGTGAACCTCAACTCCTTCCCACAACGTCTGTCTCCATAGATCCATCACACTAGCAACCTCGTGTCGTCTAGCAATCTCCCTTTCACACACTTCGCTATACTTGAGCCATCTTTCTTCCCTCTCCTTCTCTGTCGTGATATCTGCCATCTTCCTCCACCCAAGTTCCCTTACCCAGTGCTTAGAATGGTTTAGCCGGCCATTGGGAGTGCCTCTAAACTCATGGTAACCATCAATATCTTCATAGCTAGAGGAATAACACGTAGAAACATTCCTCTAGGTTCTCGTAGAAATTCAAACTCAGCAACCTCTGGACAAGAATACGTAGAGATGGCATACTCCAGAGTGTAGCTAGCTAGTACTCCTCTCCACCAATGATCGACAACATGGGTCCATGTTAGATCTGCATCCTGCAACCTTTGGTAGTCTTCTTGGCCCATACATGTGATCCATAACGCCAACTTGATCTAGACATATAGGCTAAAAGCCATTCATATAACTCTACTGGGAAGCAGTAGAAGAAGGTCTCATACAGATCATGGTAGAGGTTCTCTTCTACCCATCTACGTGTATTAAACTCAGGTCTAGTGTTGTATCTCCGAGCAAATTCATCCTCCGTGCTCTTGAACCATGATTCAACGTTCTCCAATGTCAACCGCTCTATCATTACTCATTACACAGATCATGATGTATGTTATATCCCACTACAACTTCAAAAAGAGGTCCTAGAAATGGAACCAAGATGTAGTCATTTTTACTCTTATCACAAAAGGAAGAAACCCCATGCGTGCGCCTATCACCCAACAGAAGCTGAGCGCTCACCCGAGGCATGCGTGGGTACCGAGTCTCTCTTTTATGTGATTTTAGTGGGAAGCATCATTTATGATTACTGTAAGAGTATTAAGGAAGTTAAGATAAACAAGAACCATAGGGCTCAGAATGACCTCCAAATCCTTGCAATCACTCAGACTGAAGGATTTTAACATAATCTAGAACATATATTATAATAGAAAGAAATATACAACCACCTCTTCTTAGCATGAAAGGACAGAGAACTCATATGAGAGAAATATGCATTAAAACCATTGATATCCATGTCTATTTATAATAGGTAACCTCATTATATTCATTGGTTCATTACAAAGTGTCACAGAGAGCTAGACCGCAATCATGCGTATCATTGGACGTATGTAACTAAGCTAAAAAAAGAAAATAACAACTTCCATGCTTAGTACATTCTTTCTCAAACCCAAAATATCCACTCGCAGCAATTTTGTAGAGCTCCGCTCACTTTCTAACCCGCTATTCCCTATGTATATCTCCCCATATGTCTATATGTCTCCATGTATCTCTATAAAGATGCATCTCTATCTGAATATGTATATGTGTATATCGGTATCCTCTACTCTACAAGCACTTGTATTTATAGCTTTCCTGGGCTGCCAACTCGCCTTCTAGCACCCTCAGATTGGATGCCAAGTGTCGATTGTGGTCCTTCATGTGAGCATGCTCCTCCAGGCCTAAGCTTTCCACTCCATCTCATGATGATCTTCTAGAAGATTCCATCCAGGGCATGCTCTTTCTTGGGCTAGCCTATCGCCAGGCTGGCATCTTATCCATGTGCAACCGATCATGCTTTTCACATGTTCTGCCTTGGGCGCTCAAATTGGCTAAGTCCCAAACCTCCTTTTGCATGTCACGCGCACTATGTGCTTCCTTAAACCTTTCTCCTACATGATTTTTCCTTGTGCACCATTCTATAATTTGGATCCCGTGCGCCTACACACCTTCATACTTAGTCAATATTCCAGGGGCCCAACACCTTTTGCTCCGAATTGGAATTTCAATGATAAAATCTTTAAGCATACTTTCCTAGAAAAGATGATTGTCTATATTCAAAATTTATTCCCTTAACACATCTACAAACAATTGACGTGTCACCTTAGTTGATGGTATGGAAGAAGTGATGAAATCCTTGTGCTCTTTTCCTTTCATGGTAATGTGGAGCCCTTCCATTGTATGCAACTCTTTGGGATCACTTGCAACCTCCTATTGAACCATTGATGACTTGCTTGCAAGTTATTGAATGTTGTTGCTCATGAGGGTTGTTATTAATAATAGGGCCTTCAAGACTCTCCTTTGAAGTGGATTCATTAGGCAAGTCATCTTTATCAAATGACGAAGGAAGAGGGAATTTTGTATTTTTATCAACACAAGAGAGCAAGAAGCTCTCAATGATCTCTTCCTCCTATAGAATCTCCCTAATTGTCTCACTCACTTCCATGGTGTCTTTTGGGTTTGCAATTTTTTCACCATGAGGCTCCTCATCCTTAAATAAAAAATTAGAGAGCTCAAACTTCTCTCTGAAATTGAAATCTATAGAGGATGAAGTGGGGCAAGAACTTGGAGCTTCTTGCATGACTTGTCATGTGCTTGAATCCTCTGGGCTTGTTTGATCTTCCTCCACAACAAGAATGTGCTCCTCTTCTTTTGGATTTGGAGTAAGCTGTTTCTCCCCCTCCACTTGATTTTATAGCTAGTGATTGACTAACATTTCCTATAAATAGAGTGCCATTATGAACACTACACTCTGAACATTCTGATTGTTGATATCCTTCCAAATTGCTCTTGCTCTACTTCCAAATCAGCCTTCACCACCTCTTCTTCTTTGTCCTTGACCTCCTCCAAAGGCTTGACCAAAAGAGGAATTTTTCAATTCCAAATTTTAGAGCCAAACCAAAGTTTTCATCATTTGTTCCTTGTTTAGATCTTCTCCTTGTTGCTCCTTTTGACTGATTTTTTTGGTTTCTTCCCGACATGGACTCGGGATTACGAGAGGAGTGGTGGGTGGTTTGCTAACAGATTTTTGTTTTGTTGGTGGTGGAGATGATGGAAGGGGTTTACAAATTTGTTCTTATGGAGGGGACTTGGGTTTGGAAGGGAAAAGGGCTAGAGAAACTGAGGTCAGGTGAGAGAGTAGAAGATGAAGAATGGGAATCCACAATGGGGGCAACAGATGGGAAACTTGGGAATCAAGGCTCCGACTGAAATGGTGTGAATTGGGGAGTGGAGAGAGTATTGTGGGATGGCAATGCAAGGGTTTCCCATTGATGAGATTGAATGACATTGTTTATAAAAGCTCCTATCTCTTGGATCCACTCTGTGAGCCTTGGAAACATCTCAACAATGAAGTCAAGCTTCTCTTGTGGGTTGTAGTAGTTTGGAATAGGACCTACCCATGGACAAGGGGTCTTAAAACCAATCTTACATGCTTGTATCGAGACATAGCCCTTTGATGCACCATTTTTACCTCTAATTTCTACACTTTCAGCTGCAACTCATAATCCTCAGGTGTAGGATATCCTCCATAATTCACATACTCATGTTCTCCAACAACTACATAGTCTGGCATGTAACCAAATTGGTCTGCATATTTCTCTTGCTCATATGAGTATGCATACTATTGATCACCATCATAATATGGATCCAGAGATGGCTGGTAGTACCCTGAAAATGAATGTTGCAAATGTGGAGGAGGGTTGTATTGATATTTTTGTTGTTCTAGATATGAATCCCAAGAGGTGAATGAAGCCATGACTACAAAAATTCATGAAATGGAAGAAAAATGAAAGAGATAGAAGATAGAAAATGGATGGAAATGAATGGTGAATAAATGGAAAGGTCTTCTACTTAGAGAATGGGTTTGTTACTCAGATGGAGTTGTCAATTGTGCTTTGCATGCGTGAAGATTGAAATTACTCCAAGTGCACAAAAACTTGATGGAATGAAATGGATACCTATATGCACACCTTGAAGAGCTCAAAAATTCTTGCGGGGTTGGACTGGTTAGTTGCAAATGGTCTCAAAAATCCTAAAATTGAAACCGGCTCCACTTGAAAACCCCAAACTCAAGTGAATAAAACCCCAAAATTTGAAGTTTGAAGCAAACTTTGAAGTTTGAAATGCCACGATTCTTGAAACCTAAAGTAGAAGAAACTCTAAAATTGGAAACCTTTGAAATCCTGAAAATCCAACAAACTCCGAAAGTCGAACTCCAAAACCGAAAGTTCCAAAATTTAAAACCTCTAAAATATCGAAACCTAAACTTGAAAGGTTTGAAAATGGAAAACCTCTGAAATCTTGAATCTCTAAATCCTTAAATTTGGAAAACCCTCAAATTTTGAAAGTCAAAATTTCAAAAAACTAAGGATATCCTTTTGAAATGCATCCCTCGATCTATCATCTAACAAAGTTTGAGCTATTTTTTCACATGTTAAGCCCTCTAAAATTGATTTTGGACTCTAACCTTGTAAGCTGAAACCTCGAAATCCAAAAATGGAAACTTCGAACTCTAAAATGCAAGGAAACCTCCAAAATTGAAGTGTTTGAACTTAGCTTGAATGTGACAAGGTTTTGCAAAGTAGAACAACTTTGGAAAAATCTCCCAAAATCAATTCCTTTACATCGTTAACTCCTTGACACCACTCCTAGATAGTTGTGTGCCTTTGATTCACTCCCGAATGATGCACACCGGTCCCGAGAAGGTCAAAATTGGCCTTTCTAGGCCCTATTGAGAAACTAGCCATTGGAAGCATCTCACTTTGAATGAAATTGCTGACCTTGTCTCACCATTCCAAAAACATTTAATTTCTTGTTCATCATTTTGAAAGTACTTGCAAGGTCAAACTGGACATGAAACAACCGACAAACCGACTAGGAGGGGCTTAGGAAGACTTGGGAACAAAATTTTAAATTATACTTATTATGCTCATGTTCTATGCATGGTTTGTTTAAAAATCACTTGTGTCATTGAGATGTGGGTATTATCCAATTTGCTTTCACTACCTTGAATGTTTTTCATTGGAACAAATGGTAAATGTGCATTTATCCACCTTTACAAACCTTGGTCATCTATTTTCCATTGTCAATTGATTTAAAGGCCAATTAAATATGGTTGAAACTCAGTACAAATGTCTTGTAAAATTTTACAAGCCAAAGAAAACACATGAGCTCATGTATATTCTTGGGGTGAGTCACTTTGATGCACTTAATGATTTTAGGATCCAAACGAACCCTTTCGTGTCCACTATGTAACCTAAATATGTGAGTGATATTTTAGGACTCAACTTAGTATGATTAGAGAGTTTGGGACACTTGTTTGAGGTTCCAATGTTCAACCAAATACAATTATGTCACTTCCTAGTTTAAAGTCTAAACTATACTCTAGTATCTCTTAAAGGTTGTTAGAGATTTGGTGACTCAAAGGGTATAATCAGCAACTTGAACGAATATTTGTTTGGGGATTTCCTCATAGTTTGGTGATATCTAGATTTGAGATCTAACTTAATAATGATTTGAGTGAGCAAATAATATTTTATAATGGTAATCTTGTGTAGGGCCCATTAGTAAATAATAATACAAATATTGTTTGTATACACCTTATTTTTGCTTACTATTTTTTTTGGACTCCTCAACACATTAATATCCTTAGATGTAAGTCCTAAGGAGTACATTTGGGATTGAGGTAGGTTAACATGTAACATTTTGTGAGATATCATTGTGACATTCCCTTTCCTACCACCACCTTATATCATTTTACATCACCTACACATCTACTTTAGCTATCTTTGTGAGGTTCATGTTCTCATTTTCTATCCTCTCCTTCCCATTTCCTTCATTTTATTGTACATAACAAAATATCATAAACCCAACAAATGATGTTTTTAGATCCCTTATTTTACCAATTGCCATCTTTTGAACCGACAATGTTGACTAAAATTTATTTATGACTTCTTAGGTGAGTTTATATATATATAAGGTTTATCATTTTTATTTTTCAATATACCATGAAAGAATTTTTGCACACTTGTAAATCAATCACAGGAAGAAGATAAATTAGGGTTTAAAGGATCTTACATTGAAGAACAAAAATCGAAGCATCGATTTATAGAAGAATTCCAAGAAGAGGAGTTGAACAAACAAGGTCTACCTTAGTCTTTGGGGTCCCCAACTTGAGGTTTACTTAGGTATTCTAACTCTCCATCTTTCCTTTATTCACAACAATCTCTTGCAAGGTGTTACAAGCTAATTGGGGATAATAGTGCATCAAGTTGAACCTAGGTAAGTGTCCCTAATCCTAACCTTTTTATTTTGTACTTTGGGAAATGATTGTTCTTTGTATTATGTATTAGATAAGACAGTGTACTATATTCATATTTTTTTCATTTTTTTCATTTACCATTACATCTGTTGTTTTTCCTAGAGGCACCCCTTATCCAACCCTTATATGAGATATTTTACCTAGTAGTTTACTACTTTAGATCTTGATTTAGCTTAGTGGCACTCCAAATATAGTAAGATTCAACACCTTATATCCTTATTAGTTATTTGTAATTTCCCTTTTAGATCCTTTACAACCTCTTGTCACCACACGATTCTCATATAGAGGCTTGTTTTCTACTCATTCTTTTCTCATCTAGATCCTACACTCTTATACTCATTCTTTTCCTACATAAATTATGGAGAACTTGACGTGAGTGCTATCCCACCACTAATTGGGTTGTATTCAATTTTTTTGGCCTATTAGCATTGCTAGTTTTCCGAACTTACTATGATTGTCAATTTTTGTTTTTCTCCCTTTAGAAACATCCTTAGAATACCTCTATAGAGGCCACCAAATGTTCTTCCTTCTTTCAAGCTCAACCTTATTCCAACATGGATTATAACATGGATTCTTCTTAACATTAAGAAAACCATCTATCTTTCATCATAAGCCTAGAGCTAGATCTCAAAATAATCAACTTCCACCTCTTAGAGGATTTAGAGCATAACGGTGAACACAAAGATTGCCGATATCACACATGAAATGCAACAATTCCTAATTCCTAAAAGAACATAGTTAATATTAAGGAGACACTCCATATTTTGTCAAAGACCACTTGGATTCTCTTCCCAACACCTATCATTCATGCATAACAAATAATTTTGCAAGCTTGGGGAAAATGAATACACAACTCGTCTCATCATCATTTTATTTACAAACCCATCGGTAAGTACAACCATAAAAATGTTACTTATACATCTTATATTTCACTTTACTAATGATTTTTTCTTTGTGGGTTGTGTATACAACTACTTTTTCATTTTTCTTTCTTTTGTTCCTTATAGACATAATTGACACATTAGCTTCCTTGGAGTGGTGTCCTTAGAGATAGTGTCAGGAGCAAGGAGTAACCAAAAATGGTTACGTGCATCCTTCATGAGTTGTATTGGGTTGGTTGAAAATGTCACTTATGAGAGAACTTTGATGTGCAGTTTGATTATATCATATTTTCACATATTATCACAACCCATACAATCATCTTTTACAACCTCCTTGCAATGTAACCTTGCCATCTTCTTACGATCATCCTCACACCCAATTTGATGCAAGAACATCAAGATATACACTATGTACATGATGTAAATATCATTATTTGTATATATTCATGGTTTGAGGGTGTTTTAGGAGGTTTTTCAGAGTCAATAAGGAGCCACTGAAGCTTCATTTGTTCTTAAGCAAGTTATACTTGATTTTCCCTCCAATATGTAAAATTTGAAAAATTGATGAGGTCAAAAGTCCTAAAAGCTTGTGAGTATAATTTGGAATTATTCCAATCATTTGAGGAGGTAAAATAATCATCAAAAACTACAAATATGGATAATGCTATGTTGAGAAGAACAAAATAAGAAGGTTTGACCAAGTGTGAGCTGTTGAGAAGGAATGGGAGGATATTTCAACAAATTTCGAACTTAGAAATTTGTTGTACAATGAAGGAATTTGACCTCATTGGATTAGGAGAGTAAAATTACAATAAATGGAGATGAAAAAAGTTGTTTGAGCAAGTCTTTGTAGTGGAACAAGAGATTTTTCTAAGTGTAATGAGCCTCTTGAAGGAAAATTGTGTATAGAATGTATTTTGTACATATTTTATATCATTTCAAGAAGAAGGAATGAATATTAATTATATTTCTCATTCTATTGTATAAAATTTATGGTGGATGAGGCGTATCAAGAAAATAAAAGTTGAAATTGTCTTGATAACATATAATTTCTTTCAAATTGTCCTGTTTTCCGTTGATTGTGTTGCATTTTTAGAGAAAAGTTTATTGTGTAGGTGCATGGAAGCGGTTCCAAGCTAGAATTACTAAAGGAAAACTTGCATGAAGATGTAACATAAATTCTCAAACATGATTTGGACCTTGAAGAGCTTCAAAAGTAAATATAAGTTGATTTTCTTCCTATTAGGCTCATATAAACCCTCATATAGGGTTTTAAGGTAAAATTTTCATATCTTTGTTATTCTTAAGAACCAAGGGACAAAATTGGGAATGTACCATCTAAAGAGGATATAATTTATGTTGAAGAAAGTTTGAGGTTATTTTATGCCCCATGTGTTATATTTACTTGACAGTCCTAGAAGGAATATGTTAATGTTTAGAGACCTAATTGATAGATATAAAAAGTCAAGCTGTGTAAATTTTATGAAGTTCCTAGAGCGGGGCTACAAGACTGTGAATATATGGTAGTATACAATGAAGAGAGATTGTGACCTAATGACTTCTAAATTCATTTCTATTAAAGGGTAAATTTTAAGATGACTAAAATAAGGTAAGATATATGCCAATACATTGCTAAAGTTTCAATATCTTGTATTAAAACCTTACAATCAAGATTACAAGTGGTACTAAGGAAGGAGATAGAGCATTAGAAGGAAAAGTGTAGATATTGGCTAAAAGGACTCTAAATTGATTTGTATAGAGAAAACATGGTGATTTTATTACAAGAAATTGAATATGATTGTTATATGCTTCTATACCACTAAAGTGTCTTGTTTGATTCAGTCATCAAATCAAGTGATGGTGAAGAATGGAGTTGGATTTATGAGAAGGAACATGTATCAAGAAAAAGATTGGGTATAATTTTTCTCATGAATGTATGTATTGGTATATGGAGAACCATTTGAATAACATGTCTAATAAGGATTGTCATTTGATGGCTTGATTGCTTCGGTATAAAGTTTAAAACATAGTCTTAACATCATATGAAATAGTCCAGAAACCAAGGTACAAAAGATAAGATGTAAATTCATACTTATTATTTTTCTCATAATCTTAAATGGAATTGTGTAGGACAGAGTATAAATCATGAATGATACTTGTGCAGAGGCATACTAATGATAGGCCTTGAAGTGATATAGTTCAGAGATTAAATGTTATGATAGATGTTATAAGACAATGTATAAATTCATTCATGAATTTTAAGAGTTAGTAAAAGTTGGAGTAAACAATATCCTAAAACAGTAGAAGAATACCTAAGTATCTTTGAGGAAAATAAATTGTCTTTATCACAAATCATAGATCTTGCAGTGTTGTGAAAGAAGGGTGAAGGAGTTATAGGTGTTGGCCATAGTTGGAAACATGAACTAAAGGTTCTTAAGGACCATATTCAATTGCTCAAATTGTTAAGTACCAAATATTACAAGATGAAACATTTACTTACATGATCATCATCAAGGTTCTTGATAAAGTGAATGTTTCTCATGATCAAAGATGACTATGGGTCTAAGAGCATAGGTTATCCATTTGAGATAAAAGCTATAAATTTGAGAATGCTATCACACTTTTAGCACACTCATTCCTTCGGCATTTTCCTTCTTAGAACCCCCGAGTTCCATCCATCTAGCTTGAATTTATTCTTTGACCTCCCCAAGATCACATTTCTCTCTTCGATGATACCAACCATTTCCAATGTCATTGGTTGAGAAAATTTCCTTATTCAATGACATTGACCATGGCTGATGTTTTTGGGTTAGCAATTTTTCATAATAGATGACATCAACCACAATTGATATCATCTACTAACATAAACTATTAACACTATCATTAAGCTATTTATGCATGTTAGATGAATGCTCATTCCAAATATCATTCATCACTCATTTGGGTTGCTAGTTTTTGCTAATTTTCCCATAAGGCTTAGAAAGTATCAAAGTTGGTTTTATATTCCTTCTTTCATGCTTAGCATTGGTTATTTGGGATCTCAAAAGAATTGGAGTTGTAATTTCTATGATCTACATAACCTTTGAAGTCTTCAAATAGAGGTGTTCCTAGGTGTTCTTCTATTTATTTGTGGTCCCACACATAAATTCTCTCAAAAGGTGCTTCCAACCCTAGGGGAAGTTAATGCATCAATGTTGTCTTCAAGCAAGTATCTCTAACCTATATTGTCCTTTATTTCATTTCACTTTTGGATGTTTGAAATTAGGATATGGTAGCATATTCTTCATCTAGTGCATTATTTATCTGTCAATTTTTACCTTACTACCTTGTATGACCCTTGATCTTTGAGACCCTTGCTTTGCGCAGTGTATTGAACCCTTAATTTAATCCTCACAACTCTTTCTTTGTAACCTCTTGGATCTATTACCATGTTCTACCTTGATTACAACCTTACTATCATTACTTTACTATCGGGATCTTGTTAGATGCCACTATCCTATTCTAGGTTTAGGCTTTGGAATACTATACCTCCTAAAGAGCATGGAGTAATGCCTTCCTAGTTCTACATCTCTATCAATTTACAATCTAAGGTGTGCATCTTTAGCATGGCTCCCTTTTTCTTGGTCCAGGATACATCCATTATAGAGATACATGATATTTTATTGGGTTATTATTTATTTGCATACATTCTAGTGAACCCGACGTGAATGTGACTCTTTCCTCCGATTTAGGAACAATGAATACAAACATGATCCAAATGAAAAACCAAATATTGTAAATGGAATCTCAACCTTATCAAGTCATTTTAAGACCTATTAAGCCCACTTTTTCACCTCGGTTGCCTTTGGACACCTTGGGGATCCAAATACCCCAACCACCCATTCACAACAAGGTTCTTCAAAATTCACATAATGAACCCTTAACTCCTTACATTGCTTTGATGGATATATGGGGATTTCTCTATCTCTCTTCTGATAGGACAATTGATTCAACTCTTCATCTAAAATATTTTGGGAACCTCTACAAGGAGTGGATACAACCACCAAAGTATTTGTTAAAACCCTCATGGTGATTCCTTAGAATGGTATAATCAACTTCCTCAACACTCAATCCCTGAATTAAAAGTTTTAATTAATCCATTTATGAATTAATTTGAGAAAATAGAACTTTTTAAAAATATTCTTCAAAAATTTGTTCACGAAGCAATCTCCCAATGAACCCTTTTAGGATTTCATAAAGATATGGAAAATTATGGGAAACAAATCCCACCATACTCTCGATGAACAAAATATTTTATATCTATTCTTGTAGAGCTTGAATCTCGCTTTACAATATAAGGTTAGGTCCTTCTCCTCGACCTCGGGAATTATTTCAAACAATCCAAGAGAGAAGACTACTATATGAGACCCTTTTAGCTGCTTCCTAAATCATCCAAAATTCTCTTTAATCAACTAATAATGTTATCAATCCTTGCCAAATTCAAACCCCTCTTAAGGGTAAATCCACCTCTTTTGCTTCTCCTTCTTACATCTCAACTACTTCAAACTCTAAAGAAAATATTCATAATTCTCCTTTGAGTTTTCAAGAACCTCAAAAAATCACGCCTATACCCAATATCACTCATATTGATTCTTCCAAACATTTATCCACTTTGTATGACCCCAACCTATTTTGTTGGAGGCATGTCTATATAGAGCATTCTCATGAAAATTGTTGTGTTCTTCACAAAACTATAATTAACTTCTTCTTAGGGCCTAACTTTGACCTTCAAGCTCTCATTCAAGAACATTATGATAAATACCAATCTCTCCTTCAATGCCATAACATTAATAAATATTAGAATAATAAGAATTTTCCTAATCTTGAAAAGGCCCCCATGAAGACTTTGTGGGTACCATTGAGGGATATTATGACCTGACCTAATTATTTCTCAATGTGTAAATGTGGCTAAAGTCAACTATCGACAAAACCAAAGAATTGAAAGATATTCAAGGAAATTAATTTCTCAACTTGATGCACGCCACATCAACTTGTCCCTACGTATTCCTATATTTTATAATTCTAAAACCGTAACCATGGTGATGCCCGTAAAGAATTTGACTTGAACCCAAAAAATATCAATCCATGATTACCAAGTCCTGGTTGAAGGTTAAGAAGATAGGACCATCCAAGTTGCACAAGACTCTATTTAGAGTTGATTCTATTAAGGAATTATCTGATATCATAACATTTCTTTCATGGGTAGAGGGCCTTCCCTCTACCAAAGAATATCAAGAAAGGATGTGTATCTCATTAATTTGATTTGTGAAAGTAAACAAACTTTAAATTAGGGAGACATTATTTGTGAAAATTTAACCTAACAACTTACTTCATTGATCAGACCAAGACCTTCCACATGAATTCATATATGATCTATACCATAGTTTGGTACATGATCTAGATTGGCATATCAAGCCGGGACAATAGAAAAAATCTTCCTATTTTTGAATTTTACATTCAACTGACTTATGAAAACAACAAAAGTCATCATTGAAGGGTTAATGATACTTTCATAATGTTCCTAGTCAGGTTATTGGAGGGAAATGTTACTATCCTGGTCAGATTATTGGAGGAAATGTTACTAGCATATTTTCCCAAGAGGCCAAAAAAATCATTGTTACTTATGGAAGTCTGTTTATCCAATTCCAAAAGTTCTCATATATCAAAACAACAGGTTTTAAAGGAGTTCATTACAAAATGCCCATATATTGCAGTGATAAAATTATTTCGATTGAAATATGCGACATAACTTGACCTTATCCACACGACTGTAGGGATAAAAAGTATCTAGCATCCAATTACCCATAACCTTGAGAAACTATATATGCGGGTCTACTTTGGATTCTCAAAATATAGAAAGAAATATCTCCTCTTTTCACATTCATCCTTTTAAGAAAATATAATATTTTTACAATAAGAACTTCATTTCCAACAATCTCCATCTCTTATATCTACGTGTGCCTACAATTGAGGACTATTGGGAAGATTGTGATTATGATTATGACTTTCTTGCTCCAAAATTCAATAATTCCATTCAATTTTCCCCTCTTGAACCCTTGATTGGTCCAAAAGGAGAAGGATAATTTAAATGATCTCAATGCTCATGTTCTATGAAGAACTAAGAAATTGTTAAATAAGAAAGTGGCAAAATCTAACTCTTCCCGACAAGAAAATTCTCCTTAGCAAGAAACTTATTCCCAACATGCAACTACTTCTCACCAAAATTTTCCCTCTTCTTCTCGGTAAGACCCGGAACTAAATTCATTACAAATAAAGATAAAATGAAAGAAAGCGAGAAGAATTATGAAACACCAAGAAAAGAATGTGGGAGGAAAGATTAAACACAAGGAGCGGGAGGAGAAATTACGGCTGAACAAGAAAAAGAAGCAGAAAAATAAGTAGGTGAGAAAGAAGATCAAAAAGAGGAAGCTCAACAACAAAAAGGAGATGAAGAAGGAAATGAAGAAGATGATGAAGAGGAAGAAGATGTAGTTGAGGTAACAACTCTTGACTTAGGGAAGACAAACACTATCAGGCCTGAGTTAGATATAAAAAGACCTTTCCCCTCCTTTGAAACAGGTATTGTTGTAGTTTATGCTTCTTAACCACTTCCTTCACCACTTGCACTCACATTGCCTCCCCTTGGTACATCTTCAGGAGATTCTTTCCCTTGGGTGCAACCCATGATCAATAAAAAGAAAAGGAAATCTCAATTTGAGATTAGAGTTCCCAATTATGATTCTGTTGATGCATTCCTTGGCACCACTCCTCTAAAGAAGACCAAGATTGTTTCTCATCTTGTTTTAGATGCCACAAGACAAAAATTTCTTGAAGTTTCTAATCCTAAATGAGATAAAAGTGAACATGAGGTATCTGTGGCATATTTTGAGTTGACAAGAATATCCATGGGAGAATCAACCCCGGGGAAGTGCATAACCTCAAAGAAATTGTTTCTAAAGTTATTGAGAGGGTTGAAAAGGTAAGCTTAGGAGTAGGTGTATGTAGTATATAACTTCATTAAATCCTTCCTCTCATCTGATAATACCCCTCTAGATATAACTACCTTTTCTTCACTCCCACCATCCACTACAATTGCTGATTTTGATTTAAAAGCAATTGTTGAGATACATAAGCATACAGTTCAGGGTAAAGCATTTGAAACTTGGGGGGAGAAAATCATCATCACATTATTATAGTTTATTGATGAAGCATGCAAAACTTATGATAACATTATCTCAGTCCAAAAGAAAATCAAATCATGGGTGGAAAGCATTGACAAAGAAGTAAATATTTGGGCATATGTAATTTATAAACTTCACATCATGACCATTATAGATGAGAAAATAATCATATATGAGAATATTTTTGATGATCCCAAGAACAATATATCTCATACATGGTCCCTCAGTGTAGAATGGAGAATGAAAGTTCTCGAAGAAGCTTCTATTGAACTACAAAATGTTATTAAAAAAGGTGAACCCCTAAAATTTGAAATATTTGTAGATTTATAAGCTCTTCATTGTGATATTTTCAAGGATAATTCATCCCAACAAAACTCAACAAATCAAATCAAATAATACTTCGAGAATGTAATCAAATAATACTTCTAAAAATAGAGAATGTGAATAAAAATAAAGCTGGAGGAACTATATGAGCTCAATAATGTGACAGTGGAGGTGTAAAAGGATTAGCTCATTATGGAGGCACAAGTTATGAAATGGAGAATTCTCTAGGAGCTTGGATGGATAATCTAGCGAACACTATTATACCCAAAGAGACAAAAATATTTGTTGCGGTCACCAAGTTCCAGATGCATTTATTGAAATTGAAAGTTCCTTCTTCCTCTCTCCCTTCTTCAAGTACTCAACATAACTAGTTCTATTTTGTCATTGACTTTATTTTGTAAAAGGGAAATATTTAATGTAAATTCATTTTAAATGTAACTTGACTAATTAAGTGATTAGTCACTTAATTAAACAACTAGTTAGTTTTGGTAGTTATTCCTCCCCTCTTGCCTATATAAGGCCTTTGTTTCTATTGTAAAGGGGTTGGATGTTGGAGATTTGATGTAAAGAATATTGATTTTGAATACAAAATAAGAACCTTCCCTCTCTTTCTTTCTTTTCTAGTTTATCTTTCTTTCTTATCTCTATTCAGTCTTATGCATCATTTACATATTCTGGATATTAAAACTTTGTGTTCTCACTTATGTGCCAAGAATAATTGAACTTTGATTCAATCTATATCTTGTTTACAGTAGTGGATTTCATTATATGTAGATGTGTGTGTTCTTGAGTTATAATGACATGCAGAAGTAGAATAAGATACGTTTTCCTTCTTATTTGAAAGTGTTGTTCTCACTTCCCATTCTTCATTCAAGTCTGTTCTCCTATAATGTTTTTCCCTGTATTCAAAATTATAAAATTACTTAATGAAGCCAACATCCTCATATAGATTCAATAGAATGTATATTTGTAAATATTTTATGGTATTAATTTTGGTTTGAATAAGAGAACCTCCTCATCAAATAGGAAGGACTTTTGTTCCTTGAACTGTTGACTGTTAGCTTACCTAAAATTTTGAATAATTTTGATGAGCTTGCTCCGCACACCGAGCCTTAGCCTATGGAACTTATATCTCCACCTTAGGAAAAGGTTCATCCCAATCAAATTCCTACTACTATTAAATAATCGTACACTTAAGATTCTTCCAAAACTAAGTATCATAGTGGATCTTATCATAGGAAACCATGAAACTTTCTTGATGAAATAAACTCCATTCTTTGTAAGATTCACTTAATGGAGCTTATGTGAACATGTCCTCAACATTGTAAATTCCACATAAGACAACCAAAAGCTTTAGAAAAATTTCTACTGCCAAAGAAGATTCTTCTCTTAAATCACCTCTTACTTGAATCAACACGATAGACATTTGAGACTCCTTGGCACGATAAGGAACTCTATAGAATTTACCAAGGGTGACATGGTTGATGATGAAATCCTTTTCAAACTAATGATCCACCTCTCCTTATTAGCATTCTATATGAAGACACCCTAATAAGGGAAGTCCTTTGGACCAAGGTTTGAGAATCAATGACACACAATTTTGGTTAATCAAAATTTTGGGATTTATTGGACACGATCTCAAGAAAACACAACTCACTTATCGTGGCTTTGATAAAACCCATTAAATGCCCCTTGGTTGCCTCTCGGATTTCCATCATGACGGGAAAAACACTATGTGCACCAATGTCACAGTCTTTAATTGAATTCTCTTATAATCTTCTCCTAAGCCCCCTATGGACACTTTACATGAGAGTGGTTTCCTTTTCCTTAAGTTAGTTCCCCACAAAATATAAGTATGGGGCATATCCCAACCCTTTTGACATCCCCATCCTTGATCTTAACAAATCCTTCCACATTCCTATCACAATGTGTAGTGTTTTGTGTCCATAATTTTACAATTATAAACATGAACTTAATATTGTTTTCGTAGAATTAGATGATGATGAACTTAATTAATTCCAATAAATTTGTAACAAAAATACATTACCTCGACATATTACAAATTGGATACCCTTTGTCTCTCTTTCCTTGAGAAAAATTTCGACCTATTTTTGAATATGAGATTGGAAAATACCCTCCCTATATTGTTAACAACACCTCTTACACCATTGAGGAGGATCTTCATAAATGCAATGAATTTGGAATAGCCAAGATGTTCCAATATTATCAACCTACCTCTTTTAGATCTTTTAGCAGCCTCGATGTAGTTTCCGATGAAACATCCACACCATCCTCAAATCATGGTGATGATAATTTATTTTAAATTTATTTAACGAAATCTAAACACAAAATTGATTAAAACACCAAATATTAAACTCTTCTTTTCAAATTCATTCGGGATGATTACAAGGATGGAGGATTAAAATTATATAGCTCAATGAGCTCCCACTAAATAATGCACCCTTAAATCTCTCATGTTGATCTACTTGATTTACTCCCAACAATATCTCACTAATTAGTGATGAGATAAATTCCCAAAAAAACTAATATAATAATGTATCTAATACATTATCTCACTCACATGAATAACATTCTAATCTTTTATATTATTAATGAGCTATTTTATTACAACTCATATTAATAATAATATTACACAAACTCACCCATTAATTAATGTTAGCATTAATAAGATATGATTTCCTAACAAGTGATAACTAAGCTTGTACAATCTGTCCCTCTTACGATGACTATGTCGTGTTCCATACTGGTCAACACCAAGATGTATCCTATTATCGAGAGGAGTATGTCTCAAATGCATGATTTCAAGCTTTGTGTGGCCAATGTAATCAACACAATATGATTTCAATCCTCCTAACTACGAAACAAGTGACAAAAAGGCAGAGGAAAATTTTCCCTAATGCCTTCTTGCAAATTCCCCTCTAGAAAATGATAGTTGGGTCATTGAGCAAATACTAGGTTTCACATCTAGGAAAAAATCATAAAATCTTGCTCTTCCTGATGACAGGTGTCTTGAGTAATTTGATCTCATTTTCTATTGGATTTTCCAGGGTCTCTCCCCTTGGACATGCAAAAGAAGAATTAGAAAAGTGACCACCCTTCTCACATTGTTTGCCTCAAATTTGATCATAATCGGTGAAGGGACATCGATTACAATAGACCACTCCATTCCTTCCACATATTGACACACGAACAAATTTGAATTCCAAAAATTGGTGATATTACGGGATGTGCCAATTTGATTTGTATATTTCATTTTTGCATTACCAAGTTCTTCACATATGTATTCTCTCTCAATTTTAGACATTAATTTTTTTTTTGGCATAGAGAGATGAGATCTTGTTGTAATCGAGTTGTGATCAATAACACTTTTTGATTTTATTTCTTTCTTTCTTTCTTTGTGAAGTGGAGACTCCTTGTTCATTTATGGATGATGTTTTATGTAGTATTTACATTTATTTTTAAGCATTTGATTGCTAGTTTTTACATTTTAGATTTTGGAAAAATATTTAGAATTGGTGCACTTTCACTTTGCATGGAATCTCTTTGCAGATTGCTCGAGATCTCTTTTGTGGAATCATATTAGTGGTTTTCTGATTTTTCGATTGCAACATATGAGTGTTTACAAAATACAGATCTTTGGCTTGACTTCTTTTGCTTAGTTTTCTAGTGGTTCGGGTAACACTTGTTTTTATTCAATTTCTACACTTGATTGGCCGAATTTAAATTATTCAAAGCAATATTTTAGTTATTAAACGGGTTCCTCATGTGCTCTAAATATGCATGTTGATAGGCCCTCATTTATCAATAAAAATATCAACATGTCGATAGAGATTATTGTCATGATTTCTTAACCTCTTTTTCCAAAGCTATTATGGAATTTCTTCCCAAGTTTAATGATAGTAATGCACTTAAGGGAGAGAGACATGTAGAATCCTTTAGAAATATAATTGAGGATTTTTAGATTTTAAATGAATGTTTTGTGGTTATGATTTTCATTCAAAGTTTGGTTGGGGATGTCCGACATTGGTTTGATGAGTTGTTTGATAAAATTGTTGACTCATGGGAAAGAATTCAATCTCTTCATTGAAAGATATTGTGATAAGATTGATTACTATTCTCTTATGCATTATTTTTATAATTTAGTAAAAGATAAGGGTGAGAGTATTCAAATTGTAAATCTCATATTTATAGAGATGTGGAATACATATCCACGAGTCTTTGAAGGCCAAGTGAAACTTATTCTCTCATTATGTATTTTGATGCATTCAATTGTGATTTGTGTTGTTATTTAAGAGATAATAATCCATTGTCAACCACTCATGCTTTCACTCGGCTTTGAAATTAATATAAATATGATTATTAAGGAGAGATGACACGTGTTGATGTTGAGTTTGATTATAATAATTTGGAGTTGATACTAATATGGAATCATAGGATTATGATTATGATATGCAATTTGATTTTTCCGAGGAGGTTTGTATCTCTCTTTGTAATGAATTTGAGTATTATGATGTTGTATTATCTCATAAATATTTTGTTACAATTGATTATAGCGTTGGATTTACAGTGACAACCTTTGGTTGAGCTTGAAAGTGATGCTCTAGTTTATCCTACTTTATTTTTGTAAATGTTGACAATGTTTTTGTTGAAGTTGAAGACTTTTCGCATTTGTAGTAGAAGAAAAATCATTCTAGTCCTTGATCACTTTGCGGGATAAATCCTTTTTGATATATGCATCCTTTCAGTCATGGGTGTGATAACATGGAAATGAATGATGCATTTGATTGTTTATTTTAGATGGCCACTAGTTTTGTAAATGAAAATAATCTTTGTTATGATGAGTGTTTTCATGATAAGGATGTAGCTCAGTCAAATAAATCAGATTTAAGAGATGAGTGAAGTGTGTTGTTTGTTGTTACTGAGATAAAAGGTATGAATCTACTAATCATTATTCTTTATGAAGTTATGTGTGAAAACATTTATTTTATGTTGAACCAAAAATCCAAGGTCAAAAATTTTAATAGTTTTTTTTAACTTCGACCTTCGGACCCCTATAGGCTTATTAAAATTACCGATAATATTTTACTCTGTTTTAAGTAAAATAATTAAAAATAATGCGGGAATATAAATAACACTACACACGGATTGATTATAGAGTTTGGCAATAGCCTACACATCCCGGTTCTTATCGAACCGTTCCACTAGTCAAAATTTTAAAGTACAACCTTTGAAGAACATCGATGATCAATCGGTATGTCCTCCACCTTCCTGGTGCCCAATAATCCTACAAAAATTGATCGGCCTTCCAGATGTTCGCAAGACACCCTATGGCTCTCCAACCAACAATTCTAAGCTTTGCAAATAAAAGTGTGGTGTTATGGGCCAATTTGTGAGTTTCCAATAACTCCTATTTTTTTACTATTTACCTATTAATTCCAATTGGTGACTTAATCAGATGATGATGAACTTAATGAATTCCAATATATTTGTAACAAAAATAGATTACCTCAACGTATCATGGATTGGCTACCATTGTCTCTCTTGCCTCGAGAAAAATTTTCACCTATTGTTGAATTTGAGATTGGAAAATACCCCTCCTATATTGTTAACAACATGTCTTATGCCATTGAGGAGGATCTTCATAAATGCAATGAATTTGGAATAGCCAATATGTTCTAATATTATCAACCTCCCTCTCTTAGATAATTTAATAGCCTCGACTTAGTAGCCGATGAACCATCCACACCATCCTCAAATCATGGTGATGATAATTTATTTTATATTTATTTAACGAAATCTAAACACAAAATTGATTAAAACACCAAATATTAAGCTCTTCTTTTCCAAATTCATTTGGGATGATTACAAGGATGGAGGATTATAAGTTATATAGCTCAATGAGTTCCCACTAAATAATGCACCCTTAAATCTCTCTTGTTCATCTCCTTGATTTACTCCCAACAATACCTCATTAAAAAACCCCTGTTTTAGTGGTGAGATAAAATCCCAAACAACTAATATAATAATGTATCTAATACATTATCTCACTCACATGAATAACATTCTAATCTTATATTATTAATGAGCTATTTTATTACAACTCATAATAATAATAATATTACACAAACTTGCCCATTAATTAATGTTAGCATTGATAAGATATGATTTCCTAACAAGTGATAACCAAACTTGTACAATCTTTCCCTCTTACGATGACTAGGTCGTGTTCCATACTTAGGTACAACACCGGGATGTATTCTATTATCGAGAGGAGTATGGCTCAAATACATGCTTTCAACTGTGTGGCCAATGTAATTAACACAATATGATTTCAATCCTCCTAAATATGAAACAAGTGACAAAAGGCAGAGGAAAATTTTCCCTAATGCCTTCTTGCAAATTCCCTCTAGAAAATGATAGTTGGGTCATTGAGCAAATAGTGGGTTTCACATCTAGGAAAAAATCATAAAATCTTGCTCTACCCGATGTGGTGTCTTGAGTAATTTGATCTCATTTTCTATTGGATTTTCCAGGTCTCTCGCCTCGGTGAAGGGACATCGATTCTGATAGACCACTCCATTCCTTCCACATATTGACACACCAGAACAAATTTGAATTCCAAAAAATTGTTGATATTATAGGGGATGTGCTAATTTGATTTGTATATTTCATTTTTGCATTACCAAGTTCTTCACATATGTAATCTCTCTCAATTTTAGACATTAAATTTTTTTGGCATAGAGAGATGAGATCTTGTTGTGATCAATAACACTTTTCCGGTTTTATTTCTTTCTTTATTTTTGAAGTGGTGACTCCTTGTTCATTTATGGATAATGTATTATGTAGTATTTACTTTTATTTTTAAGCACTCGATTGGTAGTTGTTTGCATTTTAGATTTTGGAAAAAGATTGAGAATTGGTGCGCTTTCACTTTGCATGGAATCTCCTTGCGGATTGCTCAGAGATCTCTTTTGTGGGTTGATATTAGTGGTTTTCTGATTTGTTGATTGCAACATATGAGTGTTTACAAAATACAAATATTTGGCTTGACTTCTTTTTCTTAGTTTGCTAGTGGTTTAGGTAACACTTGTTTATTTTCAATTTGTACACTTGATTGGCGAATTCTCAAAGAAATATTTTAGTTATTAAATGGGTTCCTCACATGCTCTAAATATGCATGTTGATATACCCTCATTTATCGATAAAAAATATCAACGTGTCGATAGAGATTATTGTCATGATTTCTTAACCTCTTTTTCCAAAGCTATTATGGAATTTCTTCCCAAGTTTAATGATAGTAATGCACTTAAGGGAGAGAGACATTTAGAATCCTTTATAAATCTAGTTGAGGATTTTGAGATTGATAATGAAGGTTTTGTGGTTACGATTTTCATTCAAAGTTTGGTTGGGGATGTTCGACAATGGTTTGATGAGTTGTTTGATAAAATTATTGACTCATGGGAAATATTTCAATTTCTTCATTGAGCAGTATTGTGATAAGATTGATTACTATTCTCTTATGCATTATTTTTATAATTTAGTAAAAGAGAAGGGTGAGAGTATTCAAATTGTAAATCTCATATTTATAGAGGCATGGAATAGATATCCTAAGTCATCTTGAAGACCAAGTGAAACTTATTCTCTCATTACGTATTTTGATGCATTCAATTGTGATTTGTGTTGTTATTTAAGAGATAAGAATCCATTGTCAACCACTCATGCTTTCACTTTGGCTTTGAACTTAATATAAATATGATTATTAAGGAGAGATGGCATGTGTTGATGTTGAGTTTGATTATAATAACCTTGGAGTTGATACTAATATGGAATCATAGGATTATGATTATGATATGCAATTTGATTTTTTTGAGGAGGTTTGTATCTCTCTTTGTAATGAATTCGAGTCTTATGATGTTGTATTATCTCATAAAGATTTTGTTATAGTTGATTATAGCGTTGGATTTACACAAAGTGACAACCTTTGGTTTAGCTTGAAAGTGATGCTCTAGTTTATCCTACTTTATTTTTGTAAATGCTAACAACGTTTTTGTTGAAGTTGAAGACTTTTACGCATTTGTAGTAGAAGAAAAATCATTCTAGTCCTTGATCACTTTGCGGGATAAATACTTGTTGATATATGCATCCTTTAGTGCATGGGTGTGATAACATGGAAATTAATGATGCATTTGATTGTTTGTTTCAATTTGCCACTTTGGTTTTGTAAATGAAAATAATCTTTGTTATGATGAGTGTTTTCATGATAAGGATGTAGCTTAGTCAAATAAATCAAATTTAACGAGATGAGTGAAGTGTTTTGTTTTTGTTACGAGATAAAAGGTATGAATCTATTGATCATTATCTGCTATGAAGTTATGTGTGAAAACATTGATTTTATGTTGATTTGAAAATCCAAGGTCAAATTTTATTTTATTTTTAAAAATTTGACCTTCTCACCCCTATAGGCTTATTAAAATTACCGATAATATTTTACTTTGTTTTAAGTAAAACAATCCAAAATAACACGAGAATATAAATATCAATACACACAGATTGATTACAGAGTTTGGCAATAGCCTATGCCTCCTAATTCTTATCAAACCGTTCCACTAGTCAAAAATTTTAAGTACAATGTTATATCTTACAATAAAACCTAATGGAACTTTACTTGCCTATAAAGTACTCCAGCGTTTTGAAGAACACCGATGATCAATCAGTCTGTCCTCCACCTTCCTGGTGTCCAATAATCCTATAGAACTTGATCAGCCTTGTAGACATTTGCAAGACGCCCTATGGCTCTTCCATTAATAATTCTAGGTTTCACAAATAAAAGTGTGGCGCTATGGGCCAATTGGTGAGTTTCCAATAACTCCCTATTTTTACAATTTACCTATTAATTCCAATTGGTGAGTTAATCAGATGATGATGAAATTAATGAACTCCAATATATTTGTAGAAAAAATAGATTACCTCAATGTATTACGGATTGGATACCACCGTCTCTCTTGCCCCGAGAAAAATTTCCACCTATTTTTGAATATGAGATTGGAAAATACCCTCCCTATATTGTTAAAAACCTCTTATGCCATTGAGGAGGATCTTCATAAATGCAATGAATTTGGAATAGCCAAGATGTTCCAATATTATCAACCTCCCTCTCTTAGATCTTTTAGTAGCCTTGACGTAGTTTCCGATGAACAATCCACACCATCCTCAAATCATGGTGATGATAATTTATTTTATATTTATTTAACGAAATATAAACACAAAATTGATTAAAACACCAAATATTAAACTCTTCTTTTTCAAATTCATTCAGGATGATTACAAGGATGGAGGATTACAAGTTATATATCTCAATGAGCTCCCACTAAATAATGCACCCTTAAATCTCTCTTGTTCATCTTCTTGATTTGTTCCCAACAATATCTCACTAAAAACCCATTTTAGTGGTGAGATAAACTCCCAAACAACTAATATAATAATGTATCTAATACATTATCTCACTCACATGAATAACATTCTAATCTTATATTATTAATGAGCTATTTTATTACAACTCATATTAATAATAATATTACACAAACTCTCCCATTAATTAATGTTAGTATTGATAAGATATTATTTCCTAACAAGTGATAACCAAGCTTGTACAATCTTTCCCTCTTACGATGACTTTTCGTTTTCCATACTCGAGCACAACACCAAGATGTATTCTATTATCATAGGAGTATGGCTCAAATGCATGTTTTCAATTGTGTGGCCAATGTAATCAACACAATATGATTTCAATCCTCCTAACTATGAAACAAGTGACGAAAAGGTAGAGGAAAATTTTCCCTAATGCCTTCTTGCAAATTCCCCTCTAGAAAATGATAGTTGGGTCATTGAGAAAATATTAGGTTTCACATCCAGGAAAAAATCATAAAATATTGCTCTTCCCGAAGACAGTGTCTTGAGTAATTTGATCTCATTTTCTATTGGATTTTCCAGGTCTATCCCCTCGGCCTTGCAAAATAGAAGGATTATAAAAGTGACCACCCTTCTCACATTGATTTCCTCAAATTTGATCATAATCGGTGAAGGGACATCGATTACAATAGATCACTCCATTCCTTCCATGTATTGACACACGAACAAATTTGAATTCCAAAAATTGGTGATATTATAGGGGATGTGCCAATTTGATTTTTATATTTCATTTTTGCATTACCAAGTTCTTCACATATGTATTCTCTCTCAATTTTAGACATTAATTTTTTTGCATAGAGATATGAGATCTTGTTGTAATCGAGTTGTGATCAATAACACTTTTCGATTTTTTTCTTTCTTTATTTTTGAAGTGGTGACTCCTTGTTCATTTATGGACAATGTATTATGCAATATTTACTTTTATTTTTAAGCATTTGATTGGTAGTTGTTTGCATTTTAGATTTTGGAAAAAAATATTTAGAATTGGTGCGCTTTCACTTTGCATGGAATCTCCTTGTGGATTGCTCGAGATCTCTTTTGTGGGATCATATTAGTGGTTTTCTGATTTGTTGATTGCAACATATGAGTGTTTACAAAATACTGAGATCTTTGGCTTGAATTATTTTGCTTAGTTTTCTAGTGGTTTAGGTAACACTTGTTTTTATTCAATTTGTACACTTAATTGGCGAATTCAAATTATTCAAAGCAATATTTTAGTTATTAAACGGGTTCCTCATGTGCTCTAAATATGCATGTTGATAGACCCTCATTTATTGATAAATAATATCAGCATGTCGATAGAGATTGTTGTCATGATTTCTTAACCTCTTTTTCCAAAGCTATTATGGAATTTCTTCCCAAGTTTAATGATAGTAATGCACTTATGGGAGAGAGACATGTAGAATCCTTTATAAATATAGTTTAGGATTTTGAGATTGATAATGAAGGTTTTGTGGTTACAATCTTCATTCAAAGTTTGGTTGGGGATGTCCGACATTGGTTTGATGAGTTGTTTGATAAAATTGTTGACTCATGGGAAAGAATTCAATCTGTTCATTGAGTAGTATTGTGATAAGATTGATTACTATTCTCTTATGCATTATTTTTATAATTTAGTAAAAGAGAAGGGTGAGAGTATTCAAATTGTAAATCTCATATTTATAGAGACATGGAATACATATCACGAGTCTTTGAAGACCAAGTGAAACTTATTCTCTCATTATGTATTTTGATGCATTCAATTGTGATTTGTGTTGTTATTTAAGAGATAAAGATCCATTGCCAACCACTCGGGCTTTAACTCGGCTTTGAAGTTAATATAAATATGATTATTAAGGAGAGATAGCATGATGTGTTGATGTTGAATTTGATTATAATAACCTTGGAGTTGATACTAATATGGAATCATAGGATTATGATTATGATATGCAATTTGATTTTTCTCGAGGAGATTTGTATCTCTCTTTGCAATGAATTTGAGTCTTATGATGTTGTATTATCTCATAAAGATTTTGTTACTGATTGATTATAGCGTTGGATTTACAAAGTGACAACCTTTGGTTTAGCTTGAAAGTGATGCTCTAGTTTATCCTACTTTATTTTTGTAAATGCTAACAACATTTTTGTTGAAGTTGAAGACTTTTCTGCATTTTTAGTAGTAGAAGAAAAATCATTCTAGTCCATTGATCATTTGCGGGATAAATCCTTGTTGATATATGCATCCTTTCGGGTAATGGGTGTGCTAACATGGAAATGAATGATGCATTTGATTGTTTGTTTTAGATGGCCACTTGTTTTGTAAATGAAAATAATATTTTTTATGATGAGTGTTTTCATGATAAGGATGTAGCTCAGTCAAATAAATCAGATTTAAGAGATGAGTTAAGTGTGTTGTTTGTTGTTACGGATAAAAGGTATGAATCTACTGATCATTATTGCTATGAAGTTATGTGTGAAAACATTGATTTTATGTTGATCCAAAATCCAAGTTCAAAAATTTTAATATTTTTTTAACTTCGACCTTCGGACCCTCATAGGCTTATTAAAATTACCGATAATATTTTACTTTGTTTTAAGTAAAACAATCCAAAATAACATGAGAATATAAATAACAATACACGCAGATTGATTCATCGAGTTCGCAATAGCCTATCCCTCCCGGTTCTTATTGAACCGTTCCACTAGTAAAAATTTTAAGTACAATGTTATATCTTACAATAAAACCTAATGGAACTTTACTTTCCTATAAAGTGCACCAGCCTTTCGAAGAACACCGATGATCTATCGGTCTGTCCTCTACCTTCCTGGTGCCCAATAATCCTACAGAACTTGATTAGCCTTCCAGATGTTTGCAAGATGCCTTATGGCTCTTCGGTTAATAATTCTAGGTTTCACAAATATAAGTGTGGTGCTATGGGCCAATTGGTGAGTTTCCAATAACTCCCTATTTTTTTACAATTTACTTATTAATTCCAATTGGTGAGTTAATCGGATGATGATGAACTTAATGAAATCCAATATATTTGTAACAAAAATAGATTACCTCAACGTATTACGGATTAGCTACCACCGTCTCTCTTGCCTCGAGAAAAATTTCCACCTATTTTTAAATATGAGATTAGAAAATAACCTCCTATATTGTTAAGAACACCTCTTACACCATTGAGGATGATCTTCATAAATGCAATAAATTTGGAATAGCCAAGATGTTCCAATATTATCAACCTCCCTCTCTTAGATCTTTTAGTAGCCTCGATGTAGTAGCCAATGAACCATCCACACCATCCTCAAATCATGGTGATGGTAATTTATTTTATATTTATTTAACGAAATCTAAACACAAAATTGATTAAAACACCAAATATTAAACTCTTCTTTTTCAAATTCATTCAAGATGATTACAAGGATGGAGGAGTACAAGTTATATAGCTCAATGAGCTCTCACTAAATAATGCACCCTTAAATATCTCTTGTTGATCTCCTTGATTTACTCCCAACAATATCTCACTAAAAACCCCTATTTTAGTGGTGAGATAAACTCCCAAACCACTAATATAATAATGTATATATTAAATATTAAATAGGACTTACTTTACAAAAATATTGCCTTTAAAAATTATAAGGTCTATTTAAATAACTTGGAAGCTTTTAAAATCTCCCGTTGCCTTTGAATTGGCTTAGAAGCTCAATGCCTTCAAATTCTAGAATGAATGTGTATGATGGGCCTTTTATAGCCTTTGAGCACCCGAAATATAAGGATAAATCATTTATCCTTTTGTTTTATAATCTGTATAGGAATAAACAAATTTTAGCCTTAATAAGGCTTTGAGTGGGTTAAGAGGATTAACTCTCTTTTTAAGCTTTTAAATAAGCTTAAGCCATATTTGAAAAAATCAACCCCATAATAATATCCACTCTTCACGTGGATGGAGCAGCTTTATGTGGGGAAAATCCCACATTATATGTAAGCCTTTTTAATAGGCTTTATCCACCAAAATTTGTTTTCACGTGGACTTTCTAATATATATATATATATATATATATATATATATATATATATATATATATATATATATATATATGATATATTTTTTATAAGATTCTAAAATCTTTTTAAGTGGGTAAAACATTAACCCACTTTTCATTCCATGTGCCCAATTCAAATATGCCAAGTGTCTAGAAACAACAGATCCATGTGTCCATAAACAACAAAGTGCCACATGTCACTCCACATTAATGCCATGTCATCTCTTTTGTCGAGTTTGACCGAACTTTGACTGCTCATATCTTTCGCATACGGACTCGGATTTAGTCCGTTAAAAATGCATTGGAAAGTTCTCGGTGATCTATACGCAATGGTGATGAATCTTAATGATTTAAATATCATCAATTTTTACCGTTGACCAAATGTTGACCATACTGTGACCCAAATTTTGACTAGTCATATCTTTTGCATATGGACTTAGATTTGGTCCGTTCAAAATGTGTCAGAAAGGTATTGGTGAGATCTACGCAATGGTGCTCGAATTCGAGATGAATTTAAAATCATTCATTTTCTATTCACCAATGTTGACCAGTTATTGACCAACTTTGACCTAGTCACCATTTGCGCGTACAGACTCTATTTTCGATGTTCAAATAGTTGGCAAACGAAAGATCTCAAAGTCATCTTCCACATTGTGCCAATCTTGGGAGATTTAGGGAACATATATCCTCCATATTGACCTCTGGATCATATGTTGAGTGAAAGTAAAATGGATAAAGTTAGTTAAAGTAGATCAAAAGATTTAGAACAACATTTTGATGTTCTTGGTGACTTTACAAGTGATGGTGGTTGGGATTATGAGTCATTGAATGCAGCAATGAGGTGAACTTATTTATAGTGTATTATAACCCACTCTTTGAGGAATTTACAATATTTAATAATCATCTTTTTATTCAAAGAGTGCACATGCTTGTGATTCACTTCATTCATATTTTACTAAGTCTCTAATTGTTGATTTAATGTTAGAGGATCATATGTGTCATATTCAAAGTGTATTTCATTTTATTCTATTCTTTGATAGACTAGTGGTTTTTAATGTGAAGAATATAAATCTAATTGTTTTGATTTGATCATGGAATTAATTTTCAAAACCAATTTCCTCCTTGTGGTGAATTTGAATATTTGTATAATAATGCTTACATTGCTAACCTCGTTGTTGAGCCTCTTTTTTGACATAGATAATTTTTTTGAGCAACAAAATGTGAACCCAAATGAGAAATCAGAGATCGATTCTCACATCTGGAGAAATTTGAATTTATACATGATACTAATTTGGGTACAAATCAACGTTGTGGGTACTTTCATGATCAAAGATTCAAATGTTACCAACCCACTATTTTCTCTTCCCCAATTAAATATTTTTCCGATTTCATGAGCTTCAAGTCTATTGATAATATGTGCATTGATGCTTCAAATTTGCATGTTGATATTGATTTTTCAACGAAGTTTTAGCTTGGTTAAGACATTTGGGATTTGGATAGATCATTTTTTCTCACATCAAGTTCCCCTTTTAATCAATATTCACATTTAGGCATCCAAACTCAATAATTTATTATGTCTCTATTTTGGAGTGTTTTTATAATCCTCTATTATTACAATTTATTAGAAGAACACTCCTCATTACGAGAAAACAAGATCCTACTTCATTCCTATGAATGATTTTACTAAATTAAATTGGACTTCCCTTTGCCTTCTACATTTTGTAAATGTTTATACATAGTTTCTTTCTTTTCAATATGTGTTTTTACATAGCTAAGAGATTGGGGTCTTATAAATTTTTTGATCAAGATGGTGGAACTAAAGATAGTTCAATAATGGTGCCTTTGCAATGTTGGATTAACTTGGTTTTTCAATTTTTTTGAGGCACTAGTATCCTTCAAATGAAGTTTGGAATTTGTAGATAGATGTAGGGTGTTCCCATATCATAATTTGAGCCAATGTTGGCACCCATAGTGGTCTCACTTCATTTTGGTCCCTTAAGATTAATTTTTGAGCAAATGCGAGTTCTTTTGTGGTTTTGCAATCGAGTATGAAGGGTTGGAATCATAAAAATGTCTATTCCCCCTACTAGTTGCATTCATTCAATGTTTTTTTCCCATTTTCTATCTTGCACAACTTGCACTGAGTCACATTTTGAGCTCATTCCATGGTATGGTAGTTGGCCTTGGGATGTATTTTAGCCTCTATTTTTGTCTATAAAGGAGCTAAGTGATTTCAATGCTTTTACTATCAAGATGAATCCTTGTGAGAACTCTTCACCTTCAATTTTGAGTTGCAGTTGCGTTTGAGCCCACTCATGGCAATATTTTGTCTTTTACTTTTGGGGAATTCTCCCTTATTTGAAAAAAATACCTACAATTTTTAAATACAAAAACATCTTACCGTTATATTAGAGAAATGGATCCACTTGTTAAACCCTTACGCAAAGTGTAAAAATAATTAAGTACTCGACAAAATTGCAAATTTGACCAACGAAAAATTTGAGGGATTGAGGAAGTTAGGTACACGAGTACACAAAATTACGCCATGTGGTAAAATTTCACATACAAAGTTCCCCAAGTGAAAAAAAAAAGAAATTATTGATAAATTTTGGGAATGACCGGAAATGTGAACTTATGATTACCCCACCTAGAAAAATCATGGGTGCTCGGTGACATAATGAGTTGGGTAAAACAATGAAGAAAATAATCAAATGATCTTGAGAAACATGAATACACGTGGCCAAATCATGGGTTAACAATAAAATCATGGGAGTGCGACATGTGTCATTTTATTTGAAACTTAAGTTAGAAAAAAGACATGGACCTAGGGAATGAGTGAGTTTGAGGACTTGGAGGCTTGTGAGGAGTGCTACGTGGCACCAATAATTTATGTATGGATATGAGGAAAACAAAGAAAAAATGAGAAGATTCCCAAATATTTAAGAACATATGATTGAGTCACCTTGACCAATCACAATGTGCCACATGGCCTAATGAGGAAAAAGGAAAAGAGACTATAATTGAGAATAACAATTTTTTTTTACACAATTTTAATGTAGAAGCCACAAACAAAGCTATGTTTTTACTCATAAATTTTGATAGAGATCTCCATTTTGAGAATGGTTGGTGGTGATTAATGATAAAAAGTAAAATAATAGAGTAATCGATACAAGTTTGCGGTAAATAAATTAATATTGAAATAATACCCAATCAACTAAGTAATAAAAATATGAAACCCTAATTACAAAGAGGGTTAGAAGAGCCTTAGCTGATTCAAAGAGGTCATTAAAATGTGTCACGGTGATGACATGCTAAATAGGATTGGAAGACCGTCGATATAGAAGCACTGGAAAAATGAAGATCCAATAGATTTAACTGGACCGGGGTGCCTAGAGAGGGATAGGAGTGCCGTGGGTGCCCTAGTCTGCGTAGATGCTCAGAAAACCTCCTATGATGTATCAAAATAGGTTCATACTTTTTCACCTTTTATCACTTGTATGTCACACTTGGATTTCCATGGTCGATGTAAAACCTACAACAAAGGATGCACATGTAAAACCCTCAAATAGACATCAAATCCTAAAAAGAAAGATGCAAAATGAGGGGTTAGACTGTCCTCAACTGCCACAATAATGGACTTATTATTGAGTGTTGCACTACATCTCAGACCTAATGTAGTTCTGTGTGTGTGTGTGTGGAATTGTGCCCTAGGTTACTCTTATGTGTGTCACACTTTTTGAGTAGCGAGAAAGTAATTAGATGTAGAATGTAAATAATGTCTACATTGAATAAAATGAACTTCCCTCCTATGAAGTGTACGTAGATAAACCAACCCTTGTGTCCCTTGTGATGGAGCTAGATGGATGCAATGGAGCTCTTAGATTCCTTTGATGGATGCAACCTTAGGTGGAGATAGTAGATGCTTAGTGCTTGGTCCTTTATTATGATCACATAACTTTATATTTATATGATTCCCTTGCTTGAACTTCGTAATTAACCCCGAAAAGGATGACTACCAAAAATATAAGATGCTCAAACAACTAGAAAGGACCTAAAAAGTGTGAATAAAGTATAAAGAGGACAAGGGCACCCAGATTGGATGAGGGCGCACGATGCGACATCTGGTCTAGGTGTTGGTGTCCAAGATGAAAAATTCCAAATAATGAAAAGGTAGAGTGAGCAAAAAAATGTGTAAGACCAAGAAAATTAAAATAAAGGAAAGAAATATGGCCAAAGACATGGGTTAATTAGTACCGTTCTTACTTATGAATCATATGAATAGTAGTATGTAATTAGGACTAGATAATTACCCAAAGTGTGTGATTTTGTGTGTGCATTTGCGCCACCTTTATATTGATGAGAGGAAATCTCAGTAACATAAAGTAGATATAGATGCATAACTGATGTCTATGTAGATCGATGCAACAAAATTGTGATGAGGGACTAGACAAAGCGTGGAGTGATAAAAAATGTGAAACATGGATGTTAAGGAGGACGAAGTGCAAAAAGTGATGAAAGTGAACCAAGGGTGGAAAATGCATGTGTAGTTGTCATGATATACATGTTGTCGATGTCGATGCGTGTGATGTTGTTGTTGTGGTTGTTGTGATGTTAACTACCACTTACAATCTGACCGGCCTATAAAGGAGAAGCCGATAAGTAGTCAAATACACATGTATATAATCAAAATATGTAAAAAGTGTGCAAGAAAAGTATGTAAAGCTGAAAAAGTGTGAAAAGGAATATGTGAAACTAATATGTGATGAGAAAAAGGGTGTAGAAAGGATCTTGAAGATGATGTCTATGTACACGTTTTCGGGTGATATCACGCCAAAGTGTAATGGAAGAAGTGTGGGGAGAACTATTTGGTGTCATCCGCCAACCTTTAACTATTTTCCATTGTATAAAACACCATTGCAGATGGTGTGTATGAGTGCTAAGGATTGTCTATCTTATAAAATCCATTGTGTATGGAGTTTTGGTTCTTTGTGTGATATGCCCCTGGTCTCAAGTAATTTGGGTAAGGGTGATGTGTGATATGCCCCCTGGTTTCAGGTAATCTAGGTAAGGCCATTGTGTGATGGACCCAAGTTTGATTTTGAGTCTCGAAATATTAAAATTGTATTGTACCGATACCATGTTGTGTGTAACTCTCTATAAGGTGACTGATTCACCCATATGTTGCCCCACTCATTTGGGGTGCATGTGACATCGCAGGAGTATGCGGCCCAAAAGAGGACAGAGACCGTTGTAGTGAACCATGCCCTATATGGGGAAGGGAATGTTCTTGGTAGAAACTAAGGCACACGTAAACAAAGTGGTTAAGAGACAAGTGTTAGTACAATCAAAGGCAAACACTCATGTATAATATTAAATGTAAGCTACACAGACAATGTGTAAACACACAAGAAGATAATGTAGACCATAAAAAGTGGGTTGCAAACATGGGACACCACTCACAATGTCACAAGATAGACGAGACCATCATGGATGTAAGTAAACAAGTGTGCACACAAGACAAATGGAAAATACCACAAATGAGCATAGAATGACAAGAAATTGAAAACAATGTAATAGATAACCATGGAAGTAAATAGTCTTGTAAAACAAATGTTGCACATGAAGCACCCATTAGCATGTTAGAAAGATAAAAATTATGTTAAAGCATGTATAATATGATAATGTAAAGTGCTAAGTACAAAATGAAACAATAACACCTATAGTGTACGAAAGTGGATGCCCCAGGAGCCTTTGTGGGACTGGTAATAATTATTTTGCCAAGCATCCATGTTGTGTGTAATGGATCTATAGAATCTGTTATCATAACTAGAAAGGAAAGTGAATGCGCATGTGTGTATGATAAAGATAATGACATACAAGATATTTATCTAGCATGTGTAATAAGATGAACATGTAAAAACATAAGTAAGCAAGAGTAAATGAAACCAAGATATGCAATATGATGTGGATGGATGGAATTAAATTTAAAGTGAATTATAGGAGCAGCTTGCCCCGAGTGAAGTGAATTATATGCGAGAGAGGTTCATTTATTTATGCCCCCTCGTGATCAAAAATGAAGCTGTAAATGAGAGTGCATCATCGGGAAATGGTTTGAACAATGTGTTATGTGTGGTGTGATGTGATGAATGTGTAGTGATGATATGCGACATAAAGATGAGGTGTAAAAATGTGTGATGATTTATTCTAAAGCGTATATCACTAGATGATGCTAAAGGAAGTGATGATGTAGCGTATGACATATATCACTAAGAATGTCACATGATAGAAATATTTAATAATGAATATGTAAGTGTGATGAGGTCCATTTGATTGGTAAACCCTCAGTAGTTGAGTATGGACTGAGGGACTAAAGTGCATCATCGGGTAGTGAGTGTAATTTAAGGTGTGTAGATTATATAAGTTTGGAAGTGAAAAGTGTGTGTGATGTAAAATGTATAATAGTGTAGGGTGTAGACCGTGTATGATGTATCTATGTATAAAAAACAAAATGTGAATGATGCATAGTAGATGTAGGAGTACGATGTTGTGTATGTACAAAGGTGTAGAATATGTGTGGATGTGTAACCTATAGTGTGACTAAGCAATGCTAGAGATATGTGTGGTGAATGTGTCTAGTGTAAAATGTGTGATATGGTTAAGTGTATGATAATCCGTGGTGTGTATAGTGTGCGGGGTGTGAGGTTCATGTGTATAGTATGATCTTAATAGTCAAATGTGAACTGAAGCACAAGAGTGCATCATCGGGAAATGTTGGTATGAGTGTGTATATTATGTGTAAAGGAATAGGCGTGATGAGATGAGAGTATAAGATTCATGTTAATTTTATAGGGCGAATAAGCATGATGCCCCCAAGCGTGTGATAGTGAGTGCACTATCGATAAGTGAAAAAGGTGGAGATCCTCTTCCCGATACTAGTGGAGATGAAGGTGTGTGATTATGCTCTAAGAGTGGTGGTATATGAGATAGATGTTGTGCAAGTGAGTGAAGTCTATATGCATGTGACTAGTGAGTATATTGTGGGCATCGTGGTGTGACAAAATGTGTAGGTGATGGAGACCTATGTGAAGCTAGAATGTGGTGGTGATGGACATTGACGTGGAATAAAACAAGGTGGTGACCTATGTCTAGATGGAGGGTTGTCCTACCAATGGGCCTAGATTGATATACTAGACTAGTAGAGTGATGATGTCATACCCTATTAAGTCTATCTTGGATGAATAGATACTTTGCCCTGCTGTAGGTGAAATTGTATTGCTTATCATGCTTGACTTGATTAAAGTAAGGTATAAACAATATGTTTATTGTTTAAATCATGTTGATTTCATTATCTATAAGGTTAATAATGATGGCTTGATTTTATTTTGTAAGGTTGTTTCGTTGATTGATCTTATATTATGTACTTATTTTCTTTTCTGTAGGTGTGTGCGAGTTAATTGATTTTATGATCCTATTATGGTTGACTAAATTTTTGAAGACCCTTGTTGGAAAACAAAGGTATAGTCGATAATTGGGTCTTAGACCGGGATCTTATTTAATAGTATTATAAAATCCATTATATGGCATTTATACTAATGTCGATTGGTTAGTATAATGATTTATAATATTGTTATATCGACAAAGATATATATATATATATACACATACATCATTCATATACATCTACATCTACATCTACATATATATAGCTATATACCTATATAGATATTATTGTTTATGTTTTAACTTATGGTAGACCTTAATAAGGTCGAGTTGTTTAAGTTTATGATAATGTAATGTTGGGTGGGTCGGCAGTCCACCTTGAGTCCCACCCAAGCTCGTATCGATTTGTCCACGCATTCGCCAATCAAACCAACTTTAATATAGAAAGGGGAACATTGGTCAATGTGTTGGCAAGTGAAATTTTAGGGTTTATGATTTTTGTTGATCCTTGACCATTGGATGGCGGGTAATGCTGAAACGGATGGTAGGTATTTTAGGAAAGATGGTGGGAAATGCCAAAGTTGGCGGATGGCGAGAAAGACATGGAAATATTGAGGAGCTAGGGAGGATAAGGGAAAATTTCATTAAATGAATTTAATGTTGAACCGTAGTCCTCACGAGAAGCGAGAATATTCTGAGGAAGCTACCGCTGAGCTAAGTGGTTATTTTGTGTATCATTTTTCATTTTGGTCTTTTTGGCTCACCATGCGAGCTCTGCATGCAAAAATCGATCATGGATATTTTTGGGGCAATCTGTTGGGACTTTGCATGTAAGTTTTGACTTCAGTTGGCTTCTGATGAATTTATAAGGCCGAGTTATGGATTTATTTGACCTCCTATTTTGATTTGAATCTATTCTTTTGTCTAGTTTTTCATGTGAGTTTTGGAAAATTTTTGGGAAGAAGAGGAAGCAGATTCGGTCTTCTACAAACATTTATAGGCATGAGATTGTCTCTTTCTCATATTTATCATTTATAACATTAAGATATTTTAATGTTTTTATGGAGAAAATTGATTTTTTTTGTGCAATCATTTCTTCATAAATGACTTGTTTATGGGTATGGCTAAGATTTTAAGTTGAACACCATAGTTGAATGTATACCCATTTGTGATGGTTCTATATATATATGTACTTGAATGTAAATATGTATTTATTCTACGTATGGAAAAGTTATATGCAGCCGTTATTTTTATAAGGCCACATTATTATTGTGAATTTGTTACTATTTGTGTAACCCAATCTATGTATACTTTTCTTTGCACGTATTTTTGGGCTTCGTGTATATGGTTGGATACCTGTATTTTTGCATTTAACATCACCTGTGTTGGGTGGGGTTGTTTTTGCGCTTGGAACATGATGTATACAAAGACTAAGAGGTGTTTATTTTCAAGCTCAAATTCCTTAACATGCGGCTTAACATTATTCATACATGTTTGTTATTTTTGGTCAAAATAATATGAGTGGGATCTTAATACCCAACTCGGCCTTTGGTTAGATTCTTGTTGTTTTAGTGGCTTGAGGTTTCGTTAATGGATAATGGCCTCGATAATGAAGTCGTTTGACCTGGTCTTCCATGTAGCTTGTCACTATTTACATGATATGTATTTTTATGGTGTGCTCCTATAATAATTTTCACTGAATCACTCCTATTCATAGCATCGAAAAGTTTGAGTTTAGAATGGTACTTTGTGTTTGAGATGTGACTCAGTCACCTACTGGTTTTGGGGTCTATGTTATAAAAAAATGGGGACCAAGCTACTTGCTCGAGGTTGATGGATATTAGGGTCAGTTTGACCCTTCCCACTACTTGTTTATTTGTTTTCTTAAACCACTTTGTGGTCAATGTTGACTATGCATTTCTTATTGTTCACCATATGGTGAAGGTTTATGATATTTGGATTTATAAGTGGTTTGTTTGAACCAGTGATTGTAGGAGTATACGTATATGGAGAAGTCTATGGACTTAGCTTGATTGATTAAGACGTATATAGCCTATCCTTATGCTAGGTCGTAACCTTCCTTTATAAATTGTAATGATTATTGTGTTTGTTTTCTTTGGTTAGAATAATTTAAGGTTTATTTGGTAGTTTAAGGTATTTGATGATAATCAAGTACAACTGTCGAATAAACTATTATTATAAAAATAATGCATATACTATTACTTCTTTGAGAAGGAATAATGTATTTATGATAAGTGAATATTACTATAAAAAGGTTATGGTTTGATAATATTAAGGTATTGTGTTTGGATATTTTAATTATTACCTTTATCAAAATAAGACTCTTAATATTATTATTAAGACATGACTTGAGTGATATAATACTCTTTTCTTTAAAATCAATTATATGAATATGGAATGAAGGTTGTGTGGTTGAATGATTGTTTTTGACTCGTAATATTAATATACGATGATGATAGAAACATGAATGAATGTTTAAGTATAAATTTTAATACTTGCTTAATGTTTTTAAATAACCCTATTTGGGTATAAATGACATAGTTGATATGTTTTGGAATTTAATATTCATACTTATGATCTGTTAGTAATATGAAATATTCTTTTAATGATTTTGAGTTAAAAATCATATGTTTCTTTTATGAATTATGAAAGAAAGGAAAAATGATAAAAAGGGAAAATGTTAAGTTGTTATCTTAAATGAATTTCAGATTATGTTGTTTAGTTGAATTATGTTCATTGAAATATTTCAGTGTTATAAATCGTAAAGATAAGATGATTGAATTTTTCATGCCAGATCTTTCAAATTGATGGTTGCCTAAATTTTTTACAAATGGCAGAATTTAGATCTTATTTGACGGATGATTTGTAAATGGCTATGTTGAATTCTTGTTGTTATGATTGAAAGATGTATTCATTACTTGACTATTGTAAAAGAGAGTTGTGCTTCATTGAATAATTTTTGAAAGACATTATGGCCTATGAGATTTTGTATAATTTTTGGAAAAAGGAAATAAAATTTTATATTCAAGTTTTGGATATTGTTGTAAATGATCATGGCTTCTCATATAAATTATTTAGTTCTTTGTATCAGTTAGGATATAATTGTGATTGAATTATTCAATTTGATTTCTTAAGTTAGGTACTATCATAAAGTTGAATAATGAACAATGAGTGAATAATACCCTTAAGTGTAATAGCCTTAAATATATATATATATATATATATATATTGAAGGATACAAGATATAAGCTATTAATTAAATGAATGTGTTTTATTATTTAATAGTTATATGATTGGACTCTTGTATGATGATAAATGATTGATGACCATTTATTATTTAGTCCCAAGTATGTAAACTTTATGGTTATGAATGATTGTATTACATACTGATTGTTGAGTTCAATTATTTTGTACTTAAGAAATTAAAATGACAATGTCGTAACTTAAATAAATTAGGGACTTTGTTAATAATACAGTCTGTTGCCCTAATTATATTAAGATGCTTAATGAATGTACATAAACAAAATTATGGAAATTGATTACAAATAATTATCAAAACTAAGTTATAGACCTTAGGATCGAATAATTATTGCGATGATATATCGTTGTGTTATGAAATATAAACCTGTCGTAAAACTAATTCAATGAGGTGAATAAGTTACAAAAAACCTAATACATGGTACTCGGCAGCACACTTTGGATGGCTATTGTAGAGCAAAAGTGTTCATTGAATGATGTAGGTGATTGATGAACACGGCCATACAACAATTATCCTAAGTTTTCCCTTGAGCTCCATTTATTACGTATGTCGTAATCAATAAGGAAGTTGGGTTGTGCTAAGATGTAGAGGTTGTTTGTCCAGTTCGGTCTAGTTCCTCTGTACCAACTTATGTTGGCTATGAGGAATAAATTGATCGTGTGATGACACAAGTTGTTACGTGAGATCTTATAGGCAACCTAAGTTGCACAGTCATGCTTTGTCATCTTTGGATGAACAATTTTTGTATCGTGTGCGTAACTTGAATTTAATTAACTTAAATAATTGATTCAATTTTGATAACTGAACCAAGTGACATGGGGATGTGATATGTTGCAAGGACAAATGTGTAGTCTAGAAACAAAACATGCAACACATGATTCATAAAATTTGGCCAAAGTAGTGTATGTATTTACACTATCAAGTTCACCTAGTTCTAACTAAAGTGTGAGATGCCGAATGAGATTCGATTGATTGAACCCGAGTAGACACTTAGAGAAACACTTTTAAAATCAATTCCGAGAAGGGAATTGCAGGGTATACATTATATACAGACTCAAAAGAGTATCTTATGGGGGATAATTGAATCCAGTTGACCCATAAATATGCACATGTTTTATTGATTTTTATTTGAAGAATTGTAATTATAAGTTGCTAGATTTAAATGTTAGTTTGTACATTTAAATCATTGAAGGCATATGTTTATTTTGAGAAGTTAATTTTCCCCCATAATTATGATGTTGGAAAGTGGTTGTTATAGATGAGGCCACGTAGGTCATGTGTGAGTAGGTGAGCTAGGAGAAAATTTTTCTTTAGGTGTTAAAGGTCATGACGTACTAGATGGACTCGGTGATGTAGTGACAACCATGAGAGGAGATGGTGACCATGGAGTAGATGGAGGAATACCATTGATAGAGATGACTTGATTATTGTGAATGAATTTTAGACATAAATGATTCATGGAGATGATAGACTTAGACCTGCGGATCAATTGAGACCTAAGACCATGTCACACTCGTTAACTACTTGTCCCACAAGAAAGGGCACTAACATAGTAAGAGGACCAACTGTAACGTGAAGCTTAATGACACCATATGAATTATTCATTGGATAGGAAATTTGTGAAAGTGGATAGCCAATAGTAATAAGAAGTGGAATAGAACACACGTTGATGGGCCATGATGGATCAACCTTGGTGTTATTGATAGGGATAGATCCGATAGAGGCACTAATGTGTAAGTGATTAGAAGAAAATGCCGCATGATAATCATGGTTAGAGAAAGAAATGATTGGAGGAGACATATCGTATTAGCAACTAAGAAATCAAGAGCCCTTGATGTAGGAGGAGGCAACTGCGTGAGTCATGTTTTAGTAGATGATTGCTAAATATTTTAGGTTTATGATTTTCATTAACGAGATGCAAAAACGTAGGTTCTAGAAGCTCGATTTTACCATTGTCAATTAGGTCTTGAATAAGAATACGAAGCTTGAAACAATGATCTATAGAATGCCCTACGCACTAGTGATAGTTGCAATGAGAGTTTTCATTGTAATTACACCCTTTTGGTTGAGATGGGTCTAATTAGAGCGGAGGAGGAAGTGTGATGAGGTTACTATCGAAAATTTATGGTAGTAGAATATGTGGAGGGACAGTGAACTTAGTGAATGTGTCTTTGAGGTAGTTGTGGATTGAAGCTCTTTAGTGGTGGATACTATGTTGAAAATGAGTTTTGTGTCAGTTGGCTTAGTTGTTGATGGTTTTAATGTTGATTTATTTTGAAAACATGTAGAAGATGAGGCTTTCTCTTGATATTTAAGCTTACCTATAGATAAGAGTTTGGTTTTGTGAAGCTTAAGAGTATGAAAAAGTTGATCGAATGAAGGAGAGGTCTTAAAGAGAATAATTTCTTAGAGAGGCAATAATATATTCTAGATGAATAAGTCTGAAGCTCATAATCTACAAGCACATTTGACATCTTAGCTAAGTTGTTTTTGTATCTCAAAATATAATCTACTAAGTGTTCGTTAGATCCTTGTTTTAGTTGTATAAGTTGTGCATAGAAGATCTTCGAGCTGATATTGATAGAGAAGTGAGTGAGAAAAGCATTGGCCAGATGCATGAAAGATGTTACCAAGTAAATAGGTAGGTAATAGAACCAACACATCACATAATCTTGGAGACTACAAGTAAAAATATTTGCTAGGAGTGTGTGATCATCCGCATAATCCAGACGTGCTATGTGAAAGGCTCGAAGATGCTCCTGTAGGTCACCATGACCTTCAAAAAATAGGAATCTCGGGAGACTTGAAGTTTGGTGGTATGATACATGGAAATTATGTGCAAAAGGAGTATGAAGAAGTGAAAAGGAGTCAAGAGATGGTGATACATGATAAGTGGCGAAAGTGTATCCGGTGAATTTGTGTCTGTAGATCATGATATAAAGACATTAAATCAGGAGTATTCAAAGAGGAGCCAGGTTTTGCATTGGGAGTATTAGGTGGAATGATAGGAGCGGTAGTGGTAGGAATAGATACTGGAGTGAGAGGTTGAGTAGAGACCATGGGAGATGAAGAGTTAGCAATAAGTGGAGCCATGATAACATCACGAGTATTTTTAGCAAAGTGACAAAGCATGCAAAATATGCGGAAGATGAGTGGGATTATTTCACAAATTTTATCAAAAATCGGTGAGTGTGTCTAATTATTTTTGGTCAACATTGGTATCTTGATCGTATTATTTTTCACTATTAGATGCTTCTATTTCGATAACAGGAATATTGCAAGAGTTATCTAATGGATTTTTGGTTGTATTCATTGATGTTGAGATTCTATGGGAAGATGAAGGAAGCTCGTAATATTTAAAAGACCTAAAATGACCACTATAGGTGATAGGCATAAGAAGAAAGAAACCCTAGAGAGAAGGTGGATTCGAATGTGGGGTTCACCAAAATGATTAATGCTAAAATGTAAAATAATATCCTAATCTAATGCAAGTTTGCAATAAATAAATGAATACCGAAATAATGAAATAATACCCAAGTAACTAAGAAATAAAAATATGAAACCCTAATTACAAAGAGGGTTAGAAGAGCCTTAGATGATTCAAAGAGGTCACTTTGGACTGATGACAAGCTGAACATGAGTGGAATACCATCACACATAAGCCTAGAAAAATGTAGATTCGATAGATTTGACTGGACTGGGGTTCCTGGAGAGGGATGGGGGTGCTCGCGGGTGCCCCGGTCTTGTTTTTGGGCACCCTAGTTTGCGTAGATGCTCATAAAACCTCCTCTGATGTGTCACAAGAGGTTCACACTTATTAGCCTTTGATTTCCTATATGTCAAAATCAGATCACTGAGGTCGTTGTAAAACCTATAACAAAGGATATACCTACAAAACCCTTAAATAGACATCAAACCCTATAAAAATAAAGATGCGAGAATGAGGAGTCGAGAATGTCCTCAACTACCACAATGATGAAATTACTACTGATCGTTGCACTACATCTCATACCCAATGTAATTTTGTTTGTGTGTGTGGAATTGTGCCCTATGCTTCTCTTGTGCGTGTCACACTTTGTGAGTAGCAAGCAAGTAACTAGATGTAGAATGTAAATAATGTGTGCATGGAATAGAATGAACTTCCCTCCTATGATGTGTATGTAGATGAACCATCCCTTGTGTCCCTTGTAATGGATCTATATGGATGCAATGGAGCTCTTAGATTCCTTTGATGGATGCAACCTTAGGTGGAAATAGTAGATGTTTAGTGTTTGGTCCTTTATTATGATCACATAACTTTATATTTATATGATTCCTTTGCTTGAAATTCATAATTAACCCCGAAAAGGTTGACTACTAAAAAGATAAGATGCTCAAACTGTGAGAAATTAGCCTAAAAGTGTGAATAAAGTACAAAGAGGATAGGGGCACCTAGATTGGACGAGGGCACCTAAGCGGCGACATCATGGTCTAGGTGCTGGTGTCCAAGATGAAAAATGCCGAAGAATAAAAAAGGAAAATAATTACACAACCCATTTTGACTAAGTACAAGCTGCTGCAAATATTTTGGGCACAAACAAGGTGAGATGTACATGAAATAATAGACAACGCACGAAGGCTTGCACCTAAGCAAGAAATATTCCTTATCGATTTTGGAACCATGGGCTAAAAATAGATGACGCCAAGTTTGAGTGTTGATCAACCAACGTTCCGGATCTAGAGAAAAGCGTGGAGGCTTAGCAGCCAAGAAAGAGTTATTTTGGGATAAAACACATGTGAGGAGAAGATCAAGGGTCATGCAAGGATTGAAATAATAATAGGATTAATAGCAGGGTTTATTTATATATTAATATATTATTAGGATCAAATGAAAAAAATGCATGGATTTATTTATGTAAGCATGGTATTTTGAGCATGCAACTTATTTTTAGGAATGCATGGGAAGTAAAGGGCAAGTGACCATCCCTATAAATATCTGATGTACTATATTATATTAGAGACGATTGTTGTGATAGACTTATGTTGCTTTGATATATTGGCACACATGACTTTGTGATACTATTTCTATGTATTCAACCTCTGTTATGTAATACTTTGGTTATTAATGGATCTTTGTGGATGGATTCTAGTGGTTAATGAGTTTGAACATGGTGATCATGTAGTGCAATTAATCTTAATACTTATATGATATGTCATGTTTCCTTATTACATGTGTTTCCTTATGATATCTGTAATGATTTACATTTGAGTGTATGATTTGTTATTGGAAATCATGAATGTGCATGTTAACATCTTGAAAATCCAGCACAAAGGAGGGAACTAGTAGCTTCATGTGCTTTAGATGAGCATATCATTGACTGGATGAAGTGCCAATGCACATAACATATTTAGGTGGAAAAACAAAGGCTACATTTTGGTTCCATTACTAGGACCTCTTTTCAAATTGTCTGCAAATTGTTTTCTTGCAAATGGCATATCAATTGAATCTGGAGAGTATTGAAGGTTGGATAGATGAAGGAAAAGACAAATTTGCATAGAAATATAGCATTGGACCTGATTTCAATGCATGTCGGTGGGTGGAAAATAACCTTTATGATGCACTCTATGAGACATTTTTCAGCTTATTTCTAGTAGAACTATATGAGTGGTTGGCAGTGTATGTAGTAGGGAAGTGTTAGAGTTATAGGCCAAGAATTTAGATGCAGAAGGATTACCAAACTCTTATTGATGTTGATGTGGAGTGGAATAGAGATGTAGATCATTGGTGTGTTGGAGTATTACATAGTTATATTCAGAGTATGCTATTTCTATGTATTTGTGTCCTGAAGATGTTGAGTTCAAGTTCTTGTGTGAGCCAGAGGATCTTACTTGCACTTTATACCATTATAGATCAATATTTTTATGGTAGAACTAGATTTATACCACCTACCTATGGCTAGCTACACCCCACCATGGCAGGGGCAAGAGTAGGTGTGGAGAAGGATGGTGGACATGGTGGAAATAAGATAGATAAAGGAAAAGACGACTCAAGTTTAATGAATCACGAGAGAGGGAAATGAAAAAAAAAAAAGAGATTGAGGAGTCCCTAGAATTGAGGAGAGAGATGGCTCATAAAGGATTTGAAGATCTCATGGAAGATGAGGAGCCACAACATCTGGTTCTCCGGACATTAGGTAAGAACAACAAAGAATCCCCTTCATCTTCATATGAGAGCTCATCGAGGAAGAGAATATGAGGACCACATGCACACATCTAATCCCACCTAGCTACCTAGCCCTTGTGCTTAGTTTTATAAATCCATAAGTAGTCATTGAGAAGTAGGCTAGTGCAAGTAAGAAAGAAGATATGAGTACATATCGCTTTGTGTTGAATTTAGGAGATAAAGTTAGTAGTGCACCCATGACATCATAGTCAACGTCATTGTTTAGATGTATTAATGTAGGATTGTTCCCTAGCATGCCATCATAATAGAATGTTCGCGACAAACTATTGGAAGTACTAAAGTAACTTCTACGACCATGCGAGACTATTGGTGTTCAATCTAGTACAACGACCGGGACACAAGGAAGTGCATCGATGGTCCATAACCTACCACGGGTGGATCGGGTAGATTAGGAAGAGGAAATACTAGAGGAGGTTTTGGTTCTAGATCTAGTGGGAAAGGCCCACATCTCCCGCAACCCCAACGTCAACCTCAACAAGTCCACTATGATTTGTATCTCCATTTTCTATAGTATAGAGGTATTGAAGATGCAACAAAGTATGTGCATAAGTGTGAGTTTCTATGGCATGCTAAAGGAATTATAGCCTCAGATAGGAAGGCCACTCAATTTTCTACCACGCTACAAGGGCGTGCACATACATGGTAGAGGAAGTATGACCCCCATCATACTGTGGTGGATTACGATGCTTTGTGTTCTACTTTTCTACCATAGTTTCACATTCTAGATTTTGAGCAATAGAGAATTAGCATGCTAAAGGATATCTAGCGGTATTAGCTGAAAGTGTAAGAGAGTATGACGTGCATTTCAAGACTCTATTGTCCAAGTTTTTATGACATTCATCCAAGCCAACATACACGGTGGTTTATTGGTGGATTGTTATCTCCTTTCAGACAAGTGTTTTCTCATAAGACTTATGTTGACCCATGCGAGGCCTTGAAAGAAGCTATGTGCACTAAGGTGGTTGGGAGTGTTGATACCAATGTGAGCCCATTCTTAGAGGTGCAAATTGTAGCTATGGAAAAATAGTTGGAAAATATTTCTTCCAACTCAGTGCATGAGACGTGAAGTGGAATATGGTACACATATTGTGAAGTAGAGGGACATACTAAAGATAATTTCCCACGTAGGTTGATGTGTGTGTTACTAGTAGATTGTGAAGTCTGTCACCTGAATCATGATGTTTGAGATTTCCCTTTTTGCAGTGCATGCTCACGAAGAAGGTGTCTATGTACTACATGATTTATAAGTCCCACACTCATGACACCGCTAATTGTAGATTAATTTATCACATTCACGAGGCCATTGAGATAGGAGTCTACCATTCTACTATGGTGAGTGGATCAAAGGAACAAGAAGGCCATACTCATGAAGGGCACAACCATGGAGATAACATGAATAGAGGATTCTATAAAGGATATAGAGGATGAGGTCACGGTGGTGGTAGAGAAATATTTTCTAGAGGAACATTTTATACTTTTGGATCCCCGATCATTATCAACATGAGTTACCTCAGAATAATCTTTTCTCATGGTGTGAGAAGTAACACAAGTTAGAAGATTTCCCGGAGCTGTATGAACACATGTGCAAGACTCAGAAGAAGGAAAAGGGCATGAGAATGATAAAGGTATAATGTGTTGTTGATCAATGGATGCCTAAGAAGACACTTGACCATGAGTTACAGACAATAATGGTTACTACACACATTGAGGTTGTGTGCACATGTAAGCCTCTTAAGGCTTAGTCACTTATCACAAGGGAATAATTAATACCTGCTAAGTATCCAGATGTTGTGCACCAGAAGGAAGTCTACCAAGATACCATAGACATCCTTAGGGATCTCCAAGGAGTTACAGTTCTTGAAAGAATAGGTGCATGAGAGTGATCGTGTAAGGAAGGTTAAACTCCCGTAGAAGAATGTGGACGAATTGAAGGAAGTGTTTATGTTATTATGCAATAAGAACAACATTCCTCTCCTAGGTGAATGGCTACAAGAAAAGGTACCACACATTGGAATTGAATGCGAGAGGTGGATTCTTCATGAAAATATACCACCTCATAATCATGAATTTGATAAAGAGATTACACTTGATGTAGTAATTGATGGGTGGTTATTGTGTAACATTCTTATTGATACCAAAGACAAAAGTAAATGTGCTAACTTTGGATGCTTGGAATCATATGGGTAGACCACAATTACAACCATCTTCGAATGTGTTGTATATGGTGAATAAAACTAGGTCTATACCTATTGGGGTCTGTTGATCAGTCAGACTTTGGCACTTAGTGAAGAAAATACAAAAGGTTCGTGTGGGATAACATAGTGCATTCAAAGGCGCAGAAGCATAAGAGATGATCACGCGTAGAATAGAGACAAATTCGGGACTTAGCCATTTTCATGATGAGGATCTATTTTTGGAAATAATGTGTGGAGCACTCAAACCGATTAGAGACTTGCGCAACACACATTGGCTATTTTTAGATGATTAGCTACGAATCATTTTGCATGGATGTGAGCTAAAGATAGAATTGTGAACTGATAATTGACTAGGAGATATCTATTGTTAACACTCTTGCATGTAAGCCTATTTTTGTAACGGCGCGTGGCTAATAATAGCATGCAACCTATTTTGGGATTAGATAAGCGGTGAAGGGAAAGTCCCCACCCTTATAAATATGTATTGAACTGTGTAGCAGAGAGAGCATATAAAAACATGTGAGAACTAGGTTATAGTGAGATTATGTTGTCAAATTTGTTACGCACATGATTGTATACTACTATGATTGTAAGGAAGCTTCTGTTTATTTAATTCAATTAATATAATGGAGATTATGGACTGAAACAAGGTGTTCTCATGGTTATAATTTAGTATTACATGCTTGATTCCATTATGGTTATCTGTTAAGTCTGTTATGTTCTAGATATGAATATGCACTGTTTGAAATATATATTAGCTATAGATCAAAATGATTAAATTATTCATCATGCTAACATCCTGAAATAATAACCATAAAGAGGGGCATGGTACCTTTGCATGCTTCAGAGTAAGCACTTAGTCTAGGTGATTGATGTGCCAACACACGAGCTTGTATTGCTAAATTCTAGACTGCATCATTGGTTCCATTGTCAGGACCTCTTTTTCAGTTGTTTTCAGGATGGTTCATGATGAAGACATACCGGTTGACCTTAGCAAGTGTTGAGGAGTGGATACATGATCTGGAAGAAGAATACACATGGTGGTTCAGCATTGGATCTGAGTTTAACACACGCATGTGGGTGGAACATAACCTGTATGACAGTTTATATGAGAGCTTCTTCACTATCTTTCCAGTAGAATTGTACGAGTGGCTGATTGCTTATGCATCTAAGAAGAATTGGAGGTATTGTGCACTTATTTGGACACAGGAAGAATTTTAGGCCCTTTATGATGCTTCTTGGGCCCCTAAAATATTGACTAAGTACACAAAGGTGCATGGGCCCGCAAGGCCTAGGTTGAGGATGGGAACACAAGAAGAAGGTGTGCAAGGCATGGTTCTAGGATGGTTTTAGAAGGTTTGTGTTGTGCGCTAAAAAACAAGGTCTCGAGACTTAGCCATATTTTGTGTATCGGGTAGGACACGAGAAAAGTGTGACTCAACTGCACATGCGGAGTGGATAAGGTGCCAGCCTGGTGATAGGTTGGCCTAGGAAGGAATATGCCCTACGATGGAAGCTTCTAGAAGACCATCATGGAAAAAGTGGAGAGCTCAGGCCTGGAGGAGCATGCTCCCATAGAGGACCACATTCAGACACTTGGCACCAGATCTGAGGCTACAGAAGGATGAGTTGGCACTTCAGGGTGCCTATAAATACAAGCACCCATAGAAGAAAAGAGGGAGAGGAGAGGTCAATAGAGAGCGAGCTCGTAAAAATACCGTGAGCAGTCATATTGGGTTGGGTAGATGAAATATAGGAGAAGGATGTACTAAGCGCTTGGGGTTATAAAATTTCTTTTTGAGAGCTAAATGATATGGATCCGGTTATGATGCATGACTTGGTTTGCCATAATGTGGTGTTACAGATGCAAGCCTAATGAATGTAATGAGGTTACCAAGTTAATTGAATATGATCCTTCTTGGTTCGGATTCATACATGATTCTTCATAGTTCCTTTTCATGTATGTTTATAAGATGAATATGAATTCCTATGCATTTTCCTTTTTGTTTTGATTCAGTTCTTTAAGTCTATTAAATTATCTCTATCTGTAATGATTGCAATGATCTAGAGCCGTTCTGAGCTCTATGATGTTCGCATGTTTCATTCCCACTCACTTCCTTTAAATTTTGGATCATAGATGATGTTTTCCCACTCAACTCACATAAAATAGAGACTCAAAGCACCCGCGAATGCCTCGGGTGAGTGAGTGCCAAGACTGTGGGTGATAGGTTGGCCCGTATGGGATTCCCTTGTTCTTTGGTGGGTGTTAAAATGACTACATCTTGGTTCCATTGCTGGGACCTCTTTTCAAAGTTGTAGTGGGAAATGGCATACATCATGACCTATGTAATGAGTGATGACAGAGCGTTTAACCCTGGAAAGTGTTGAAACATGGTTTACAAGTACGGAGGATGAATTTTCTCAGAGATTCAGCATTGGACCTAAGTTTGATGCATGTAGATGGGTATAAGAGAACCTCTACCATGATTTGTATGAAACTTGTTTCTGTTGCTTCCTAGTAGAACTGTATGAATGGCTCTTGGCATATGCATCTAGATCAAGATGATATTATAGATCCCATGCGTGGACCCAAGAAGAATACCAGAGGATTCAAGATGCAGATCTGACATGGACTCATGTTGAGGATCATTTGTGGGAAGGAGCACTGGCTAGCTACACTCTGGATTATGCTATTTCTACATATTCTTGTTCGGAAGTTACTGAGTTTGAGTTTCTGTGGGAGCCTAGAGGATAATTTCAACGTGTTATTCCTATGGTAATGAAGATCTTGATTATTACCTCGATTTTAGAGGCATTTCAGATGGCCGGAGTAAACCATTATGAGCACCTTTGTGTGAGGATGCTTTAGGGTGGAGGAAGATGGAAGATATTGTGATGGAGAAATAAAGGGAGGAAAAATGACTCAAGTATAGTGAAGTGTGTGAAAGGGATATTTCTAAACAACACGAGGTTGTAGGTGTGATGGATATATGGGAGGCAGACGTTGTGTAAAGGATTTGATGTTCATGTAGAGGATGTGGAACCTAAGATGTCCGTGATACCCCATCTTGGAAAGTGTGTAAGAGAGACCCCTTGACTTCGATGAGAGTTTGTCATGCAAAGAAAGAAAATTCGTTGGCGCACATCATCCGAACCCACCTAGTGACCAAACTCGACGCTTGGTTTTCCAAATCAAGGGGAAAAGATGGTAACCTAGTTAGTATCGGTGGAAGTGACCGATCTACACCCAGGAGATATAATTTCTCATTTGGGACTTCTATGGCTGCACATACCATCCCAGTGTTAGGAGGAATTTTTGGGTAGAGTGTAAATACATAAGCCTTCGGTCTCACGTCTGGGAGTGGCACGGGGTACACTATTGGTAGTGGGGAATTATCACAGACCATCGGTGCATAATTCAATGGAACTTTGGGGACCCTTGGCACAACCACTACAATACTTGGTGGATCTGGTGGGTTAGGCAGAACAAGACCTAGTGGATCCGATGGATTTGGTGGGTTAGGAGGAATATGACCTGCTAGATCCGGTGGGTCTAGTGGGTCAGGAGGCATAGGACTTGGTGAATCTAGTGGATCCGGTGGAAGGGGAAACCAAGGATTTGGATTAGGAGGACAATGGCCCCAACCACCTCCTTAAGTCTTCTTTGAGATGTCTTTACATTTTCTAGATTATAGAGGTATTGACGATGCTACAAAAAATGTTCACAAGTGTGAGCTACTATGGCGCATAAAAGGGATCACTAGCCAGAGCGGAAGGCAAGCTAGTTTGCAATGACGTTGCAAGGGCGCGCACATAACTGGTATAGGAAATATGACCCTCATCAAATGGTGGTGGATTATACTACTTTAAAGAATTCCTTCTTGACATAATTCCACACTCCTGAGTTTGAATAGAAGATCATCAACACCCTTAAGGAGATTCAACAGGGAATGGTGGAGAGTGGGCGGGAGTATGATGCATAATTCAAAACCCTCCTGTCAAAATTGTCATATGAAATTCACCCTTCACAAAGCATGCTCAATGCTTTTTAGAGATTTGATAACACCTTTTAGAAGATATTTATCTCATAAGACTTTCATAGACCCACATGAGGCATTAGAGGCCGCTCTATGCGCCAAAGCTATTGGAAGTGTTGATACTAGTGTTAGCACGTACCTAAAAGCTCAATTCACCATTATGGCTAAGCGGTGAAGAAGTTGTCTACAAACTCGAGTCCATGAGACTCGTAATGGTCTATGGTGTACAAATTATGAAGTAGAGGGGCATGTCAAAGATAATTTCCCTTGGAGGACAGTACGCACCGTAGTAGTAGATTGTGAGATTTGTCATGGGGACCATGATGTGAGTAGATGTCCCTTGTTGCAGCATGTGATGCGGAAGAATGTGTCTTGATACTATAAGATCTACACCGCTATAACCCATAATACTAAGGATTGTAGGCTTATTGACTAGATCCACGAGGCCATTGATCTTGGTGTTCACCAAACTAGCCTTGCAAGTGGTTCTAAGGGTGATGATTACCATTATGAGGAATGCGTAGATGGAGACACGCATGGAAGGGGATTTTGCGAAGGATTTTAGGGTCATGGTAACCACAGAGGAGGAAGGATTGAGTTCCCACATGGAACCTATTTTAATTATGGGTCAACAAACCACTACAAGTGCGAGTGCCCAAACTTATAATAGTGCTCATGGTGCAGGAAGAAGCAAAAGTATGAGGAGTGCCCTAGGTTGTTTGAGCACATGAATCAATAGCACCGAGAAATACAAGGGAACCTTGTAATGATAAGCATTAAGAAGGATGACACACAATGGATGCCACGGGTGACATGTGATACGGGCTTAGAACTGTTATGGTAACGATAAGAGAAGAGGCCGTGCACGCAAAGGAAATGCCATGGCAAAAGATCTTGATTTCAAGGGAAGAATTGGTACATGGGAAGTACCTAGACCCTATGCATCAAAATGAGGCATATCAAGAAAACATGGATGACATTCGAGTTTACAAGGAGAAATCCAATAAATAAAGGAGTAGTCCAGAGGAGGGAGGAGCAAAGAAGGAAGGTCGAGGTACTAAAGGATGACTTGGATGAGGTCAAAGAAGTTTATAAGATGCTTAGGCAAGAGTATATTATTCCCTTGATAGGAGCATTCTTGAGAGAGAAGGTATTGTTACCCAAAATAAGCCCATGCTTGTTTTGGTTAACTTGCCTTCATTCTTCTCTCCTTTTTCTACAGGAATATTTTTGTAAATTTAAAGAACTCAAAAGTTCCTGGAGATGGCTTCATCAGATAGGATTTTTCTTCCCCTTTCTAGAAAGGTAAAGAAGTCCTCCTAACTCCAAATATTTTGAAAGTTCGGCTCTGGCGAGAGGTGGGATCCAAATTTTCCCAAGGATGAAGGCAGATTGGCGAAAGAAAAATTGATACTTAGCCCTTTTGGATAAAAGGCACAAAGTCACAAGCTAGCCTATGAGCCCGTGAAGGAGAAGGAAGTGAGTTGGTGGAGGCACGAGAGAAATTGTTGGCACTTAGCCCTTTTGGGAAAAAAACTTAAGGGTTCAAATTCGGCCACACCCCCGCATCAAATCTGATGATGACACATGGCAACTAGTGCCAAGGTGGGTAGTCGGAGAAACAAAGGAATTTTTCCCTATTGCTAAAGAAGCCAAAGGATAAAAACTAAACCAAAGTCCCACATCCATTAGAAAGGTGCCATGTGTCCAGTCCATGTCAGCAGTGCCCGCGGATCAATCAGAGAGCGTCATGTGTCTCAGAGCGGCGGGGCCATAGAGGATTTTTGGAAAACTTTCCAATTTCACAGAAAAGGGAAAAATTTAAATTTTGGGCCCATGGACCCATTTTAAAATCTGATTTGCCGCCATTTTTCTACCTAATTCGTGCCTTGAAATTTCTACCGAATTTATGCCTTGATTTTTCCCTAAATCTTCAGATGGGCATATCTTTCGATCTAGAGATCAAATTTGGGAAAAATTAGACTCATTGGAAAGATCTTGATCTCCTCTATGCATTGGAGGCATAAAAACATCTTTTTTTATAGGTTTCAAGGAAGAAAAATCTAGAAACGTCTTTCATGCCTTTAATGCAAACCAGATTGCTTTGAATGAGTTATTTTTTGCTCAATCCGCCATGGTTGCCTTCTCCCACATGCCAAGGATGAAGAATCAACTTGATTTGATGAGGGAAAAACCCTAAAATGTCTTCTCATACCATTAATCCAAGATCAGATTGCTTTGAGAGCTGTGTTTCACCAAATTCATCATTTTTTCTCTAACACACAAAAATAGAAGCAAAGGAGTCGATTCGACGGGTTTGCAGGCCGATTTGAAAGGAATTAATGGTGTATTGTTGAATTAGAAGATCTTATTTGCTTCCTCCTCTATTTTCTCTCTCCTTACTTCAGCTATAAATGGAAAGGATTTGATCCTTTGTTTTGTTGGACGTTTTTCTCTTGCTAGACTCCCCTTTTCTCCTTAGCAAGTGGATTCATGGAGTTTCAGACCTCTCATACAGGCTGCAACACATATTTTGCCTCCTTTCCATTGTAATGCATGCTCTATGAATGGATTTTCAATCCTTTCATGTGTTATTATTGTCTTCGATCCGTCATTATATCTTGGCAATATATGCATGTTCTGTGTTACATTCTTATGATCTGTGTTTATTTGTAAAACAGAAGTTCATCACTCCTTTGGTGTATCACCATTTTAGCTTAGTTTTGTTTCCCCTTTTTGCATCTTCAACTCTGTCTCCTTAGAATCTAGAGTAGGATTTAGCATTGAACCTCTACAAAATTCATGCATACACCTAAACAGAGGGGTAAGAACTAGCTTTCTCTGGAGATTTTTCTCACCTTGCAAGGTCCCACACCTTGGAGAAAACTCAATGTTGTGCAATCACACCAAATGACCCAATTCTGGACTACGAGATCTAAAGGTCATTTAGAAGTCTTTGTAGATTTGCACTAACAGTTTTGGCACGCCAGTGGGACCTTAGAGGTCTTCATCTTCATTGCAACAAAGTTGATGTGTAATTGTTGTAAGTTTCTTGCTTGAAAGAGCCTTGATTTGCACATCTGATGACTCCAAAAGGATAGAATCAACTGGTTTCAATGAGTCAAGCTTGAAGATTCATGAGAAGGATCCAAACAAGGTCAAGGACCAGAGAAGAGGGATTGTTTAACTATCTGCAATTATCCCCAAAAAGAGGAGAAAGAGGAAGAAGGATTCAAAGGTCTCCATCTCCACCAAACAGAACTCTATCAACTCCTCCACTTGGTAGACCTTTCATCCAATCAACAAGGGTTCTCAAGCCAATCAAAATGGCACAACCCAATCCTTATGTCAACTTTACTGGCAGCATCCCACTTGCTCTCAATGCACAAAACCCAGTTCCAATTGCAGCATTGAAGAACATCCCATACTTTACTGGAGAAAATCATACCACTCCTGGTGATCATGTCAAAGACATTGCTAATGTTTGTGCAATCCATGAGATTGTTGAGATGGAAATTACTATCAAATTGTTGGCATATTCATTCAAAGGGAAAGCCTTGTAATGGTTCAGGAGCCTTGAGGTAGGCTCTATCCAAAATTGGAACCAGTTGTGCATAGCCCTCCATAACCAATTTGGAGAGAAAGGGGACAACTTGTCTCTATTGGAGCAACTGACAACTATCAAGAGAGCTCCCAATGAGCAGCTAACAAACTTCAATTTCAGATTTCAAAGAACATGGGATAGAATCCCATTGGCAGTGAGGCCAATAGCTCAAGGTGCTTTCTTATACTTTCTCAAGGCTTTAAATTCTGACATTTCTATGTTGATCCAATCCATGGGAGGTGCAACTATACCTGCAGCTTACAACATCACCATTAGGGCTGAGAATTGTTTGATCCAAGCTGGTAAACTTGCACCTAGGCCTCCTATGCCCTTATATCTAGATTTGGGAAGCCCAAGTACTAGTCAAGCACCTACTTTAGCTCCTATTCCCACTCCTAGAAATCAGAGTTCAAATGAAACTTCTACTTCATCCTCTAGTGCCTCAAATGAGTTTCAAGAAGTTATGAAACAATTGTAAAATTTGGGCAATGAGCTGGTTACGCTCAAGAGGCAAAGCAAGCTCAAAGTTTTAGGCCTTCTTATCAGCCTCAAACTCATCCTAATAGACAACCATATCAGCCTAATAGGCCACCCAACCCGATTCTGCAAATCAAAATCAAGTAAGGCCTCCTGTCAATAGACCATTTCAGCCCTATAACCCCAATGTTGCATCTACCTCTAAAGCCTTAGTGCCAGTGCAAAATAATATAGCTCAAGAGTATGATTGGTGTAACCATGTAATGAACCTCACAACCAATCTATGTGCTTCAATGGTGCTTTGAACCAAGCTTTGATGGTGACAACAACTGGTGTAGAGAGTGAAGTGAGTCGAGAAACAAACCAACAACAAGGGACATTTCAACAAGATACAACTCCAAATGAGACTACACTTGTGAATTGGCAGGCTGAAGATTTTTGTGGTATGAATCAAACACCTTCTCAGAGTGTAGTAGCTAACACATGGTCAAAGAAGAGGAATATTGGTGAAGGGCAAGTCATTAGGTCCAAGTGATTCACAACCTTCCATCACTCCATAAGGTGTTGGCAAGCAAAATGCAGTTCCAAATGTGCAAGGACAGCCCAAGCCACCTTCTAGACCAGCTCAAATGCCAGTTGTTGTAGCCCATGTACAAGAAAATAATGTGCAAACTAAAGGGCAGCAAAGAGATGGTTCATCCCCATTTAACATCATTGAACAAATGAAGAAGACCAATGTGAACATATCTATGTGGGAGTCACTATCCATCCCAAGACAAAGGGATCTATTACAAGATGCCATGAAGAATTGGTCAACCTCAAATTAGCTAGCTCATATGCAAGAGAAGGTACTCAAAAATGCTACTCAGCCTAAGGGGAATCATGGAGGACAACAAGGTAAAATTTTGAAGCCCCCTCCATTCTATGTTTCATTGATCATTGGGGATAAACTAGTACATAATTGTATGATTGATTCTGGGGCAAGTAGTTCCGTGATGCCCAAGCAAATAGCTGATCAGCTGGGCCTTCAATATGAAGTCATATCCAAGGGGGTGGTGTAATTAGATGGGACAGCAGTAGCACAGATTGGGGTAATTAAAGATTTGAGCCTTACTTTGCATGCATGCCCCAATGTCATTGTTTTGTAAGATGTGTCGGTGATAGATTTTCCACCACTCTTTGCCATATGTTTGTCAAGGGATTTCACAACTAGAATTGGAGGCTACCTATCTACTGATTGGTCACACATGTTGTTTAGGACAAGGTATGGAGCCAAGGCCACAATCAGGTCTAAACCTATTGCAAACTTTCACATTAAACCTCATCCTCCAAGCCTAATAAATGTTAACTATTCAGTGTTTGATCAAGAGGATTATCCAAGCACACAAGAAGCTGACACCAAAGTTGGAAACATTCTAGATTTGACTCTTGATGAATGGGCAAGCAAGGTACATGCTTTTGATCCCTACAAGGAAATAGAGGAATTTGAACTAGGATTTTATTACATGCATGAAGAAAATCAGCCTCTTCCTAGCATCACCAAGCTAGACCATAAAGATGACAATGAGGTATGGCAGTTGTTCTTTGATGGATCAAGAAGTAGACAAGGTGTAGGAGGAGGAGCTATGCTTGTTTCACCTCAAGGCATTAAGTATTATTCAACTTTTAGATTTTAGTTTGCATGTTCTAACAACACTGCTGAATATGAAGCTTTGATACATGGATTGCATTGGTCAAGGAAGAGAGGCATCAAAAACTTACAAGTCTTTGGTGATAGTGAGTTGATTGTTAATCAAGTTAAAGGACAACATGCTGCCAAGAATGACCTGCTCAAGATTTATAAGAATAGGGTGTGGGATCTCATTGAGGATTTTGAGGGCTTTGGCATCAAATCCATCCCTAGGAAAGAGAACCAAAGCTGCTGATAGGCTTGCGGCATAGCAGATTGGAGTAACTTGCCGAGACAATAATGCAAGTTGGCAAGTGTTTGAGAGTGACCAACAAATCATCAATTTCTTACAAGAGGAAGTTGATTTCTCAGCCAAAAATCAAGAAAATTTGGAATGGCAGTACGGTGATCAAGTGGTACAACTAATAACCAACAAACTACCAAAAGGACTTGTGACTTTCGAGTCTATTTTTAATCCTAATGATCAATTTAGGAAGGATAAAGTAAACATCCAAGTCAAGGGAGAGGATTCAGAGCCCATCTCAGTTGGAGAAGGCAAGTCACTTCAAATTGGTAAATTGGCAACCAAGCAAGAAAGGTATGAATTCATGCAACTTTGCCAAGAGTTCCCGCATGTATTTCCTTGGAGCTATGAAGACCTGAGAGGTTTTAATCCCAAGCTAAGCCCATCGGGAAAAAATAGAGAAATAGACGGTCAATCCACACATTTGCCTCTCATGAAGAAGGAATTGAATAAGTTAATAGAGGCAAGTATCATATTCCCCATCAAGCATTCAAGTTGGGTTGCAAACTTGGTTCCAGTTAGAAAGAAGAGTGGAGAAATCAGGTTGTGTGTAGACTTTAGAGATTTGAACAAAGCATCCCTCAAGGATCACTACCCACTTCCTTCTATGGAGAAAATTTTGCAAGTTATTCTTGTGGCGAGAGGTTTTCATTGCTAGATGGTTATTCAGGGTATAATCAGATCATGGTAAAGGAAGATGATCAGTTCAAAACAACCTTCACCACCAAATGGGGAACCTATGCATATAGAAAAATTCCATTTGGGTTGTCTAACACCGGAGCTACTTTCCAAAGGGAAATGGATATGGCATTCAAGGGATTGATTAACAAAATAGTGCTGATATACCTAGATGATATTACTGTATTTTCTAAAAGTGCAGAGACCATCTCTTTCATTTGAGACAAGTGTTCCAAAGATGTAGAATATTTGGGGTATCCTTGAATCCCAAAAATGCATATTCCTAGCTCATGAAGGCAAGCTCCTAGGCCACATTGTTTCCAAAGAAGGGTTAGAAATTGATCTAGAGAGGGTTGAAGAAATAAGAGCACTACCATTGCAAGTCATAAGAAGGCTCTTCAAATTTTCTTGGGAAGAATCAATTTTGTTCGAAGGTTTGTTCCAAACTTTACAGCCCTTGTCAAGCCAATAACTATGATGTTGAAGAAAAGTGTGGCATTCAAATGGATAGCTGAAGGTAAGGCAAGTTTTGAGGAAATCAAAGAAGCTATCTCATGGGCTCTAACTCTCATTAACCTAGATTTCTCCAAAGACTTCATCCTTTATGCATTTGGTGGTGGTGATATAATTTCTGCAATTTTAGTACAAAGTAGAACGAAGAAAATACAGAGCAGTCAATCGCCTTCTTTATCCAAAGCTTGGAGGACTATGAAGTAAGGTATTCCTTCATTGAGAAACATGTTCTTGTAGTGATTAGGAGCTTAAAGAAATTTAAGCATCTAGTTTCAAACAACAAGGTTCAACTGTTGGTTTCTCATGTGGGAGTTAAGGAATTCCTCCTCAACAAAGATCTAAATGAAAAACATGCAGGGTGGATTACTCGTGTCATGGAGTATGACATTGAGATCAAAGTCACCAAGCTGGTCTAAGGAAAGGGATTGTGTGATCAATTGGCCTTGAGTCAACCAATTAAAGCAAGCAAAGAGAATAATGTTGTTTTGGTGCTGCAAGACAACCAAGAACAAAGAGATGTTCAAGAATAAAATGATGGTGTGCTCACTCCTTGTTGGACCTAAGACATAATGCACTTCTTACAAATAGGTCTATGCCCTCCAGAGATGAACAAAGCCAAAAGAAGACACTTCAGATTGCAAGCTATTCCGTATGTACTTGTTGATGGCGTCTTGTTCAAAAAGGATATCAATGGAGTGTTGTTGAGGTGCATTGGGACAAATCAAATTGAGAAAATGTTAGAAGAGTTCCATAATGGATCAGCTGGGGGTCATTTTTCTCCAAGAGTGACAGCTCTCAAGATCATGAAGGCTGGTTATTATTGGCCCAAAGTGTTTAGTGATTGTTATGCATGGATCAAGAGGTGCAAGAATTGTGCATTCTTCACAGGCAAAGAGAGGTTAACAACACTTCCATTGCACCTAATCTCAATTGACCATCCATTCATGCAATGGGGTTTGGACTTCATTGGATTCATTAATCCAAACTCAAGCCAAGGGCACAAATGGATTCTAACAGAATAGACTACTTCACCAAATGGACTGAGGCGGTGACACTCAAAGAGGTAAATGAATCTAGCATTCTAGACTTCTATGAGGGGATAACAACTAGATTTGGTATACCTACCACTATAATATTAGATAATGCATTGGCATTCATAGGATCAAAGGTAACTGAATGGGTTGTTAGAAATGGGATCTATTTGAGCACTTCATCAAATTATTACCCTCAAGGTAATGGCCAAGTTGAGTCCACAAACAAGAATCTATTAAGGATCATCAAGAGGAATCTTGATGAAAATAAGAGGACTTGGCACACTAAGCTCAAATCAGCTCTATGGGCTGATAGGATAACTCCCAAGAGATCCATAGGTAACTCTCCATTCAAACTTGTTTATGGGAAAGAGGCTAGTCTTGCCTATATCACTTGAGTTGCCAACATTGGAACTCATGAAGAAATTAGAATTGTTGGAGTGTGAGCCCATGGAGGTTAGATATGTAAAATTGATGGAACTCTAAGAAATCAGAGAGCATGTAGCCCAAATTGTTGGAGTGTGAGCCCATACATGTTTTGGCTAACTTGCCTTCATTCTTCCCTCCTTTTGTTGCAGGTAGATTTTGAAACTTTAAAGCACTCAAATTTCTTGGAGATGGCTTCATCAGATAGGATTTTTCTTCCCCTTTCTAGAAAGGTAAAGAAGTCCTCCTAACTCCAAATATTTTGAAAGTTATGGCTCGATGGAGGTGGGATGCAAATTTTGCCCAAGGATGAAGGCGGGTTGGTGGAAGAAAACTTGACACTTAGCCCTTTTGGCTAAAAGGTGCAAAGTCACAAGCCAGCCCATGGGCCCACGGAGGAAGGAAGCAAGTTGGCAGAGGCATGGAGAAATTGTTGGCACTTAGCCCTTTTGGGAAAAAACTTAAGGGTTTGAATTCGGCCGCACCCCCGCATCAAATCGATGATGACACATGGCAACCAATGCCAAGGTGGGCAGTCAAAGAAACAAAGGAAATTTTTCCCTTTTGCCAAAGAAGCTGAAGGAGAAAAACTAAACCAAAGTCCTGCATCCATTAGAAAGGCGCCACGTGTCTAGTCCATGTCAACAACACCCGCGGATCAATCGAGAGCGCCACATGTCTCGGAGTAGTGGGGCCGCAAAGGATTTTGGAAAACTTTCCAATTTTGTGGAAAAGGGAAAAATTTAAAGTTTGGGCCCGTGGACCCATTTTCAAATCTGATTTTCCACCATTTTTGACCTAATTCGTGCCTTGAAATTTGTGCCCAAATTTATGCCCTGATTTTGCCCTAAATCTTCAAATGGGCATATCTTTCGATCCAAAGATCAGATTTGGGAAAAATTAGACTCATTGGAAAGATATTGATCTCCTATATGCATTAGAGGCATAAAAACATCATTTTTTCAGGTTTTGAGGAAGAAAAATCCGAAACATCTTTCATGCCTTTAATGCAAACCAGATTGCTTCAAATGAGTCATTTTTGCTCAATCCGCCATGGTTGCCTTCTCCCACATGCCAAGGATGAAGAATCAACTTGATTTGATGGGGAAAAAACCCTAAAATGTCTTCTCACACCATTAATCCAAGATCAAATTGCTTTGAGAGCTATGTTTCACCAAATTCATCATTTTTTCTCCAACACGCAAAAACGAAGCTAGAGGAGTTGATTCGATGGGTTTGCAGGCTGATTTGAAAGGAATTAATGGTGGATTGTTGAATTAGAAGATATGATTTGCTTCCTCCTCTATTTTCTCTCTCCTTGCTTCAGCTATAAATGGAAAGGATTCGATCCTTTGTTTTGTTGGACATTTTCTCTTGCAGCTCCCCTTTTCTCCTTAGCAAGTGGATTCATGGAGTTTTAGACCTCTCATACAGGCTGCAACACATATTTTGCCTCCTTGCCATTGTAATGCATTGTATTAAAAACTAGGAATGATAATGCATGCTCTGTGAATGATTTTTCAATCCTTTCATGTGTTATTATTGTCTTCTGATCCTTCATTATATCTTGGCAATTTGTGCATGTTCTGTGTTACATTCTTATGATCTGTGTTTTTTGCAAAACAAAAGTTCATCACTCCTTTGGTGTATCACCATTTTAGCTTAGTTTTGTTTCCCCTTTTTGCATCTTCAACTCTATCTCCTTGGAATCTAGAGTAGGATTTAGCATTGAACCTCTACAAAATTCATGCATACACCTAAACAAAGGGGTAAGAACCAACTTTCTCTGGAGAGTTTTCTCACCTTGCAAGGTCCCACACCTTAGAGAAAACTCAATGTTGTGCAATCACACTAAATGACCCAATTATGGACTACAGATCTGAAGGTCATTTAGGGGTGTTGTAGATTTGCACTAATGGTATCACGCACGAGGAAGAGCGTGAGAGGCGGGTGTTACATGCAAACCTTCCCCCTCACAACCTTGACTATGATAAGGATATCATATTAGATGCGATCGTAGATGGATGGCTCCTTAGTGATATCCTCATTGATACAGTGTGGAGGTCAATGTTCTCACCTTGGATGCATGACATCGGATGGGAAGACTGTATTAAAACCATCTTCAAATGTGTTGTATATGGAAAATAAAATGAAGGCAATGCCCATCGGTGTCTTAAAGGATGCAACCATCACCATTCAGGGAGCTAAGTTTACTGGGGAATTCAAAGTCTTGGCACTCGCCGAGGCAGAAAATTTCCCATCATTACTTGGGCACCCATAGTGCTATAAGAATAATGTGGATCTTTGGTTCAACAAGGGATACATAAGCTTTGAAAATGAGGAGGAATGAGTCATCATACCCCTGATTGATGGGAAATCAACACCCTATATTGAACCTTTGGGAGAAGAGGTCTGGATAGAATATATGTGCACTCAATCAAGGATCCAGAGATAATTCATCCCATAGAAGGAGTTATCTAGTTTGAGGATGCTCAGTCCCTAAGTGACACCACCAGTATATTGTGTGATAATTGGGCACATCGAACGTATGAATTGATCGGATGACATTTGAGAGGATTGATGAAAAAGGTGACAAAGGTGCATATGATCCGGCGCCTAGAAGGAAAGGAGCTACCTAAGTACTCAGGAGGAACCTTCCCTAAGGTCTTTTTACAGGAGATGAAAGTTCAGTGGAAGGAGGAAAAGGAACAAAGGGGGATGTTAAGTTATGTCCTACTCAGAACTATTGCGTGCTGGTGGGAAACGCATCAGGATAATATATTGGAATGGCACGAGGTGAGAATTACCTTCTTTGTAAGGTTTTGCAAGAGCAACGTGCCCACAGTTATAAAAGACTACCATGGTAAAGAGACCGCTTCCTTCCATATCCAAGAATGTGAGAAAACCTGGACGAGAAGCAAAGAAGCATTGTCACCTTCATTATGGGTTCACAAGTTGTATTCCACCCTACAAGGTTATGTGCATGCATGGTACATTCAAGCTGAGACACGCCGCTAGATAGGGAATTGGCAAGAGTTAGTGGCTGATATCATTCAAACATTTGAGTATCAGAGTACAAAACCCTTGGTGGATAAGGCATTGCAGGATATCAAGCACCTTACCATTGGAGATAGCGTCATGGCAGAAGATAGGCTACTAGACTTGTTAGGTGAACCTGTCCTAGAGGCACACTTTGAGGAAGAAGAAATAGAAGAAATACAGTTTGAGCGCGCATGTATGGAAAAAGAAAAAGGGAAGATGGTGTATGTTATTGATGGGGAAGAAGTGGAAAACTTGGATGTTGACCATTCTGTAGGGACGCGTGAGGTGGTAGACAATGCTGATGAATGGGTGCATGCCTATCATGAGCCTTTAAGGATAAAGAAGTTTAACATTGGCTTAGACGAAGAGCCTAAGGAGGCTATCGTCGGAGACTATTGGTCGGGGAAGGAAGTCTCCAAGATCATTGATCTTTTATGTGAGTTTGAGGATTTATTCCCGCACGGGTATCATGAACTCAAAGGCATCCACTATTCCTCAAGGAAATGAGAATTAAGTTGAAGGAAGGTGTAGGTCCAATTTGGAAGAAACCATACCAAATGAATCCTAACCTACGCATGAAGTTCAAGGAAGAAATAGATAAGATGATAGCATAGGAAATTATTGAAGCTTTTGAAGAATCGGAATGGATAATTGCAATGGTAATTAGCATCAAGAAGGATGGAAGGATAAGGATCTATGTTGATTATAGGGACCTAAATGTAGTGTGTATTGTTGATCCTTTCTCAACCCCATTTCTTGAAGAAATCATAGGAGTGGCAGAGCGCGAGGTCTATTATTTCATAGATGGATTCTCGAGCTATCACTAGGTAAGGATCAAGAAGGAGGACCAAAGGAAGATGATTTTTTCCACTGAGTGTGGAAGTTTTGCCTATACAGTCATGCCTTTTGGGTTGAAAAATGCACCAGCTATGTTTTCACACATTATGGTACAAGCTTTGAGGTCTTCATCCACAAATTCCTTCAAGTCTACCTAGATGATTGGACAATATATGGGTTAGTAAAGGACCATTATGACAACCTAAAACTGATGTTTGAAAGGTCTTTGGTAGTTGAGGATATTGGTGGTGTGGGATCCTCCATGTCCTCCACTCACATATGGAGGGTCATCTCACATGGGTTAGGTTTAGGGTTTGCTTGGGTTTCATGCACTAGGGTTACTCAGCACCCTATATGTATATTTTCATTTGACATTTATGAGTATGCCAAGACACTCCATTGTCTTTTCTTTTATGTGCAAGCTTTGTTTTTTTATACAAGCTCTTCCATTGATTAATAAATTCTTCCTTACGATTACGCGAAGCTACTTGATTCCATCAAAGTGTAACTTCATCGTGGTGCATCATTTTGATTCGATTCTCGCCTGACTTTTTATTAAGCGGAAATTTTATATATTTTTTTGGTTTGGTTTCTCTAAGGTTTTTGCTATCATTTTATAGAATATAGGTTTTTTTGTGGCTTGGAGGTTTAAATTTCATGTGAAGGGGTGTTTTGTTGTGTTCAACTCCACTGAGCTCCTCTTCTCTGCTCTAAGCTCCTCCAACTCACCATGACCTCCTGTGCAATCGAGCTCTCCACCTAATTCTTTCAAACTCTGTAGTTGAGCTCCTTTACACCTGTAAGCTACACTCTTCAAACCGAGCTCTTCAAAATCTTTCATCGATTCTTGGTTATTAGCCCTTCGAGTCGTGTTTTTAGCTCTTCATTTTTTAGCTCTTCGTGATCATTTTCTTGCCTCGTTTGAGTCGTGTTTGTGATGAGTTCATTCCCGTACATGCTCTTCCCTTCTCTATCTACTCGACAAGTGAGCTTCATACCTTTGAGTTGCATTTTTATACCTTTGAGCCATTTCTTGCGACCCAAGTTGTGTTCTTTCCCCACAAGCCTATAACTCACCCTAATCTGCGTCTGCACCAAGTCCTCCCTACTATGCTCGGCCCTTGGCTTCTTCTATACGCCTCAAGGGCCTTCCTCTAGTTTTCCCTTGTGTGGCTAAGGATGTGCCACTTCTCCGCCATATTTGTGCCTTCCACCGTGTTTTACCCCTGTAGCATCTTCGTTGGAGCCCTGTACACCTACTCCTAACGGCTCATCCACCTCGGCCCACTCTCTAACCGAGCAGGCACGATCTACGCATGCCCCGAGCCTACTTTGCGTGTGCCCCAAGAGCCAAGATCATTTGACCGAGCCTTCTCAACGACTCTCCCACCCTTGAGCTCACCCCGAGCCCACACTCCACGGGCCCCTGCTCCCCACTCCAAGCTTCCCGGCTCGCCTACCTGTGCCGATGACCCACTTGGCCCCACCATGTCCCCTCTCCTGCGACCCACAAACTTGCTCCAAATGGTCCTCTCGAGTCCCGAGCCGAGTTGGGTCCACTTTCTTAATGGTGGGAATTTTTCAAAATTTCAACCTTTTTAAAATAAAGGGTAAGTTTTTTTAAATTCATTTGGTGGGAAATCTTTAAAGGGGGTATTTAATTTTTTTTAATTAGGATTTAATTAGATCTTAATTAGGGGATTTTTTTCTCTCATAATTAATTAGATTTAGTTGTAATTAAATCTATTAATGTTAATTACGATCTTGATTAGTAAAGTATATTAAAATCATCCTTTCATATAACGCAAGTTGTCATTTTTCCGAGTCCAAATAGCTCTAAAATTAGCAAAATTGGGTGTTTCCAAATGATAAGATTTAGGTGTTATTGTCGATTTTTTTACTAATCATGTGCTCAAGTGTGTAGTGACACTTTGAGCACCTCTTTGCCTTCCGAGCATTTTTTTAGCGTTCTGGCAATTATCTAGACCCTTCTTGTGTCCATTTTCTCATTGTATTTTAGCCTTATTATTACTTGCGAATTGTGAGCGTATCCACCACGATGCACAGCAAGGGGGTATCCATTGCGACATGAGATGATTTTTCTCACAACCAGGATTTTTTTTCACCTGTTTTCATATTTTTTGCAAGTTGTGTTTGTATACGGTGTCACTTTGTTGCACTCCACGAAACACATTTGTGGTACCCTCTCTTGCACATTATTACGCTAATTGCAAGATGAGTTACCAACTATTTCACGATGCATGCTCGGACCCGATTGTATCCAACACACTCAACTATAAAGTTTTGAAAGCAGGGGGGTTACTATATTGTCCTAGGTGGTTGTGATTCTTTTCTACATTCCTTCTCTCTCTTCACGATGGATGCTCTTTTAATTCCTTTGCTTACGTCGTTCAAATTTTTTGAGTGGAGATCAAAAATAATTATGAAACTAAGGGGTAAAGGGTTATACCGCATCACCATGGGAATTGAGACTGAACCAGATGAAGACCCTAAAAAATCTAAGTGGTTAAATCGTAGTGATGAAGCTTTAGGTATTCTTTGCATGTCCGTTTCTCCTGACTTTCTCTTCCACATTGAGTCATCTAAAACACCTAATTCTATGTGGAAAATGTTAGATAGTATGTTTGGACAACAAGATGACATGAGAGCGCATGAGTTGGAAAATGAATTGCTAGGGTTAAATCCTAGTGATTTTGAAAACCTACAAGCATTCTTCTCTAAGTTTGTCCACACTAGATTATTGTTAAAGGAATGTCAAGTAGAGAAGAAATATTCTCAACTGATCTTGTCGATTCTCTCTAAGTTAGGTCCTGAATATTCTGTCTTTGTGTCAAATTTTTATGCTACAAAAGATGCCTTGGGCAATGCTTAGAAAATGCCATCCTTTGACTATTTTTCATCCCAACTTATTCAAGAACATGACAAAATCATTCAAATGGGGTCTCTCAAGTCCAAGTCACATGCCCTTGTAGCAAGTACTAGCAAGGAAAAGAAGACTGATAATAAGATAGAATGAAAGGATCAACCTAAGAAGGAAACCAACACCAAAACTGAATTTAACATGAACGCTTCGACTTCTAAGCCTAAAGCAAAGAAAGAGAAGATTAAGGCCATACATGTATGAGAAAACAAATTGATCACCTTACTCAATTAATTGAGAAAAATGAAATAGGTGTTTCGAGTCTATCAAACAACATGCTCCAAAGGCCGAATCTTCTCTTTGCAAGAGAGTATAAATTTGATAAGAAGAAAGGAAATGCCCTTGTAGCCAAATTTGCTCCTTCATCGACGTGGATTATAGATTCGGTGCCTCGCACCACATGGCTTCTTCGCATGTTGAGTTCTCCAACATAGAACCTTGTGATATGTCCCAAATCATGTTGGGTGATAACATGAAAGTGTCAGTTTCCGGTAGTGGATCGGTAGAGATAAATGGGGGAACATTTAACCAAGTGTTGAGTGTTCCTAATCTCTCTACCAATCTCCTATCAGTTTACCAAATTACTCACCTTGGTGAAGGAATGCGAGTGGAATTTGATCCTAACTCGGTGATTATTCATGAGCTTAAAAATGATACTACAGTGGCTGAGGGAAAGGAAGATCACCGTTCACGGTTGTATACCTTTTCCCAATTTACTTTTGATTCAGCTTCTACTTCTCTACCTATTGAGGTTCTTCAACTCTTTGATTCGGATTTTGACTCCTCAAATGATGATGTTGTTGAGCGTGCTCCTCTTCCTAACCATCAGAGCCTTGAGTCTTCTGATTCTAACAGTAGTGATGATGAGGACTATATCCCTTCTCACTTGAGTGAAGAATCTTCGATTCGAGATTGATTCTCCTGGTCCTCTTTTGGCTAGGAAAACTTTACAAAGTGCTAGAGATTTAGTTGGAGATACTTTGGATATGAGACGTACTCACTCATATTTCATTGGAACCCACTCTTTCTTCACCTCTACTTCTGATTATGTTGGCTTATCTATTTCCTCATGTGATGACAGTTCCACTGACACCGACTCGCTTGGTTCTACTTCTAGCGATGAGGATTGTGCACCCAATTATGATATCAAGAGTACTTCAGAGGAATCTTCTCCTCCTCTCACTATTCTAGAGAGTGTTGACACATCCCACATCTCATCAGATATTGAGTAGTCTCCTATACAGTATCATACAGTCATCACACCGCCTCTCTTCCACCTTCAGTGTTTGAGGCCCCTTTCACTCCTCCACCTTCATTGGATGACTCATACCTATCTGACATCACTCTTCTGTTTGTTGAGCCCCCTCATTGGGACGAGTATCTACCTGACCTTAGTCATCTTTTCATAGAGTACACTTGTGATGTACTATAGGTTTCTCATCCATCTATAGGTATTTCAGAGGAGTTCATCATCTCCATTGTTGGGAGTGCCCCTTCTGGGACTCTTGCCACTTCCACTTTTTTGGAGACTTTCATTGATCCACCCTTGTTTGTGGATCCATTTTTATTGAGGGGATGTTTTGTTACCCTCACATCAATTAGACATGCATTCTACATGTGTTCACTCTTCATACTCAGCGATTCTGCACTCATGACATTACATTAGGATCCTTCACACTCGCTTGCTAGACCTATGTCACACTTTCATGGACCAAACTAAGAGTTCTTTGTGCTACTACCCTCATTTTCCTTTGTGGAATGCACATATTTCCAGCACATCATTTATGTCCTTCCTAAGGGTAGACACATAGTTCGGTGTGAATGGATCTTCTTCAATCTAGAGGCATAGGATCTCATCGACATTCTTCTACGAGACTTCTTAGAGTTCAGATTTTAGATTCGTCTATGGCATCTTCTACTTCCATCTTGTCTCCCTATTCCTCTCTCTTCTTCATGTTTCTGAGAGATTTCCCTGTTGTACATGGGTACCTTTTCAGGCTATTCTATGGCCAGGACCCATTTTTGGCATCTTTCTTAGATTTGAGAGTGTTTTGTTCTCTTGTGGTGGATGTTTTCCCCTTTGGTTTTTCCTTCATTGTTTGAGAATTTTTTTTTTTGTGGGTACCTCATCAGGATTTATGTTGGGACCCATTTCTCTTCTTCTTATTCTTCTAGGAAGATTTTGTTTGTATATGGGCACCTTATAAGGCCTTTAGTTTCGGGCCCCATTGACACATCTTTCTTAGTTGTTTAGGAGTGTCTTCTTGTTGTGTTTGACTCATCATAGCCGCTACCCCAGCTTCGATGAAGGGGGTGTTGGTGTGTGGGATCCTACGTGTCCTCCACTCACATATGGAGGGTCATCTCACATGGGTTAGGTTTAGGGTTTGCTTGGGTGTCATGCACTAGGGTTACTCAGCACCCTATATGTATACCTTCATTTGACATTTATGAGTATGCCAAGACACTCCGTTGTCTTTTCTTGTATGTGCGAGGATTTTTATGTTATGTAAGCTCTTCCATTGATTAGTCAATTCTTCCTTGTGATTATGTGGAGCTACTTTAATTCCATCGAGTACAACTTCATCATTGTGCATCGTTTCCGATTCAATTCTCATGACTCTTTTAGATATCCCTCAACATTAAGAAATGTGTCTTTGATACTCCATTTGGAAAATTATTGGGGCACATCATATGTAAGGAGGGCCTACTAGTAGATCCCGCAAAAGTTGCAGTAATTGTGGGATTGAGGGAGCCTACTAGTCAAAGCGTAGTGCATAGATTTCTTGTGCATATGGGGTACTACGAGACGGTTCATCAAGGGATATGTGAAGATTACCATGCCTTTAGAAGAGTTTCTTAGACATAAAAGTGTCTTTCATTTGGGAGAGGTGCAATAGAATGCATTCAATAATTTGAAGGATAGGCTTGTCACCGCACCCATCCCTGTGTTTCCCTTCCAGGATAAGCCTTTCCATGTTCATGTGGATGCCTCAAGAACCACCATTAGAGCAATAATTTCATAGCTGGAGAAGGGATTGTTGACCATTCTTTGTGCTTTACAAATATGAAATTGACACCAGCTAATGAGAATTATACTACGACCGAGAGAAAGGCATTATTAATGATCTACGCACTTCATAAATTCAAACAATATTGTTTGGAAACTCCATTTATATTTTAAACTGACCATATAACATTAAAATACTTGGTGAAAAATCCCAGTCTACAAGGGCACATATGTCGGTGGGTACTACTATTCCAAAAATTTTAGTTCACGGTGGTTATCAAACCAGAAAAAATAATTTCAGACCTAAACATTTGTCTAGGATTGATTCAAGGAGGACGCACAAAGCATTGAATAGACTATGCCGGATGAACAAGCTGTTTAGGTTGTGTGGCATGCGCCCTCAAATTTAGAGGACATTGCGGTATTCCTTAAAATAGGTGTGGCACCAGATGAAATGAAGGCCTTAGAGAAGAAGAAGTTGGCCATACGCGCGTCGTGCCCTACATGTTAATTAGTGGAGATCTGTACAAAATGGGTCATGATGAGGTTCTACGCCATTCAATGCTATAAAATGAGCGCATTACAATTTTGGAAGAGGCACATGGTGGGATAGTAGGAGGACTATGTGGGAAATGCAACTGCATGTGAGAAGATTCTACTCGTAGGGCTTTAGTGGGAGATCATTTATCAAGATTACATTGAGTTTTGCAAGGCCTGTGACCATTTCCAGCACCTTGGCAAACCTAGAAAAAGGGATGAAATTCCCTTGCAACCAATAGCCTAGTGTGGAACCATTTGAGAAGTGGGCTATCAACTTTGTCAGACCAATCTTGCAGGCCAACATGAAGGAATGGTTTGCGGTATATCCTCACTTGCACTGATTATTTGACAAGGTGGGTAGAGGCAATGCCTACAAAGGATTGTATAGTGGTTACCGATGCTAGATTTTTATGGGAAAACATAATCAGTAGGTATGGATGCCCATTGAGTTTGAAAAGTGATAGAGGTACACACTTCCTCAATGAGGTAGTCAGGATTCTATTGTCAAAATTCATGGTGGCCCGTCACAAAACTACTCCCTATCACCCTCGGGAAAATGGAACTGAGGCATTGAACAAAATACTTATTCATACATTGACTAAGATCTATGATGTTGGTAGACAAGATTGGGATGAAAAAGTATCAGTCGTTCTTTGGGCGTATAGGATAGCCTATAAGAGGTTGAATAAGTCCACACCATTTTAATTGGTGTTTGGCGCAGAGGGTGTCCTACCAGCTAAATTCATGTTACCTTCTCTATGTATAGCGCACATAGGAGGATTGGCCAATGAACAAGCACTAGAAGAAATAATTGACAAGTTAATGCGGTTGGATGGAAGATGATCACTCGCAGGCGGAGCTAGAAGATAGAAAAATAAAAACAAAAGGCATGGCATGATCGTCACATTAAGAATAATAATTTTGAGGTTAGGAAGATGGTGCTACTATATGATTCCAAGTTTTTGTGCCATCCTGGGAAGTTAAAATTCCATTGGTTGGGTCCCTACATCATCTCGTACATCCTTGATTCAAGTGTGTGCGATTCTACAAGCATTGGATGGGATGAGATTTCAAGACACTTCGGTGGGAGTAGGTTGAAGCCGTCTTACTAGAAATAAGTCTTCTTGGTGTTTGTAAATAAGGCGGATATTACAGTTAGTTTAGGATTTCCCTTAATGCATTATATTTTCTTGTGTTTCCCTTTCTCATTGCTATTTTGTGTTGTAATTACGTAGAGGACCGTGCATCATTTTAGTGTGAGGTGGAGTAAGGTGGAAGAAATTGAAGTGTGAAGTGCCAGGAAGGATTGCATTGGAAAGCTTGGTTGGATGGCCCTGGGAAAGGAAGTGCATGAGAGGAAAGGTGAAAAAGGATGGTTGGTGTTAGGGTAAGGCTACATTGTAGATCCACATACAAAATTGGAAGAAGCGCAAAAGTAACACGAGGTAGGCGAGAGCAAAAATCATGACAAAAGAAGTACCTTCGGCACTAGTTACGTGCACATAAGAGTCTCTGTCAAGATGGATTGGTTACATGCCAGAAGGTTGGAGAATTATCCGTGCAAGGTTGGGCACGTGAGTTAAGGCGCTAAAGACGGGTTTGTTTGAAAAATCCGCATTAAGTGTTAAAGTATGGTGGTAGGTGAAGTGGAATTTAATGCTAAAAGTGGGAAAAACTATAAATAGAAGGTTGGGCACTTCATTATTTACATTGTGAATATGAAGAAGGAAGAGCTTTTATGAACTAGGGTTTCCAGAGTTGATCCGTGTGAAGAAAAATTGGAGAAATTTAGCCATGAGTGACTAGTTTGGATCTACAAACCAGGAGGGAAATAGTTCACGGGCATAGAGAGAGTTGTGGAGAAGTGCCATCTTGTGAAGGGAATATTCCAGTGAGGGTTTGACAGCTAGGGCACGGGTTGGAAAGGAGTTTCTTCACAAGTTCAAGATCTAAACTTGGAAAGGGTAGAGAAGCATAGAAAGAGACATTGAAGTGCAGAGAAAACCTACACAATGGCACCTAAGAAACCAACAAGTAACACCTAAAAAGGGCAAGGGCAAGGGAAAACAACAAGAGACTACCACAAGTACCAACGAGGAATGGTATGTAGAAATGCAGTACCCAGATGGGGTTTCACTCGACATGGAATGGGAATCCCACTTGAGAAAAATGACAGTAAGTGACTATAATCATCACACGAATGCTATTGAAAAGGAAATGGAGCTAGAGTTAGTGCACGACTAACTAGAGAACACCTGAGGGGTTACCAATTTATAGCGATGAATTCAAGGTGAAGTTAGAGAAGGCGAGATTATTACAACTCTATGAGTTACCCTACTTCAGAAAGCCATAGTGCCTCTATCAATGGCTAATGTCACGTGTACATGAAGACCACTTTCACTTCACGGGGTGTAAGATGTGCATAACCCCTCAGCTAATTTCAAGATTCACAGGCCTTATCTGTGAGGGAGAAATCTTAGAGGATGACCTGTGCGACAAGGAAGCAATTAAGGAAACACTGGCCGCGTATGCATATAATAAGGGGTCAAGGTAATTTGATATCAGGGATATCCAAGACCCAGTGATGAGAATGACCATGTGCATATTGAAAAATGGTATAGCATGATGCCCATTCACGAGGTGCATCTTGAAAAATGGTATATGCACTTAAGGAATGCGTTCGAGGCGAGAATGGAGAATACCGAACAAGCTGCTAGCACTTACAGTAGGAGAAGCTAAGTTTGTTGTATACCAACACTTTTGTATTGGTAGGTTCAAGTTGACTAATGAAACCATGAGCCCATGGTGCAAGCTCCCATTCACCTTCATAGCTCAATGCTTCGGGTGGGAGTTAAAAGATTCAAGGATTTCAAGAAGTTAAAGTTTGACCTCATAATTTTGGACCAGGACCATAGGGAGATGTGCAGGATGTTGGTCTACCCCAACAAGTGTGTGTACATGGAAAAGTATGTGTCACATGAAGTCCAAATGGTGAAACCCCTGACTTTGCCCATTGCGGGGAGGTCCACAACGTGTGTATACCTTCAGATAAGGCCCAAGTTTGAGAAGGGCACTTATCTTGAAAATGAGATAGCTATACTTGAGGACCTAACAAGTAGGAAGAAGCCCGCACCCAGACGAAGGAAAAATAAATGTAGAAAAAGGCACCAAGTGCCCAAGATACATAGGAAATAGGCACCCTAGGAACAAGCGCTAGAACAAGTACTTACACGCACAGGAAGAGGTCCCAGTCAAAGAGGAGGTGCCAGAACAAGAAAAGCTTATCGCAGAGAGGAGAAATCACTAGAGGAAGAGGAAGAGAAAGAAGAATATCCTATATTGGAATCCCCAATTAGGAAGAAATAGAAGGTGATGGAGGAAGTTGACTCGAAGGAAACAAAGAGCTTGGAGAAATACATAGGTGAGAGGGATGACGATGAAGAAAATGATCTTGAAGGGGACCAAGGACCACTTGTTTTCAGCGTGCACGGTTCGGAAGAAGAGGGCAGAGAAGAAGAACATGAGTTCATTTTCATGCGGTGCAAGGGTATCCAGGAGGAGGAAGGCACCTAGAACATGGGAAGAATTGAAGAGGTTGGTGCATAGGATCAAAAACTCCAAGCCTCACAAAAGGAGAAAATAAATGAGGCAATGAGAAAGAGAAGAAAAAAAAATCATTAAAGCCTTGGAAGAATAGGAATTAGAGCACAACGTTGAGATAGTGATGAATGAGGACAAGGAAGAAAGCATAGGGAAAGATCATGGTAGCATGGGAGGCCCCGTCTATTGGTAACTATTCCTAAGGGCACGTGCACAGGGGGAAAGTGCATGGAGATCCAGAGGTAAGGAATGAGCTACATTAATGATCCCAACAAGGTGTTGCACATGCACTTCCAAAGCACAGTCCCAATAGATCAACTCTTGGAAATGAAGTCATTTGATGAAGAAGGTGCATACCCTCAGATGAGGAAGATGCTATCTTGGGAAATTGAGTCCCACATTGATGAGCCAGAGTTCGAGGTAAGCCAAGGGGAACTAATGAAAATGCTTGAGTCAAAAGGAGACAACCCCTTGGTAAATGCTCAAGACTTTCAAATGAGTAGTTATGCAATGTGCTCAACAAGGTCTCAATTGAGGTCAAAGCTAGGCTCTTTGGACGGAATGACAGGTAAGATTTATAGAAGCAAAACTAGAAAACAAGAAGGAAAAACTAGAAGAGAAGGCTAAGGATTTAAAGCATGAGGAGTTAATTAGCACTCAACTAAAGCATGAACTTAGGGAAGAAAAGGCAAGGGTGTGTGAAGTACATAAGAAGGTATAATCCATCACGAGATGCCATTTTTTAAAGCATTCAGACACGGAACCGCCCACGTAAAAGTATGGATCTTCCCTTGAGTTCCTTGAAGACTTAACGTGCATCCTCACCATGGAGAGGCAACCTCTAGCCTTAGAATCCACGGAAGAAGTAGCAGCATGCCTGGAGAAGGAGGATAAATTAAAGGTAGTAGCAATCATGGCTGAATACAACAAATTCCTTGCTAATGTAAAGATTGTTGCCCATACCACTGAGGCCGCATATGAAAACTACATAGACAGAGATAAAGTGGCAAGTATTCTAGTTGCCAACTATGAAGAAAAGCTTAAAGAGTTCCAAGAAAAGAACAAAGGGAATGGATTAAAGTGAGATAGAATCCTAGACGAGGTTAAAAATAAGTCATAATCTATAGAGGCCCTAAGGGGTATAATCAAGAACCGGGTAAAGGAGCTATACCCACAAATTACTAGTAGGATGGACACGCTTGAGGATGCGGGCAAGGAGTTGGAAAAAATTTTGACACTATGAATGCTCAAGGAGATGGACTAAGTTTTGGGGAGATAAGCGCCATAGTCAATGACCTCTTCCAGAGAGCACGAAATGAAGTTAATGCTTGGAACAAGTTGGAGGCCTACTTGTAAAAATATTTTCCTAGCTTGTTACAATAGTGCCATCACTTCCCCATTCTTTCTTCTTTCCTGAATTCTTCATCCCCTTATTCTTTTCCCAAGACGTTAAGTCTATTGTGATTCTTTATTCATTGGAGAAGTGTTCCCATGGGTAGAGAACATGCATAGTGTGGGGTGATGTTGGGCCCCTAAAATATTGACTAAGTACACAAAGGCGCATGGGCGCACAAGTCCTAGGTTGAAGGATGGGTGCACAAGAAGAAGGCGTAAAAGGTAGGGTTCTATGAGGGTTTTAGAAGGGCCCTATTGCACACCGGTAGAACAAGGTCTCAGGACTTATCCATATTTGACGTATCGGGTAGGACACAAGAAAAGTGTGACTCGACTACACATGCAGAGTGGATAAGGTGCCATCTGGCAATAGGTTGGCCTAGGAAGGAATATGCCCTGCGATGGAAGCTTCTAGAAGACCATCATGGAAAAAAGTGGAGAGCTCAGGCCTGGAGGAGCATGATCCCATAGAGGACCATATTCAAACACTTGGCACCAGATTTGAGGCCACATAAGGATGAGTTGGCACTTTGGGGTGCATATAAATAGAAGCACTTCCAGAAGAAAAGAGGGAGAGGAGAGATCAATAGAGAGCGGAGCTCTGCAGAAATGCCGCAAGGAGTCATATTGGGTTGGGTAGATGAAATATAGGAGAAGGATGTATCAAGGGCTTGGGGTTATAAAATTTCTTTTTGAGAGCTAAATGATATGGATCTAGTTATGATGCATGACTTTGGTCTGCCATAATGTGGTGTTTTGTAGTAAGCCTAATGAATGTAATGAGGTTACCAAGTTAATTGAATATGATCCTTCTTGGTTTGGATTCATACATGATTCTTCATAGTTCCTTTTCATGTATGTTTATAAGATGAATATGAATTCCTATGCATTTTCCTTTCTATTTTGATTCAGTTCTTTAAGTCTGTTAAAGTATCTCTATCTGTAATGACTACAATGATCTAGATCCGTTTTGAGCTCTATGATGTTTGCATGTTTCATTCCCACTCACTTCCTTTAAATTTTGGATCATAGATGATGTTTTCCCACTCAACTCACATAAAAGAGAGACTCGGCACCCGCGCATGCCTCGAGTGAGTGCCCAGTGCCCGTTGGGTGATAGGTCGGCGCGCATGGGATTCCCTTGTTCTTTGGTGGGTGTAAAAATGACTATAATGCTGATTTGATTTGGACTCAAGAATGGTTAGGATACATCGTGTTGTGGAAAATCAATGGATACCTAAGTTGGAAGTAGAGTCTGAGGTGTTGCAAGTAAATATTACAGACCACACCGAGGTGGCACGCACCAAAGAAGCATTGCAGTAGAATCCTACCATCATGAAGGAGGAGGTTCTACATGCATGATACCCATATCCTTCTCATCAGAAAGAGGTTTATCAGGAAACCATGGAAGTTCTCAAGAATCTTCAAGGTGAGATACAATACTTAAAAGAGAAATCACGGAAGATGGAGCAAAATAAAGTATCAGAGATGGTCCAAACTGATATAGATGACTTAAGAGAAGTATGTAAATTTTTCTTTAGGAAAATATCATTCCATTGTTAGGGGATTGGTTAAAAGGAAACACTCGCACACAAGTATTTAGATTGGATGGTAGATCCTGCATGTGAATCTTCCCCCTCATAGCCTAGATTATGACAAGGAAATCACTCTGAATGTTGTTGTGAATGGGTGGCTATTGAGTAATATGCTAATTGATGCGAGCACAAAAGTCAATTTTCTTACCTTAGATGCATGGGTACAAATGGGTAGACCCCCATTACATCCATCCTCTAATATATTGTTTATGGCTTATCAAACTAAGGCCACTCCCATCAGATTTTTAAAGATGCATCCATTACCATACAAGGGGCCAAGTTCACTGGAGACTTTGAGGTTTTAGTGTTGGTAGAGTCGGATAGCTTCATAACTCTATTAAGGTGTCCTTGGCACTATGAAAATAATTTTGATCTTCGATTCAACAAGGGCTATATCAATTTTGAAAACAAGGAGGAGAGAGTTATTATCCCTTTAACAGATGGAAAATCTACACCCTATGTTGAGCGCTTGAGTGAAGAAGATCTGAATAGGATTTATGTATGCGCCATCTAAGACCCAAAGATGCTTAAGCCAACTAAAGAAGGAATAATTCAAAGTGGGAGGATGCATAGTCTATTAGCAATCCTACAAGTGTTGCTCTGTGATAATTGGGCTCATATCACTTATGAGTTGGAAATATTGGTTGGGCTCATATCACTTATTTCCTAGAGGCAACAAACCATGTTATGTCGGAGAATAGGTAACAAATCAGTACCTTGTTACAGGAGAAGGAGATCTATGATATTCCTACACACCATGGAAGAACAATGGATAAACCCATTAGAAAGAAGAAATATGCTAGCATATAAACTACATGGGATAGAATCATGTTGGTGGATGGCCCACAATGATAATCTTGAAGGATGGAAAGAAATTAGGATCTCTCTTACTACTAGGTTCTTCATGAGCAATGCACCTACTCAAATTTGTACTTATCATGGTAATCAACCTGTTCAGCACCATGTTCAGAAGTGTGAGAGACTCTAGACAAAAGGGCAGGAAGCTTTACCACCTTCGCTATGGGTGCACAATTTTTATTCCACTTTATAAGGATGCACGTGCGCTTGGTATGTATATGCAAAACTCCATAAAGAGACTGAAAATTGGCAAGATTTAATTACAAGAATGACCTAGATGTTTGAATTCTTCTCTACAAAGCCTCCGGTGGAAGAAGCATTGAAATTCATAAAGCACTTAACTATGGGAGATAGTGCTAAGGCTAAAGAACTCCTTCAGGAGTTATTGGATGAAGGAGACTCATGAGTGCATCTTGTTGAAGAAATAGAGGCTAATGCAACATTACTTCAACGCATTTTCCTTGAGAAGGAAAAAGGAAAAATGGTCTACTTAGTGGATGATGAGGAAGTAGAAAATCTAGATGTAAATCATTCAACAAGTAGGCATGAGGTATTGGATAGTGCAGATACAACCACACGTGCCTATCATGAACCTATGAAGACAAAGAAGGTGAATATTGGATCATAGGTTGAGCCTAAGGAAGCCATAATTGGGGACTATTGGTCAGAATCTGAAGTGGAAAAAATCATAGAGTTACTAAGGGATTATCAAGACTTATTCCCTAGGGGTACCATGAACTTAAAGGCATGCATGAATCATTAGGGGAGATGAAGATAAAGCTTAAAGAGGGTGCACACCTAGTTAGAAAGAGACCCTATAGGATGAACCCCAACTTGCACGAAAAGGTCAAAGATGAATTTGTAAAATGTTGAAGTATGGAATTATCAAGCCCATTGATGAGTCTTAATAGGTTATCCCAATGGTGATCGATGTATCAAGAAGGATGGATGCGGGGAGTTGAATGTTGCGTGTGTGATTGATCCCTTTCCTATGTCATTCATTCGAGGAAATACTAGAAGGTGTTGCGGGGTGGGAAATCTAATAGTTTACTGGATCGGTTCTTTGGGTATCATTAGGTTCGGATTGCCTAGGAGGATCGGGAAAAGACTACATTTACTATTTAATGGGGTAGCTTTTCCTATATTGTAATGCCTTTTGGTCCTGAAAAATGCACTTGATGTATTTTCACGCATAGTTGTTCAAGCATTCAAGGAATTTATTCATAACTTCTTACATATAAAAGGTTGAACAAAGCCACACCATTTCGATTAGTGTTTGGTGCGAAGCGATTATTCCTATGGAATTTATGTTACCTTCTTTGTGTATTACGTGTGCTAGAGGTCTTGCATTGATGAGCAAGCATTATAAGAATGTATTAAACAATTAATCCAATTAGATGAACAATGAGCCAAAGCATGTTGGAGTAAAAAACAAGAGAGGGCCGGATGGAAAGCATGGAATGAAAGGCACATCACGGATAAAAAAGTTGGAGATATGAAAAATGGTGCTCCTTTATGATTTTAGGTTTTTGCACCATCCATATAAACTCAAGGTACATTGGTTGGGGCCATACATTATCACTAATATACTAAAATCAAGCATTTTTCAGATTAGAGGCACTTGATGGAATATAGTTACTCGATTACTTCAACAGAGTAGGATGAATCCCTACTATAAATAAGTCTTCTTGGTATTTGTAATAAGGTAGTGTTGTCATTTAGATTAGGGTTTAAATTCTACATTCCCTTAATGTGTTTCCTTCTTTATTGCTACGCTTTGTCAACTTAGTTGGTGTGTTTGTGTAATAAGCACATTCACGCACCATAAGCTAATTACTATTTGAAGAATTTTTATGCGTAGAGGACTGCACATACCCTTAGTGTGGGGTAGGTTGTTGATATCTAGGTACAAGACTAATGGAAATAAGTCCACATGAAAGAAACTATCTACGGGTGTTATTCAAGGTTAGAAAATTGAAAAAAAAATCTTCTAGACATAAGGACCATAGATAGAGAGGAATGAAGAAACAATTATAATGCGAGGTAAGCAGGGGCTGGGAAGACTACCATTTGAAGGCAAAGTGATGAGATACTCGGACTCATGGAAGCACATTGAAGAGAATTCCACAACCAAAAGGTAGGATGACGTCTTTAGAAGGTTATAGCTTGGGCGCGAAGATGTACCATACATGAATTAAAGAAAATGGTCACTTAAAGAGAGGATCGTTGGTAGGTGGAAGAGTAATAAATGTAATAAATTTTTGAAATTCTATATAAGGGTGGGATGTGAGTTAATTTTTACCATTGTAATTGAGAGGATTTGAAAAGGGTTAAGTGCGAACGAGCTAAGAAATCATGTTGAGGTGCGTAGAGTGTGAAACTAGACATGGAGAGAAGGGTTGTGCGTTGGAGAAGCTTTTGTTCCCATAGGAGAAGGGTTTGAGTGAAGAGATGCATTACAAATGAGCTAGGGCACATGATTTCTACTAGGGCACAGAGATTTAAGCTAGGTTTTGAATTACTTGAATACAGAGGGAAGAAAAGAGATATTTTTCAAATGGCACCAAAGAAAGCACCCACAGCAAGAGATAAAGGGAAGAAGAAGGTTGAAGTGGAAGAAGAGATTTCTCTCAAGAGTAATTTTTAGAAATGCGTGATCTCAGGTGGGCATGATTGTGGGACAAGAATGGGATTCCCATATCTGCCAATGTAAAATCAATGACTATAACCATCAAACATCAGATAATAAGGAGCTTGATGCGTTACTGAGCATGAAAACGAACAAGCACATGGCAAAGGATATGCCAGTATACGATGACACTGGTGAGAAGTTGTTGAAGTAGAATGGAGTCTACTAGCTGTATGAGCTACCATATTTTGGAAAGTATGAACCATTGTATCAATGGTGATGAGTAGAGTCCATGAGGACTTCTTCTACTTCCAGACGGAGGGTAAGAATCACAACTGCTTTGATTTCAATGGTGACAGGACTAAGGGCCTCAGGGTTGGATCTAGATAGTGATTTAACTGATAAAGCCACAATCCTGGAGATAAGGAAGGATTTGGGGTATACCAAGGGTCCGTGCGACATGGACATTGACAAGTTGAAGAAGTACCCAGTAGTGCAGGAAGCTACACATCTTGTGACAAAGTTGAATGACCAAGGAAGGTGGTCACAGGTAAACACAATGTGGTTACACGTTGCCAAGAATATGTCTCAAGGAGTGGTCTACAACATTGCAGATCACATAGAAAATAAAATCATTGAAGAAGTGTGGACAGTGTGACAGGATAAGTTTTGGCATTGTGTTATTGTCCTTAGTATTCATGGAGATTGGGGTGCTGATGGGCCAAAGGAGAATATTTGGGAGTACCCCATGGAACACAAGTCACTGCGGAAAGATTTGGCAAGTACTTGTGCGATGGATCAATGAGTGGACCATTCAAGTAGAGGGTGGAGATGTGGTATGATAGACTCGTGCAACATTTGAGGAAGAGTGGTGCATACCCAAGGATTTTCCTTCGGTGGTGGGTAAGGTAGTTCAATTTGTAGTATACCAAAAAAATTTCATCACGCGATTTGTAATGAAGGACGGGGCTTGGAGCCCATGGTGCGAATTTATGTATGCCTTCACAACAAGGTATTTCTAAGCATTGGTCCATCGGTTTTCAGATGCATGCCACTTAACCTATAATGCAGACAAGGTATATTGTGACTACCACACTTTGAGGAAGATGTATATTGGTGCAATGTATACATTGAAAGACTTATTTCATATATTATAAGCATGAAACCTGTGAGCTTGGCAGTTGGGGACACTAGAGCAACGCTCGTGTACCTAAAACTCAAACCCAAGCTGGAGAATGCTACATATGTGGAGAATGATTTCACACTCCCAAGGCCACCAAGGGTAAGCATACAATGATGAAAAATGTTCCAACACCCAAGCCCATAAAAACAATTCAAGTCGATGATGAAGAGGAGGAGCATGAGGATAGTGATGGTTTGGAACATAAAGGTAGAAGACAAACTCCAAATAAGGATTAAGCTGAGTGCACAACTACTCTACCTCAACCAAAAGAGGAAGATGATGAGGAATTGGATGTGGTCCAAGGAGAGTTCTGATTCAAGAGAGTATTCAAGAGGATAAGGACCCAAGGTGCTACTCCGCAAACAATGCACAGATCACCTCGACTCTCTCCACAAAAGGAGACAACTAAGAAAATAATAAGGAAATTAAATTTGAATGAGGAAGTAGAAGAGTCGGAGGAAAGCACACCCAATTCTCCTACACCTCCAAAGAATGTAGAGGAACAAAAAGATGAGGAAATGAAGGATGGAGAAGAGGAAGAAAAAGGGGCAGATGAGACAACAATAGAGACTACTCAGGACATAGCAGCACAAGTTCCCAATCTTGAAGCCCAAGTTCCTAAGCAGCCTAGATCAAGAAGAATAAGTGGGGAGTATATTCCACTAGCCATGGGCTACACTAAGGACACATATAAAATTGTTTGTTCCGTTTCCAGTGCACAATGGCACAAAAGGAGTTATATGGTTTGGAGTTAATGGATCAAGATACGGCGACAATGTGCACAAGGAACTAATTGTCATGGTCGATGCACACGCACATGGATGAACTTGACTTTGATGTATGTGAGGATTCATGCATGTTAAGGAGGTTGAAAAAGACACCTCAAGCTAGACACATAATAGTAAAGCCTATTGTTATGTCAGATGAACAGTGAGCAATGCTTTGGTGAAAGTCTCAATAGAAGTCACGCGTTGGAACATGGATAAAGCTACAAAAATTAGAGTGCTAAGGGAGGAGATTAAGACTAAGGATGAGGAAATCACACACCTAAAATAGGAAAAATACTTTTCATAGAAGAAGAATGTTGTTTTTATCAGCATGGTGGAGGAGATTGGTGACAATGTCATGAAGGCTAGGCCACACTTAGAGCCAAAGGTACCCAAGACGTTTCCTTCGGCAATACATTATGTAAGTACATTGGTGGACTTAGTGCTTGAAGATGAACCTTTGTGCATGCCTGAGCCAAAGGATCCAACACAGGAAGCAAAGTAAGAAAAGGCTTCAGTGATGCGAAGATTGCATCATATGAAGGATTTCTTCAGAGCTTACAGGAGGAACTCAAGAAGGTGGATCAAGTGCTGAATATTTGTACAGCGCCAGAAGGCTGTTATAAGGACCAAGACCATTTTAGAAGACAATGAGGTCCTGAAGGCCATGAAGGATGAGATATTAGGCCATGCAGAATGTTTATCACTTGTTAAGAAAAAGCGTGAGGCCCTTACAACAACTCGGGAACCACACAGGATGGACTTGTTGGAAGGGAGAATGACTAGCATGTCCAACATTGTGTTGGTATTATAGAATGAAAAAGGAGAGATTGCAAGGGATGAATCGAGTAAATTACAGTGGATATTCTAGAGAAAGCAGAGGCTATGCTCAATGATTGGCATATCTTAGAGGTAGAAATAAAAGAAGAATGTCCCAAATTGATGATTCAAAGGCTGCAACAGAAGATACTACAGGTTAAAGACATTCTTTTATTCATCAAAATTCTTTATATTCTTCTATTCATATTCTTTGATTCATTTTTGGAGACAACCATCCGGGGCGGCAATGAAACTAGTATGGGGTAATGTTAATCAGTCAAACTATGGCACTTAGTGAAGAAAATACAGAAGGTTCACATGGAAGAATAGAGCACATTCAAAGTGCGAAGCATTGGAGAGGATTGTGTGCGAGAACAAAAGACAGATTTCAGGACTTAGCTATTTTCATGATGAGGATCTATTTTTGGAGATAGTGTGTGGAGCACTCAAACCAATTGGAGACTTGCACGACACACATTGGATATTTTGGATGATCGGTTACAAATCATTTTGCATGGATGCAGGCTAAAGATAGAATTGTGAACTAATAGTTGACTAAGAGAGATCTATTGTTAACACTCTTGCATGTAAGCCTATTTTTGTAACGGTGTGTGGCTAATAATAGCATGCAACCTATTTTGGGATTAGATAAGTGGTGAATGGAAAGTCCCCACCCTTATAAATATGTATTGAACTATGTAGCAGAGAGAGCATATATATATATATATATATATATATATATATATACGTCGAGAACTAGGTTATAGTGAGATTATGTTGTCAAATATATTACGTGCATGAGCATATACTACTGTGATTGTAAGGAAGCTTATGTGTATTTATTGTAATTAATATAATGGATATTATGGACTGAAACAAGGTGTTCTCATGGTTATAATTCAGTATTGCATGCTTGATTCCATTATGGTTATCTGTTAAGTCTGTTATGTTCTAGATCTAGATCTAAATATGCATTGTTTGAAAGATATATTAGCTATAGATCTGAATGATTAAAGTCTTCATCATGCTAACATCCTACAATAATAACCCTAAAGAGGACACAGTACCTTTGTGCACTTTGGTGAGCGCTCGAGTCTAGGTGGTGATGTGCTGGCGTGCCTAGGATTGTATTGTTGAATTCTAGGCTACATCATGGTCATAAAGGATGCATCTATTACTATTCTTGGGGCCACATTTCTTGAAGGATTTTAGGTGTTGGAACTTTCTCAAGCACATAACTTTCTAACATTACTTGGGTGACTCTGGTGCTATGCGAGTAATGAAGATTTGTGCTTTAAGAAAAGGTACATCAATTTTGAAAACAATGAGGAGCAGGTGATTATAGCTCTATTTGAGAATATATTTGAGCCCTATGTAGAACCATTGAGTGAGGAGGAGCTTAACATAATATATTTACATCAAAGGTGCATGATCCAGAGAATTTAGAACCATCCAAGGAGGGTGTGCTTCATTAGGAAGATGTGTAGTCTGTAAGTGACACTACTAGTGTTGCTTGTGATAACTTGGCTCATGAAACATATGAAATGGTTAGGTGCGAGGTCAAAGGAAGAGTCACAAGAATGATTAGGCCACACATGGTGAGGTGATTAGGATGTAACTGTGTACCACGGTATACTGGTGAAGGGAACCCCGATGCATTTCTATGCACCATGGAGACTCAGTGGTAGAATTAAGGGGATAGAAGAAATATGTTATTCTATACTTTGCGCAGGATAACAACACGTTGGTGATAGCAAGAAGTGAGAATCACTTTTTCCACCAGGTTTATTTAGAGCAATGTACCTACACAAACATGTGAATTTCATGGGAAGTCTCTTACCTCTCATCACGTCTAGGAGTGTGAGAGATATTAGGCACAGGGTAAGGAGGCATTACCACCATCACTCTAGGTGCATAATTTCTACTCCACCTTATGCGGTTGCACGTGCACATGGTATGTCCATGCTGAGTTGAAAAGGGAAACAAAAAATTGGCAAGAGATGACCTCAAGTATGATCCAAACTTTTGATTACTTTTCTACTAATCCTCCAATCCATGAAGTACTATAGATTATGAAACACCTTACATTGGGGATAACGTGAAGGATGAAGAAATTATGCTAGATTTTTTGGGAACCTAATCTTGAGGCACACCTTGACCTTGAAGAAATAGATGAAGAAGAGATGGTTTGTGCCTAGAAAGAAAAAGAAAAGGGAAAACTGGTGTACATGATAGATGATGAGGAAGTGGATAACCTAGATTTTGACCACACTGAAGGTACTCGCAAGGTGATGGAAAATACGAGATGATAATATGTGCATGTATCACACTCCTATGAAGACAAACAAGGTTAAAATTGGTACAAATTCATATCCTAAGGAGGCTATTATTGGTGATTACTTGGTAAGAGAAAGAAGTGTCTAAGGCTATCTAATTCTTCTTATGACTTCTAGTTCTGAGGGGCTATCATGAGTTGAATGGAGTACACCCTTCTTTAGGAGAGATGAAAATAAAACTAAAAGAAGGCGTGTGCCCGGTTAGGAAGAGGCCTTACAAGATGAATCCTAATATGCGCATGAAGTTAAAGGAAGAAATTGACAAGATGATCAAGTCTGGAATCATTGAGCCTATTGAAGAATCTGAGTGGGTTAGCCCCATGGTAATAAGCATTAAGAAGGATGGGAGGATAAGGATTTGTGTGGACTACTAGAGAACTCAATGCTTCATGTGTTATTGATATTTTCCCACCCCATTCACAGAATAAATTCTTAAGAAATTTCTTTGAGTATGAGATATATTATTTTACTGAGATGGATTTTCGGTTATCACCAGTGTGCATTGCGAAGGATGATCAAGAAAAGAAAAATTTTACTAGTGAATGGGGAAGTTTTTCCTACATAGTTATGCCCTTTGGAATGAAAAATGAAAAAACAATGTTCTCGTGCATTATTATGAAGGCCTTTCGATACGTTATTCATAAATTCTTGTAGGTATATCTGGATGATTAGATAATGTATGGTTTAGTAAAGGATCATTGTGATAATCTAAGGCTCATGTTTGAGAGGTGTAGGAAACTAAGCATCTCTCTCAACATTAAGAAGTGCATCTTTGCAACACCATTTGACACTTTACTTGGGCATATAATTTGCAAGGAAGGATTGTTGGTAAGACGAGCCAAGATAGTTGGATCTTGGGTTGGGAAGAACCTAAAAATCAAATTGAGGTGCATGGATTATTGGGACATACAGGCTATTATAGGAAATTCATCAAGGGATATGCAAATATTGTCATGCCCTTAGAAGGATTGTTGAAAGCTAAAGGAAATTTCTATCAAGGTGATGTGCAACAACAAACATTTGAGACATTGAAGGAAAGGATGACCATTACACCTATTTTGTGCTTTCCTTCATGAGAAAAACCCTTTCATGTTCATAATGATTCTTCTTGCATAGAAATCGGTGCAATTTTGAAAAACCACGGGAAGGAATTATGGATCATCCCATTTGTTTTGTAAGAAGGAAGTTGACACCGTGAAGTAGAATTACAAAACCATTAAGCGTAAGGATTTTTCCATGATCTACATGATGCAAAATTTCATACAATACTTGTTGGTGACCTCGTTTATCTTCTATATAGATCATATGGCACTCAATTACTTGGTCAACAAGCCTATTTTTGCAAGGGCACATTTGCAGGTGGATACTTATATTTCAATAATTTGAGTTCACCGTTGTTGTGAAACTACGAAAAAGTAATTCAGGGCCTAAAAATTTTCAATGCTCAATTCCGGTGAGGATACACAGAGTATTAAGGACACAATGCCGATGCATAGCTTTTCATATTAAATTACATGTCCACAAAGTTAAAGGATACTACAAGTGTTTTTGAGCACTAGATAGGAACATGAAGGAATGAAGACATTAGAGAGAAAGAAATTTGTAATACGCGTGGCATATTACCTATTGATTGGTGGATATTTTTACAAACTAGGTCATGATGAATTTTTACATTGTTGTGTTTTGGAGCATGAGCGTGAGGTTATTATGGAAGATTCTTATGAGGGGATAACATGAGGTCATTACATTGGTGAAGTTATAACGTGTAATATTCGATGGCTAGACTTTAATGGGATACTTTTTACAAATATAATAAAGAATATGTCAAGGCATGTGATCATTGTTAGTGCCTTGGGAAGCCTGGAACAAGGGATGAGATGTCGTTGTGGCCTATTGCAAGCACTGAGCCTTTTGAGAAGTGGGTTATTGACTTTGTAGGTCCTATTTCACCACCCGCGTGTAGGACTGACACATGCTACATTATTACTTGCAGAGACTATCTGATAAGGTGGGTAGAGGAAACACCTACAAAGGATTATACAACAGCCACGAAAACAAGATTCTTATGGGAGAATATTATTAGTAGGTATGGCTTTCCATTAAGCTTGACAAGTGATAGAGGAACTCATTTCTTAAATGAGATGATCAAAATTTTATTTAAGAGTTTATGGTGGAACACCATAAGACTACTCCTTATCACCCACAGGCTAATGGTATTGTTGAATCTTTCAATAATATTTTGGGATAGACATTGACAAAAATTTGTGATGTTAGAAGAAAATATTGGGATGATAAAGTATCAGTTGTACTTTAGGCATATAGGACCACTTATAAGAGGTTGAATAAGGCCGCATGTTTTTAGTCGTTGTTTAGCGTAGAGGTTGTATTTCCTATTGAATTTATGTTACTATCCTCAGTATTACATGCGTAGGTGGGTGGCTGATGAGAAAGTTGCTGAAAAGTGCAATTACAAAATGATGCAATTAGATGAGTGGTGCACCATTGTGTGTTGGATCCATACGACCGAGAAGGTGAGATAGAAGGACATGATAGGCACATTAGGAACAATACTTTTGAGGTTGGAAAGATGGTTCTTCTATATGATTCCAAGTTTGTGCACCACCTAGGGAAATTGAAAGTACATTGGTTGGGACCTTTTGTGGTAACAAAGATACTTGAATCAGGTGCTTGTCATTGTAGGCATTGGATGACACCTTATTGTGTGGATACTTCAATGGGAGTAGGCTAACGCCCTACTATAAATAAATCTTCTTGGTTTTTGTAATAAGGTAGTGTTGTCACTTAGATTATATTTCCCTTTTATGTGTTTCCTTTCAATCATTGTTATGATTTGTCAATTTAGTTCTTTATTTTGTTGAAATAAGTGCACTTGCATGTAAAGAGATGATTACTATCTTTTGATTTCATGCATAGAGGACCTCAAATAATTTTAGTGTGGGTGGATCACATACAAGAGAAAAATTGTTGACATTAGATTTGATATAGGTTGGCATGGTTGAGGGTATCCTTTGAAAGGTTGGCATGAGAGAGAAAGGTGTTACAGGTGCTACAAATGAAGGTGCTCTTAAGGAAATTGCTTATATTAAATACCACATGAGAAGAATGATTGTGTAGTGTAATACGAGGTAGAAAGAAGCATAATAAACTACTTGGTATATGGCACAAAGGATTATGTAATTCGGTGTGGGGAGGCACACGAAGGAGGTATGTGGCTTGGAAAGTAGGACACATCGAAGCTTATAATGTAACATGTGAAAGGAAGTCACATAATAAAGTAAAAATTGTAAAAGATACTTTATGAAGAAAGTAATGAAAAAAATTTAAGCGAGAAAAATCATGGGTTAAGTGGTAAAATTAAGTTAGTGAGGTACAAAAAATTATAAAAAAGGGGCAAGTCAAAGGTATTTTCTACCTTTCATTCAAAGAAAACTTGGAGCAATTGAGCTACGTGAAGTTGTGAGGAAGAGAGAAGAAAAGAAGAGAAAACCAGAGCATTGTGTGTATGAAGTTATGTGTAGTTCCTTATGATGAGACAAGTTTGAGCCACCAGTTAGGGTATGGAGATAAGGGTTTGTGGGTGAGTTTGAACAAATATCTTTCACAACACTCAAATAATGAAGTGTTAAGAGATAGAATACCTAGGGAATAGATTTGTAGGAATAATGACACCCAAAACCAAAAGAAAACACCATACAAAAAGGTTGAAGTTGAGGTGGAAGAACCCCTAGAGGATATATATTCAAAAATGCAATACCCACTTGGAATACATAATGTCCAAAATTGGAAGTCTCAACTTCCCAAGTGTAAAATTAGTGAATACAACCATAGGGCTCCGGGGCATGAAGTAAATTCGGTGGCGAGAAATGTTATGGGAGCTTAGGAAAAAAATGAAGAAGGGAAAGTATTGGTCAATGACTCAGTACAAAAGAACTTGGAGAAGGTTGGATTCTTGTAATTGTTTGAACTACCCTTCAACGTAAAGCCTCCACATTTATACTGAAAGGAACGATAACCAGATCGTACCAAGCCAAGAACACAGATGCTAATCAAATACCATGATCTATAAGATGAAAGCAATTTTCCAAAATAACTTTACATAAACCTTTGCAAACAAATGAGCAACAATATCATACATTATTATGGAACTCAAATGCAATACATTGAGAATGGGCCTTGCTTAAATAGGCAAGGAATAACAATCTAAGAACCATTCAAGGTCGTAGATCAAGCCATAAATCAAAGAAATAACTAGTCATCAAAGAACTAGTCAAGACCATAGATTTAGGAGAGAACTAGACATCAAGAATCTAGTCAATGCCATAGATCAAGGAAAGAACTAGTCAATACCATAGATCAAGGAAAGAACTATACCTAACAACTAGATAATATCTCCTAATATCTAAATAAGATAAAAGAAATATCCACACACATAAGTGGGTGAGGATAAATACAATAAAGGTAAATAAAGTACCTAGGTGAACATGAGCTAAGGTAAATACCTATCTAACATATACTAGTGGCTCATGTCTAGGGTGCATGAGTATTTATTTTATTTCATGGGTGGAGGATGCGAATTATAGCTCAACTTATTGAGCGAGTCATAGGGTTGAGAAATACGGGAGATGACATGCGGCTAGATTTATGTCCTAATGTGAAGATTGATGAATTGGCCGCAACACTATAGTACGAGAAGGGAGGAAGGGCTATGCTTATTGACAACCTCACATATCCTACAGCTAGGGTTATAACCAGATTGGTTAGTTGCAAGTTGGGCACCTCGGAAAGGTGGTGCCATGAAAAAAAAAAAATTATACATTACACATAAAATGGAGAACAAGGAACATTACAACATTGTGCAATACATTGCCGATGGAAATATTGAAGAGGTGAGGATGTAGAACAAAGGAAGAAGATAACTTTGGGCTCAATCCTCTTTCTCATCATCTTCTAGGATATTGGAGTACCAGATGGGCTAGATGATGATATGTGGGTTTACCCCCATGAAAAAATCCCTGTGATGCAATTTTTTGGATATACCTTTGACGGAAAATTTTCAAATTTGTATAAGGCTAGATTTGATGAGTGGTATAACAAGTTGTGTGGGGATTTTTAAAATGAGTGGCACATTCCATGTGAGTTTCTATGGAGGTTGGTGAGCAAGAAAAGTTCACAAAGTGATGCAATATTATAACTTTGCACGGTTAAAAATGAAGATAGGGAGATGAGCCCTTGGTGAAGTGGCATTTGCATTCACTTCCACGATACTACAAGTGTGTTGTGAATAGTATTTAAGACATGAAAAGTTAAATTTTAATGCTAATAAGGTTGAATCAGACTTACACATCTTGCACATGATGTATAGGTATGATGTGAGGCCCGCATATTTGGAGATATTGGATCCACGACACGCTTGACTTGAGCCCCCAATTAAATTTTACTATTAGGGGATTGATAAACCAAATACTTGTGCAATAGAAGCCGAAGAACCAAGGGGAGTAGAGATGGAGATTACATATTTTGCGTTCCTATAGCTAGGATGAATTGTTGTACCACCCGTGAAGAGAACACGCAAAGATGATCTTGAGGGAGAAGAATAAGAAGAGTAAGTTGGGCTTGATCATTCATAGTGTAAGAAGATGTACTACAAAGAAGAAACAACGGTGGCTCGAAACATCTCAATCACCATAGGACAACACAGAGAAGGAAAACATCAAGCATGGAGTGGCAAATGCTATCTCTAGAACAGAAGTGATTGAGGATTCTGATTCGAAGAAGAAAGGAGAAACCTTACGTGAGGAGCTTGAGCAATAATGGGCTAAGAAGTTGGCTAGAAAAAATGCTAAAGATCAAAGGTAGTTGTGTTTCATAAAGGGAGAAGTGAATAAGATTCCTCCCAAGGACAACACACCTATGGAAGAGGAGGCATGAAAAAGAGAAAGGAAATTGATGACACTTATGTCATCAGGGAAGAGAAAGGCACAGGATTTGGGATGAGCGTAGGCACCTCTACCCCAAAGAAGACAAGGACAAAGGAGAAGGAACAAAGGAAGAGATGGACACCTAGGTCACCACACATGGATTTTGTGGATGACCCTAAGAATATTATAAGGGCATTTTTCTAGAGTGTAATTCTAAATGATAATTTGTATGATGGGAATTAATGGATAAGCATGGGGGAGTGTTACGAATCGGGAAGATGTTGAGGTTGAGAAGAAGAACTTGAGTTCGAGATAAGTAATGACTCAATTGATGTCACCGAGTTAAAGAATCAGCCAGGGAGGAATTATAAGGAAATCAACCCCATGTACCTAACTGATGAGCAGGCATGTAATGCCTTCAACAAGTTGGCTGCGGAGGTTGGGCATAGGAACCTTGATGCAGGAGCTACTATGAAGGTCTTGGTAGTAGATAAGAAAGAAAAGGAGCATGAGGTTGATGTTTTGATGAAGTACCTCTATGGAGAACATAAGCACACCAAGGAGGCATATGACAGGGCTCGTGCCATGGTGAAACATATTTTAAGACAATGCCCAACCCTAGTAAGACAAGACATATGTGACTATAATGATGAGATCGAGTATTTTTAAGATTTGGTTAGTATGCTTGGTGAACATAAAGAGTGGTGTAGGACCAACAATGAAGGAGATGACTAAGGAGAAGGAAGCAAACAAGGTTTTTGTTGAAGCTAGAATTACTGAGCTTGAGGATTTGTTCACGAGATATTAAAGAGGTAGGTAATAAGGCTGAATTATCTTTCAACAAGTGTCGAAGAGATAAGCGATCATTTATGCATGCGTAAGTGATGAGGAAGTAGTGCTCAAATCTATCCAAGAACAAACACCCACTAATAAGATAGAGTGCGCCAAAGTGATGGCTAAGGTGACAAAGTAGAAAGAGTTGATCAAGGCCAAAAAGGATAAATTAGAGTTGTGGATAGGCTACTTCCAAAATATGGTACTGGAGCACATGGACATAGTTGAGGGAGTTGTCACAGAGTTGACAGTGGTTATCTAAGAGCTCAAGAGCAGAGTTGAAGAGTTGGCACTAGACCAAGTTCAAGGGATTGTAGAGGTGGCGCAAAGAAAGCATTACAAGATCTTGATGAATGGAAGAAGGTGGAGAGTGAGATAGATGTTGAGTTCCTATAACTCTTCCAACAACCTTCAGCTTGATCCGATTTTGAGATAGGTAGGATGAACATTTTTGGCATTGAATTATTTTTAGAGATCACTTTTATTTTTGGGGCGACAAGATATTTCTAAGGATGACAATCCAATTAATTATGGGGTAATGTTGCAAAATCTGTTTTGACTAAGTACAAGCCACACACAAATATTTTTGGCGTGCTCAAGGCAAGCGCAAAGGGGCACATGAAGACAAAATAGACACCGTATGAAAGCTTGCACCTAAGCAGAAATATTTAGGACTTAGCCAATTTTGGAGCCACAAGATAAAAATAGATGACGCTAAGTTTGAGTGTCGATCAAGCAACGTTCCAGATCTAGAGAAAATCATGGAGGCTTCGCGAAAAAGCAAGAGATATTTTGGGATAAAGCACATGCAAGGAGAAGATCAAAGGTCATGCAAGGATTGATCTAATAATAGGATTAATAGTAGGGTTTATTTATAGATTAATTTATTATTAGGATCAATATAAAATCATGCATGGATTTATTTATGTAAGCATGATTACTTTGAGCATACAAATTATTTTTTGAAATGTGTGGGTGGTGAAGGGAAATTCCCCACCCCTATAAATGTCTGATGTACTCCATTATATTAGACACAATTGTTGTGATAGATTTATGTTGCTATGATATATTAGCACACATGACTCTGTGATACTATTGCTATGTATTCAGCCTCTGCTATGTAATCCTTTGGTTATTAATGGATATTTGTGGATGGATTCTGGTGGTTAATGAGTTTGAACATGGTGATCATGTAGTGTAATTAATCTTAATACTTATATGATATGTCATGTTTCCTTATGATATCTGTAATGATTTACATTTGAGTGTATGCTTTTTTATTGGAAATCATGAACATGCATGCTAACATCTTGACAAGCCAAAGACAAAGGAGTGACCTAGTAGCTTCACATACTTCGGGTAAGCATCTAGATCCGACTAGATGAAGTGCCAGTGTGCATAAAATATTTAGGTGGTAAAACAAAGCCTACAGAGAATGAGAAAATAGAGGTGTAAGACCAATAAAATTAACATAAAGGAAAGAAATGTGGCCAAAGACATAGGTTAATTAGTACCGTTCTTACATAGGAATTATATGAATAGTAATATGTAATCGAGGACTAAATAATTACCCAAAGTGTGTGATTTTGTGTGTCTACAGTAGCGTTGGAATTCTTATTCGAGGGATATAATTTGGTATGAATTTGGGAAATAATTGGTGTTTGGTTTCCAAGTATTTCATGACAAAGATATGACACATATTTTCACCATATGTTTCTCCTTAGATTTGGATTTCTCACTTATGCACATGTATGGGGCCTCTTAGGTGTTATTTGATTCTTATTGAGGTGAATTGGGACCCTTGGATCTTATAAAAAGTGCTACATAGTGTTTGATTCAAGAGGATCATCTTGAGCCATGTGTGTCATGCTTCATTTATCTCTTTAATTGGTTCTCTTCATCTCAAAATTCCCTCCATTTTCTCTTCTATCAAATTCTAGAGAGTTCTAACAGGTTGTATAAATGGATGAAGTGTTGGATTCATCAATCATCTTCTATCTTAGCCATTTTGGTCAGATATTTGAGCCCTTTATTTGTTTTAGTTTATAGAAGTTTACTTAAGCTCTTTTTAGATGTTAGACTTATGAATAATTGTGATCAAGTCAAGAGCATTGTAATTCAAATATGGGAGAGTATTTTTGTGTGTTTTATTGATTCATAAATGAGATAATGGATTTAAATGAAAAATATCACTTGAGTTTGAAGTGTATTCACTCAAATTATTAAAATCTCCATTTTAGTAGTTAGATGCAGAGGTTTGATGTGTAATCACCAAAGTATTGAGTTATAAAATCCTCATGGAGTTCTAGTTTTCTATAGTTTGGATTATAAATTGTAGTAGTCTAATAGATATTTCAATCTAAGTGTATGTGATTAGTTTTTTTTTACTACACACTTGTGTAAATTGGTACAAATCTTTATGTTATTTTGTCTCCTATATCTTAAAGATTTGTAGATTAGCCTAATGGAAAAGGCTCGTGTTAAAGTTAGAATGATCAACATATTTTATCAAAGCTTTATTTCCTACCTATTTTGAGACCTCTATTCCATCTTGTATACCTTTAGAGGCATCTCAGTTATAATATTGAATTCATACTTGATTGGACATGTTGTGTATGTGTTCATATATATGATGGAAGGCTTCTAAAATATGGATATTGGTGTATTTTTGCATTAAAACAATTATGGAGATTGGGTTACAAGTGACACTTAATTGGGTGCTTAACCACAAAGGTTTCATTTTTAGACAATTGTTTTGAGTACATTTGATCCCATTTTGTGTTGGAATTGATAGGGTCTCTCCTCTTGGCCTTGTAGAACCAAAATAAATATAGAAATTAATACCATTCACACATTTGTTTCCTAAAATTTTATCTCGATTGGTGAAGGAATATCTAATTACAATGACCCACCCCATTCCTTACACCTATGTAAACATCACATTACATCCTTTATACTTACATGAAAGTTAGTTTGATGCTCTTAGCTACCCCTTTACACCCTACTTATTCACTACTCTCTCATTCTCCCATGATCTCCCCTTTATTTTGGAGTTTATTACTTATTTATCTAATTTATCTTCTAGAAAAAAATTAGTTGTACTTGTTTTCACATAACATCTATTTCTACACTAGTGACTCACTATGTAGACACACTCGTGAGAAGGTAAGTATACATGTAGGTATGATTTATTTGAGTTCATGATTTCATTTCTATGTTTATTATACATCATTTTTAGTATTTTAATTTCAATATTGTGTGTTATTTTCCTAAAGACCATCACATGTACACTTTTTGTGACACATAATGATCTTCACTTGAGGAATATTTATACACCTAATTTTTCACTTAAGTATTTTTTGTTCTTCGTAGGCATCATCAGGCACATTAGCTTCCCTAGAATAGTGTCCTCGTGAATACTACCGAGTGTGGAGAGTAATAAGAAATGGTTGCGTGCATCCTTAATGTGTTACATTGGGTTAGTTAACAATGGTACTTGTGAGATAGAATTGATGTGTAATTTGATTAAATCACATTATCACATATTTTCATACCCCTTACAGTCATCTTTATAGTGTCCTTGCAACATCACCTTACCTCCTCTTATGATCATCCTCACACCCACTTTCAACACACTTATACCTTCTTCATTTTCCCTCTTAACACCTCTAAGTTCCCTCCATCTAGTTTGATTTGTTTATTTGATCTCCCCATACTAGAATTTCTCTTTAAGGACATCGACTCAAGTCAATTTTGTTAGTTGAACACATTTTATTATCTATCTACATCAACCATAATTGATGTTGTAAGATTAGCTATTTTTCATGACTAATGAGATCGATCGTGATTGATACCGTTGATTAATATTAAATATTAATGTTATTATTAGGATATTTATACCAACTTCTCCACCTTTTGATATCATCAATTATTGTAAGAAAACCAAAATTAAAATTTCTAAGTTTGAATACTTGAAAACCCATCCAAAGTAATTTGATAGGCTTGTTCAATTTATCAAAGGAATTAGTTCAAGTTTGTGTCCCAAAAAATCCACCAAAAAGGATTACCATCCATCCCTCATACCACTCCTCAAAACAGTCTTGATTCCACATCCTCCACCCCTAGGAAGATAAAACCTTTCTATATAGCCTTGTTGGTCAATACGTATAAATTGAATAATTACATTTTTAAATTTGGAACTTCTGAAAATGTCATGCCTGAAAAAGTTTCTAAATATCTTAGTCTCTCTCTCTCTCTCCTACCACTGGCCATTGTTACTCTATGGAAATGAAATAGGTGACTCTGGTTGGCAAAGTCAGGGATGCTTAGGTAACATTTACAGATTTTCCTAACAAGAAGATCACAATGAGAATTCTTGTAGCGGACATTCCAGACCTCATATGGTATGTTGTTGATCAAAATATTTGCCAAGAATTTGGTGGAGATATACTGAGATGGATTGGTCTCATTCCACCATTCCATTAAATGGTAAAATTAAGAAACACTCTTCCCATCAGGAAAATTAAGTACACTGTTCAAAGTCCTAATGACCCAAGGGCGGATACCTTCTTTCAAGATTCAAGGTTTTTAAAAAAATTCATGACTTTGGAGGAAGATGGTGAAATTTACCATGTTGATAAAAGAGTATCCAAACCTCAAGGATACAAGTAAAATAACATCATGGTGACTTGATTGAATCATAATTTGAAAGCATGTATTTCCCACCGATGTGAAAATGAATAAAACTTCTCCAATTGGATGCTAATGATGATAATGTTAGTATCCTTTCCGTAGTAGTCATGAAAAGAATGTATAGAATGGAAAAAAACTTATGTGAAGATCCTACCATCAAATCATAGTGGCTCCAATTCAAGCGGATTATGCTAGAGGAAAGAAAATGGGAATTAAACCTATTGATGATCAAGAATCATTGGCGAGAAAAATTTTCAGGTGGAAAAACTTTGGATTTCTTGCCAACACTCAAGGAATCTAAGTCCCTCTTCTTAACGGTGCAACTCTCATATATGCATGCATGAGAAAATTTGGATTTTTGTGGTGGCCTTTCGACCGGGCACTCCATGAACCTATGGAAAAGATAGTAATCTCTTGCTAGGGAATATGTTATCTATAGAAAGGGAAAGGGGAGTGAGAAATGAGGTAGGAGAACTAATGTTGCAGGTAGAAAATCATATTCATGTACACACTAATTAGAAACTTCAACACATGCATTCATGAGGAGAAACAACCCTACAAATGGCAACAAGATCAAATAGAATTTATTAATCACAAAGTATCAAGAAACCCCTTAGTCAAAGAAAGATAGAAACTACTTCTTCTTGTATTTATTTCTTGAAAAAAAGTTGTACATAGTGTGGGAATGGAAGAATTTTGAGAGAAGAGGAAAGTAGAAGAAAATGGCTATCTCCTTTGCTTTCTCTAAGTACAATGCACTCTTGAGTTTACAAGATCAATTGTCAACCCTTTGAAAAGAGAATGGATTTACAATTTATAGAAATATGAATTGTCCTTTCACCTCCCTCACATGACTCTTCATTTTCATATTCCACTCATGATCTTTCGTTTTCCATTAATTAAGTATTTCTCTTATAATTTTGAAAGAATACTTATTAAAAATTTAAAATAGGTCACTTAAGTGAATAGGACAAAATACAATGATGACACATAACAAAGAATTAGAAAGGAGAAAGTAAATAGAGGGAGGAAATGAGATAGAAGAGGAGAAGACATTTCCCTTGATAAATTTTGATGATCCTCGAATGATGATGGAAATCTTTGTTGTGCCAAACTTGCCCTTTGAGAACAACCTATTATTTTTAGTAAGTACAACTTGGGCAGCTTACTATTTTTAGTAAGTGTAATAGTTAGCTTTTTCCAACCTCCACTCGCTACGGTAGCTTGAATTATTTCTTCTTACTATTTTTTTCTCACCTTTAGATCAACCAGATATTTATAGCAAGGGCTTGTGGAACCACTCACTATTTTTATTAAGTGTCAATTACAAGTCGAGATGACCTTTTCAATGAATTTTCCTGCGATACTCCCTCCGTGTCCACTTCCTTTTTTGTATCCCCTTCAAATGGTGGATTACCGAAGTAATAGAACCTTACAAAGGAAGGCATACTATTTTTAGTAAGTGCACCGCGGATGTCAGGATGTGACAAAACAAGTCTTGAAACTTTGGGTTTTATTCTCGGGGTTCCACGCTCCGCGTTTGAGTAACTCCTTCATCGAACAAGTGGGAAAATGATATTTTCATGGTGTGGGAAGAATACTGACAAAAATATATCCCTCCATATCCCTAAAAAATAGGGGCTTCATGGCACAAAAACTAGTTCATGCGAAACTAGATTTTTCAACGATCATTCCCTCCAATTTTCGCGCGATTTCGCCCACTGGAACCCTGAGAAGTGAAGAGGTAGCTCACTTCCTTTTTCACATATTTTATTCATGTGATAGGGTAGAACTCTAATGAAAACTCAGTCCTCCATATCCCTAAAAATAGGGACTTCATGGCATGAAAAATAGTTCACGCAAAACTAGATTTTTCAACGATCATCCCCTCAATTTTTTGTGTGATTTCACCCATTGGAACCTTGAGAATTGAAGAGGTAGCTCGCTTCCTTTTTCACAGATGTTCTTCTATGAAAATCTAGAAATTTGATGAAAAATTATTCCACCATATCCCTAAAAATATGGACTTCATGGCGAGAAACTAATTCACATGAAAATATATTTTTCAACAATTATTCCCTCTAATTTTCGTGTGATTTCACCCACTGGAACCCTAAGAAGTGGAGAGGTAGCTCGCTGATTTTTTCCACTACTATGTCATGGTAGCCATTAATGGAGCTTGAAATTTGTAGGTATCATTTTTGTCTTCGTTCATGATGAAATATTCCATTGTGATAGGTTTTTGCTTCTGGTGCTTCACGTGAAATTTTACTTCAATTCGACAATCGGTTTGATAGGAAATTGAACTTTGTCCTTCGTGGAGTCGGAAGTGAAATTTATTCTCTGTGAGTATTCCTTAATATGAATTGGAGGTTTTAATATGATTTTTAATGGCCATTAAGAGATAAGAACTCAGAAACATATGGTTTTTCAATTGGTGCACCGGTTTGGAAGATTTCTTCAAATTTTGATTTCATGGCAATGGAGATTTCCATTGTTCTTCTTCTATGTTCTATGTTTCTTCTTCTTATCTCAATGAAATATTCTTCTAAGACTTTTTTTTACCATGGGTTATAGGATTTCATTATTGTGGTGAATCTAGTTTGATCTTTGGCAATGGTGGATTGGTGGATTGAGCTGTTCTCTACAACTTTTCTTTTGACAGTGAGAAGCAGTAAGAAGCGAGATACTTGATTCGAAAAAAATTTCAAATTTTTGAGTTTGAGTTGGGTGAATTTTTTTCCCTAATGTCCCTCACCTCAAAGGGACATGAGGGACATCAATTTCCATAGTAAACAAGAAGAGGACATGTGGCATCGACCCAACCGTAGGGAGTGAGTGCTCTAAAATCAGCTTTAAAGCATTGAGGGGTTGAACTGGCAATCCCCATGGTCGTATGGGGTTCTAGAGGCCACATGGAGGCTGGGTGAATTTTTCCAAGGTTGATGTACCTGACCCTTGGGGACATCGGGGACATAAAATCCCGTCAGGATCCTGGAGCTGACACGTGTCCTCCCAAAATTTGGCTAAGTCCTGAACTTGCTCCAAGAGGACAACTTGCGACGATGATAACTTGAGCTCCCGATGGAATGTTTTGGAAAAAATTATATGATCCTAAATAGAAATGGAATTTTGAAGCCAATGGTGGGGATTTCATGTCTTGATTCTTCCAATTGATACATTAAAAATTGTAATTTTTATTTGGTACTCCATATGTGCTCTGAGAAAACTTCCTATGAGACTGATGCACCAAAGTGTTGTGAAAATATATTGTCGCCATATTATAGGGAATTGAATTAATTTTTGAAGATGTTTTTTTTTCTCCTAACTTCATCCGGAACTCCCAGAATCACCTTCGAAGCTCGGCGGTTGTTTTGGTCTATGCACCGCTAGGCATGTGAATCCCAAACTTTGATGAAACTGCCCCAACTACTCCAAATATTCCCTGAACCTTCAAAAATCACCTTCATGATTTTCCTAGGCATTTCAATCACTTCCACATTCATTTTATATGTTTTTCTCTGCTCCATGGAGTTTCTCTAGTCCTAGGAAGGCTAGTGATAGCCCTTCCCGTGACCGCCCGAAGTTTGCTTTTTTAAAGAACTCCTAAAATCACCTAGGGGGAATGAATGGACTTTTATAAATCACCTAAGGGTATGAGATAACATTAATTCGGGAGGTCACTTGAACTGACTAGACATACCTAGGGTGTTTTGGAATGATAGACTTGAAAAATGCGGCTTAGAGGGTATAATTTGTCGTGCTCAGAAATTGTCAATTTCCCTATTACACATTTACACGACAACAATTGGCTCTAGCTTGGGACTATGACATGGACTGAGTGCAGTGAAGACATGGCATGAATAATCCCATAATCTTTACAATTCAATATAAAGACTAGTGCCTTATCCATTGGGCCATGCGTGAGTCATGTACAATTTACGAGAGAGAAAGATAATGGAGAAGGAAACACACACACACACACAAAAATAAGGAAATGAAACACACAACACATAACATAAAGGGAAACACACCACAAAAAGGAAATTATATACAAGGGGAGGGAAATTTACAGAGGTAGGAAAAGGATATACACATACCTAGCAACAGGTTGAGAAAAGTATATGCCATCATGAAATAACAGATTGAAGTATGACCATTGAAGCACAAAAACTATTATTTGATCAAAACATGCTTTGGTGATGGCTTTGCATGGCTTGAGAAGAAGAAGGTTGACCATAATTCCATCCTTGTACTCATACTTGTATTAAGAATGTTTCTTCATCCATTGAAAATTTGGTTAACCTCTTGAAATGTTTGCATTTTGAAGATTCCTCTTGATGTCCTACAAACATGAGACACCATCCCTCCATGTCTTCGAGAGTGGTAAAATTGCTTCTGTCATGAAAAAAATCATCTTCTTTGAATTGCAACTTCAAATTGTCTCTTATATCAGCAAAACACTTGGAAGGAGTGAGAACAAACTGATTTTCTTTCCATTCAAGAACTTCCCCGAACATCTCGCTTTGTTTCTTTGAGCAAGTTTTTTAGAAATGGAGGTTAAATCATTAAGCTGGAGATCTTCATCATCCTTGAGATATTTTTACAGCATGGGAACATGTTCAAGGTGAATATGAGCTTAGAGGATGGTGAGTGTAGTCTAATTTTAGGTCATTTGGAAAGAATCATGCATACTCCCACTTTGTTGTCTAGAGAAATGGTTGCCAATATGCATCTGTTTAGAGTGCATCTTGATATCATTTTCAAAATTACAGCTTTTTTTTGGCCATATAAGCATTCTTCACCCTCCATTAGATTTTTCCATATGAACTCTTGCTTTTCATTGATGGACCATTCTGAAATGGTGGGAGTGAGTTGGTTTTGAATATACTCCAAACATTGCTACAAGTTTTTTCCATGTTCGAACAACTTTCTTCAATGCAAATCAGCTCAATGTTTTCCATGTTATCTTCTTCCATGGTGGAGTGGTGTTGTCTTTAAAACTACAAATTTCCAAAGGAGATTCATGAACTTTTCTTCTTTTACACTCATGAACTTCTTCACACAATGTGGAAGAAAAAGACATGTTTTCATGTTTATTCTCATCAACCAAAGTATTAGAGAAGTCATCAAGCTTATCCAATTGCTCCATCTCAACATCAAAAATTGGTGCACCAAAATAGGAAGCACAAATTGACTCATACTTTTCTTGTATCTCCATGGCCTAGGTTAAGAGTTCAAGACTGAGTTGAGGATCCTTAGTTTCTTATGCAGCCTTCAAGATATCTTGTATGGATAGTTCTTCTAAAATTTCCATAGGCTCATTTTTATCTTCATTGGAGGAATCTTCTTGTTGTGCCTCTAGGAGATGGTTAAAAATATCCATACGAGCCCATGATTCATTTGAAACATTCTTGTTCACATCTTCCATGATTTGTGTTGTCAAAGATTCAATTTATTACAAACACGGGCATATTTGATTCATGACACCTACTGACAAGGAGAAGATGTCCAAGCTTCGTGGGAAGGGCACTCCTTCAAGCTCAAAATTTATATCATCTTCTTCTTGGTAAGAGGCAGAGAACCATGTTGGGGTAGTAGTATGAGAAGAATTTTCAGCTACATCTTGACCATCCATTATTGAATCTTCTTGCTTAGGTGAAAGATGAAAGGCTATGTTTTCACCGTGATGATGATTATGCTCCCTGAGTGAGTAGAGGTTGTGTTTAAATTGTTTTTCTCCTTGGATTTGAAAAGAGAGTGGGATTATTCCATTTTATCATCCATGATTTCATCGGGAAGAGAGTTTGATTCTTTGACTTCTTCCATTTTTTCATAAAAATTTCTACATCACTGAAGAATCAAAATAGAGGGAAGATTATCTATGACCATCTTGAATTCATCATCTTCAGACCATGATGTAGATGAATTTCTTACACTTCTTCACATCTCTCCATTTCATCATCAATTGAAAGATCAAAACTTGAAAAAAATCATCCATGCTTACTTTGAATTGGCCATCTTCTTCATCATTGGTGGAGTCTTCAGAAAGCATTGGATCATCCATTATGTAGCAAGGATTTTCCTTTATTGAATATATTATTCCCCCATGGGTTGTGACTCAAGAAAAATGGAATTTTTGAATGGTGATTCTATCTTCATCTTCTACTTCTTCCTCCATGACGTTGCTTTGGCTTTCATCGGGAGGTTCCATGACAAGATATTCTTCAAAAGCATCGAAGAATATTTCAAGAATGAAAACCTCATAGTATGGGAAGAAATCTGGGTCTTCTTCCATAGGGTGTGTCTTGCCTTCTTCCTCCATTTGATGCAAAGCTTCAAAATGCTCAAATCTTATCCATAGAGCCAAAACATACCTCCAAATTTCATCAAAGACTTTGGGGTCAAAATTTCCTTTATTATGCTCTAAATCCTTTCCACATATTCTCTTTTAAAATATTTATTTCTTCATCTCCGTATGTAATGAATTCATCTAGAGAATGGTGGAAGAATGAAAACATTCTTAATTTTGTAGTGAGTTGTGTGAGATTGTAAAAATATCTTTTGAGGATCTAGCACCTCCTATCTTTCGTCATCTTCTTAAATGTTAATTTTATCTTCATCAAAAGGCTCAAGGATAGGATTTTCTTCATTGCCATTTAAGAAACTTTCGGGTATGAAAACCCTATGGTATGAATGATCTTAGGATCTTCCTCTATAAAAAACTCTCCTCTTTTTCTTCCTTGTTATGGGTTGCTTCAAGTTGCTCATTCATCTCTTACAAGAATTTGGCATATTCTCAAACTTCACACCTTAGCTTATGTCTCCTTTGAATCCATTCCTCTTCATCGATGATAGGTTCTTTCTTCTTTCCTTTGTCAACACTAGTCGGAACCATGGCTGATCAACGATCTTCTTTTCTAGAAGACATCTTCTTCTTCTTCTTCATTATCACTCATTGGTACTTCACTCCAATCTAGAAATTTCTTCATGATGCAGGAAATGAACATGACAAGGGTTCACTCCTTAACAAATTCACCTTCAAAAAATTATTTTACTTTGAAATCTAATTTTTATTTCTTTTTCTTTTTCAATATTTTATTTTTTAAAAATTGGACTCTTGCGGTTGTATTTTGGGTACAATGATGCTAAATATGCCCTAGGGTGGGCGCCAAAAACTGTTGGCAAGAAAAAAATTTAGTAGACAAACTTGTGGATTTCTTCCCAACACTTTGGGAATCTAAGTCTCTACTTAACTCGGTGCAGCTTGTCATATATGCATACGCGAAAATGTGAATTTCGGTGGTGGCCTTTCGACCTGTGGATCCAACAGGGCCACTCCGGTGACCTTTCGGAAAAGCTAGCAATCTCTTGCTATGGAAGAATTTATCTGTAGAGAGTGGGAAAGGGAGTGAGAAATGAGGTAGGAGAACTAATGTTGCATGTAGAAAATCAGATTCCTGCACACACTAATTAGAAACTTCAACACATGCATTCATTAGAAGAAACAACCCTACAAATGGTAACAAGACAAAATAGAATTTATTGATCACAAAGTATCAAGAAACCCCTTAGTCAAAGAAAGCTAGAAACTCCTTCTTGTATTGATTTCTTGAACAAAATTTGTACATAGTGTGGGAATGGAAGAATTTTGAGAGAGGAGGAAAGTAGAAGAAAATGGCTATCTCCTTTGCTTTCTCTAAGTACAATGCGCTCTTGAGTTTACAAGATCAATTGCCAACCCTTTGAAAAGAGAATGGCTTTACAATTTACAGAAATCTAAATTGTCCTTTCACCTCCCTCACGTGACTCTTCATTTCCATTAATTAAGTATTTCTCTTATAATTTTGAAAGAATACTTTTTACAAATTTAAAATAGGTCACTTAAGTGAATAGGACAAAATACAATGATGATGCATAATGAAGAATTAGAAAGGAGAAATAAAATAGAGGGAGGAAATGAGAGAGAAGAGGAGAAGATGTTTCCCTTGATAAATTTTGATGATCCTTGAATGATGATGGAAATCTCTGTTGTGCCAAACTTGCCCTTTGAGAACAACTGTTATTTTTAGTAAGTACACCTCGGGCAACTTACTATTTTTAGTAAGTGTCATAGTTAGCTTTTTATAACCTCCACCGGCTATAGTAGCTTGAATTATTTCTTCTTATTGTGTTCATCTCACCTTTCGGACCAACTAGATATTTATAGCGGGGCTTGTGGAACCACTTACTATTTTTAGTAAGTGTCAATTGAGTCGAGATGACCTTTTCGATGAATTTTCCTATGATACTCCCTCTATGTTCACTTCCTTTTTCATATCCCCTTCAAATGGTGGATTACCCAAAGTAATAGACCCTTACGAAGGAAGGAATTCTATTTTTAGTAAGTGCACCATGGATGTCAGGATGTGATAAAACAAGTCTTGAAACTTTGGGTTTTATTCGGGGTTCCACGCTCCACGTTTGAGTAACTCCTTCATCTGAACAAGTGGGAAAATGATATTTTCATGGTGTGGGAAGAATAATGACAAAAATACATCCCTCCATATCCCTAAAAAATAGGGGCTTCATGGCATAAAACTAGTTCATGCAAAACTATATTTTTCAACGATCATTCCCTCCAATTTTCGTGTGATTTTGCCCACTAGAACCCTGATAAGTGAAGAGGTAGCTCACTACCTTTTTCACATATTTTCTTCATGTGATAAGGCATAACTCTGATGAAAACTCAGTCCTCCATATCCCTAAAAAATAGGGACTTCATGGCATGAAAACTAGTTCACGTGAAACTAGATTTTTCAACAATCATTCCCTCCAATTTTCGTGTGATTTCACCCATTAGAACCTTGAGAATTGAAGAGGTATCTTGCTGCCTTTTTCATAGATGTTCTTCATGTGACAAGGTAGAACTCTAATGAAAAACTAGTCCTCCATATCCCTAAAAATATGGACTTCATGGTGTGAAAACTAGTTTATGTGAAATTAGATTTTTCAACGATCATTCCCTCCAATTTTCGTGTGATTTCACCCACTGGAACCTTGAGAAGTGGAGAGGTAGCTCGCTGATTTTTTCCACTACTATGTCATGGTGGCCATTAATGGAGCTTTAAATTTTCAGGTCTGGTTTTTTTCTCTATTTGTGAAGAAATAAATTCCATTGCAACAGGTTTTTGCTTCTGGTGCTTCACGCAAAATTTTACTCCAATCTGACAACCGGTTTGATAGGAAATTGAACTTTGTCCTTCGTGGAGCCGAAAGTGAAATTTCTTCTCTATGAGCATTCTTTACTACAAATTTGAGGTTTGAATATGATTTTTTAATGGCCTTCAAGAGATAAGAACTCAACAACATATGGTTTGTCAATCCATGCACCGGTTTGGAAGATTTCTTCAAATTTTGATTTCATGGCAATGGGGATTTCCATTGTTCTTCTTCTCTATTCTTTGTTTCTTCTTCTTATCTCAATGAAATATTATTTTGAGACTTGTGTATTTACATGGGGTATATGATTTAATTGTTTTGGTGAATCTGGTTTGAGCTTTGGCAATGGTGGAGTGGTGGACTGAGGTGTTCTCTATAACTTTTCTTCTGGCAATGAGAAGCAACAACAAACATCTAACAGTTCAAAAAAATTTCAATTTTTTGAGTTTGAGTTGGGTGTATTTTTTTTCCCTGACATCCCTCACCTCAAAGGTATGTGAGGGACATCAATTTCCATAGTAATCAAGAAGAGGACACGTGGCATCAACCTAACGGTAGGAGTGAGTGCTCCAAAATCAGCTTTAAAGCATTGAGGGGCCGAATCGGCAATCTCGATGGTCATATGGGTTTCTAAAGGTCACATGGGTTCTGGGCTCATTTTCCCAAGGTTTATGTACCTAACCCTTAGGGACGTAGGGACATAAAATCCCGACAGACTCTAGAGTGACACATGTCCTCCTAAAATTTGACTAAGTCCTGAACTTGCTCCAAGAGGACAACTTGCGATAATGATAACTTGAGCTCCCGACCAAATGTTTTGGAAAAAATTTATATGATCCTGACTGAAATGGCATTTTAAATCCATTGGTGGGGATCTCATACATTTATTCTTCTATTTAATCCCTGAAAAATTGTACTTTTTATTTGGTACTCCATATGTGCCTACGAAAAACTCCTGCAGACCTAATGCGCCAAAGTGTTGTGAAAAATATGATTTCACCATATTTTATATCTTTGAATTCTCTTTTTGGATATGTTTTTTTTTCTCATAACTACATCTGGAGCTCCCAGAATCACCTTCCGAAGCTCAACGTTTTTGGCATGTACACTACCTAGGCCTGTGAATCCCAAACTTTGATGAAACTACCCCAACTGCTCCAAATCTTCCCTGAACCTTCCAAAATCACCTTCATGATTTTCCTAGGCCTTTGAATCACTTACACATTAATTTTGGATTTTTTTCTCCTCTCCATGGAGTTTCTCTAGTCATAAGAAGGCTAGTGATAGCCCTTCCCATGATCACCTGAAATTTGCTTTTTTAAATAACTCCTAAAATCACCTAAGGGGAATGAATGGAATTTGCTAAATCACCTTGGGGTATGAGATAAAGTTAATTAGGAGGTCACTTGAACTGATTGAATAGACCCCAGTTTCTTGGAATGATATACTTGAAAAATTTGGTGCAGGGGTATAGTTTTTGTGCTCGGAAATTATCAATTTCCATGTTGGAAATTTAAACAACAAAGAATCCAAGAGCTTGATGAGAAAGATGCAAAAGATATATGAAATGTTGTATGAAGGGAATGACGGTGAAGAATCCACTAAATATTATATTTTTAACATCACACAAATTGAATGAGAAATTCAAATCCATTTCTTTCATCTCTCCTCCATTGGATGATTTTCTTGCATATGGAGATGAAGAAATGGTAGCCTTGAAAAGAGATTTTTTGCAAAGGATTTTGAGTGTTGAAGAAGGAAATTATGATCCCAAAACTAACCATGAAATTCTAAATTATTCCTTGGCTATGCAAAGAAGGTATGAGCATCTTGAAACACTCTGTAATGACTAGGAAGAAGAGATTTGTTCTTCCGAAGAGGTTTCTAATGATTCCCCATATTATGAGGTGTTTGTTCCTGAAAGGATCTTGTGCACTTCTCATGAATGTTCTGTCCTTGAACCTTCTGATGAAATTCAAATCAACACCTTGGAGGATGATGAAGAAAGCATGATAGTTTAACCTCCATTCATAAATTCATTTTGTCTTGAGGCACATCCCTTTGGAGGAAAAATGGATATAAGAGATGAAGATTCCTTTTCCATGATAGATGATCTAGTGTTTACTGAGGACTCCACAAATAATGAATATGTGTAAGAAATCAATCCTCCATCCCAGGACTTGTGTTCTTCAAGATGATGACTTTGAGGTAATCATGGATAGTTTTCTTTCTAATTTTGACTCTTCAATTAATGAAAAAATGTTGAATGATGAAATGAGGATAATTGAAGAATCAAATTCCCTTCTTGAGACAAAGATGGATGAGAAAATTGAACATGGCTTCTCTGAGGAGCTGATTTTCCTGTCATCGCAGAAAGAGTATAAGGTTATAGACACCCGAAATTACATACTTGTTCCCACTACTATCCCGGTTCGCATCTTAGCTCATATCCCCTTATGATTGATTGATCCAATTAATTAATCATGTGCATCCACACCTTGGATTAATTAAATTAGTCCAAAACACACTTTATCTAAATTAATTTTCATTTGTTAAACAAATAATTAGTTAATTGTGTTGCACATTGTAGCTAATTAAATTAGTTGCTTAATTAGGAAAATGCACCTATTTTCCTAGTAAACTACCATTTCACCATCCTAGTTAACTATAATTGGGTGATTTAGTTAATACCTTCAATGGAAAACTTTGCACCCCACCTTAGCCACACTTGCACCTTTTTTCCTCTCTGCAACTTTTTAAATTGTATACTACATTTGGTGTCTCTGTGGTGATTTTGGATCCGCTAAGATCGGCCCCTAACCCACCCTCGACACCTTGTTGGTGCCCCTTTGGAGTACCTTCGAGCTCTTGGACAGATGTGACTACCGTATCTCCAAAACCCTCTCCACCGGGAAGCTACAACCAAAGATCATTTATGGGACCCTATCTCTTGTAGATCCATGCATCGATTCGATGTGACTCGGGCATTTAGGGAATTGTCACTTATTGTAAACTCATGGGTCCCACCCCCATTGGAAGAAATAATAAAATTTGCTACGAGCTACGATTTTAAAAATAGCCAAAGGATGATTTGTAATTACATATTTTTTGAGCCCTAAAATTGGATAAATAGGGAACCCATTTGCATTATAAACACACACCGGCGCAACGGAGAAGCTTATTATTTGTTAAGCTTATTTGTGGGATGTGGAGAATTAGTAACAGGGAAATTTTAATATAGTGTTATAAAACTATATTAAATTCCTAAAATTACTATAGACAAATATTGTCTATTGGCCTATTATTTTAGGCAATATTAGATGGAATATTTGTGATTGGGAGTAAAATATAAACTACCCAATAGGCCCATTGAGCCACACTAATTACTTGTAAATCTTGGATTGTCAACCGGAGTGCTAGCGTCGCATTGATAGCATCGGGAAGGCCGATCGAAGCCAAAGGAGATTGTGCATCAGGAAGGTGAAGAACAATTTGACTAATCATTGGAAGTTTTTAAAGAACCGGTGTACTGATAGGCAAGTAAAATTCCATTAGGTTTTCTTATGAAAGTACTATTATAACTTACAAGTTTTGACTATCGGAACAGTTTGACCACAAACCGGTGGCGTAGGCAATTGTCAAACTCGTAATCAATCTTTGTGCAGTTGTCTTTAATGTCTTGCATTTATTTTAAAGTGATTACTTAAAAGGAGCAAATTGTCAGCAAATAATTTAAGCCTACAAGGGTCGGAGATCAGGTAGTAATAACTTGATTATTTTTGGGTAAAGTTTGGTATCAGAGCAGGTGATCGACCTTGCAAACTTGCTAATCTCGAAGCAAGTTGGTGATTGCTTCAAGTTGGTGCAGTTGGTTTAGTTTGTGTGAACATGGTACATGTGCACCATGGGCAAGATGTCTAAACAGGCGAAGCTCGATGAGGTTGAAACTTATAATCACTAGATCTAGGAAGATATATCTCTCCTGTGATCAATGTATTACTCCTTGGAAGAGGAGAATGCTTGTTTGAAATTAGAACCGCAAACCAAGGATGAGCTCTTGGAAAGGTTGCGGTGTGGTGTTCAGAGGAAGGAAATGTTAGAGTAGGTATTTACCTTAGCTCATGTTCACCTAGGTACTTTATTTACTTTTATTATATTTATCCTTGCCCACTTTTGTGTGTGGATATTTCTTTTATCTTATTTAGATATTAGGAGATATTATCTAGTTGTTAGGTATAGTTCTTTCCTTGATCTATGGTATTGACTAGTTCTTTCCTTGATCTATGGTATTGACTAGATCCTTGATGTCTAGTTCTCTCCTAAATCTATAGTCTTGACTAGTTCTTTGATGACTAGTTATTTCTTTGATTTATGGCTTGATCCATGACTTTGACTATTTCTTAGATTGTTATTCCTTACCTATTTAAGCAAGGCCCATTCTCGATGTATTGCATTGAGTTCCATAATAATATATGATATTGTTACTCATTTGTTTGCAAAGGTTTTATGTAAAGCTATTCTGGAAAATTACTTTCATCTTATTGATCATGGTGTTTGATTAGCATCTGTGTTCTTGGCTTGGTACGATCTGGTTATCGTTCCTTTCATGGTATCAGAGCTGGAGATTGTTGTTGACATCCGTCTGTAAGTTTTATTTTGCAAATAAATTCATTATATATTCATATATTTGGGATTTGGTCATATTTTGTTGTTGCATGCATTTTTATGGAAAACAGAGGCTTCCATTGGATCCGGAAGGTGTGAAAACCCTAAGATTGATTGTAAACTCATTCGTTTCGTAGATAGTTGTTTTTCATGGTTTTTTTATTGCAGCAGAAACACATTGGTTTGCCTCGGGATTCGTGCCCACCAGAAAATAAATCACAGGATTATTTTTTGGGTCTGTTGGGTTTTTTGAGATCTACACAGAGTAATTTTCTGTTGTGGTGTATCTATCTCGGTTTACGTGCAGGAAGGTTTTCGGATCTTTCCTTTTTCAAAGGGGTCCACGGATGTTGTGCACGTTTTTTGCTATTTCGGGCAAATCCACATTAAAGGTTACTATTTTTGGCAATAAAGGTTTGTTATCCTATAAAATTGACAAGGGCAATTTTGCAGATAACCATACCAAAATTTCATTTTGGTCCCCTGAGGAGGTCTATTAACGTTCAAAATGGCCTAAAATTCCCTTCCGAAAATCAAGTTTTAAGAACTTAGCCATTTTCAGCCTTTTTGAACTGGGCACAAAAATTGTTGTGTCAACATCAAGAAATGTGTGCCCCTTTGAAAATCCTTTGGCACCCTAAAAGACATGTCAACATGCTCAAACTGTGCCAAAGAAATGCACTTAAGGCACAAAAATTGACATGTCGACACATCAAAATGTGCACCCCCTTTTCCCTTTGGCGCTGAAAACTTTATGTTGACATCTCCAAATGTGCGCTTAAGGCACTAAAAATTTTATGTCAACGTTAAAGACTTTTTGCCAAGGTGCATTTATACCCATGTCAACACTTTGAAAAGTGCACCAAAGAAAAAAACGGTAAGGTAATAAATGTGATATTTTCCTATAAATATGCGGTTAATACTGTCATTTTCAAAATTTGAAAAATTGTGAAAGTTATTCCTCTCGCACCTATCAGCCTATCCTGTCATGCCCGTGTTCGATTTTTGAGTTTCAGGCCCCAACATCATCCTTCATCCTTTATTAAACTGGGTAAGTGGTTTTTATCACTCTTATGGTTGTTTGTGGTTTTGTTTCTTGGTTGTTATGGTTTTAGGATTGTTATAAAAGGTTAAATCTAAAAATCTAAAATGAATAAACTTAACAATCCATAAACTATCTAAAACACATTATCCCTCCTCCCAAATCTACAAATCTGAGAAGGCTCTACCTTTGAAAGAAACAAAAACCCATCTTCCCTACCTACTACCTTGTTCTTTTCTCTCTCGTATCATCTAAAAACCAAATGCAAAATAAGAGAGAAATCAAAATCAAGAAATCAGCCAAAAAACCCAACCTGTTTTCCCTTCAACGCAATCTACATATATGCTACATCACATACAATGCTCCATAGCACATTTTCAAACTCATGTAGCATAAGCCCTTCCTGCGCAATCCAAAACAAATAATTATCATTTCTTGAAAAGTGCAGTCTTTGGCGCAAATGCAATGACAATGGCATTATTTGTTGCATAAACCAAATCCACGCCACACAAGATAACCCTTGGCAAGATCGGCTCTTCGTGCTACATACTCTACACTGATTGTACAGCGCACCCTTCTGCATGTAACATTTCCCATACATACGCTTTGGCACACTTTGAAAGCATGCAACACCAAGCTTTTTTGCACCTCGCAAAACACACTTCCTATGCCCTTGGCACAACTTCTATAACACCAACATTGCATGTTGTGTGTTACAAATCCACGTCCCACGCCTTTCTCCTTGGTGCTAAGACCTTTCGTGCAACACTCCTCAAAATTTCACCCCGCCTTTATAACCCTTTAGCACGGCCTTTTCTCCTCTCAACACAAAGCGCACCTTTTTGCATGTTGACATCCCTAAAAGTGCGCCTAGCCTTTTTAAGCCTCTACAATATGATATGAACTTGTGCCTTGTGCAATAAGCATCACAATTGCTCTTTCTTCTTTCTGCAAGCTTTCATTATGGATAACATAATAGTTGACATGGCTCTTTTGTGTTGGACCTCTTTGATTCTCCATGCAGAACAACAACAGCCATCCTCGAGCTCACACATGTCTTCATTGAGAAAAAATCCAACCAAGTCTAAAGGTAAAGCTAATTTGACAGAACAAAAGATGAAGTATAAATATCAGAAATTCATGATGTCTGACTCATACACAGAGAGTGATCTTGACACCGAGACTCGAGCTTATGCACATTGATATGGAGGACTTATGGTCAAGAACCAACATGGCCACTAGTGGTCCCTAGATGAACAAACGGTAGGCACTTTGGATTGCACTTTGCAGCTGGGCTGCCAGTAAGTGCTATTAATAATGAGTTCATCATGTTGGTGGCTCGATGCTATAACAAGGACACAAGATGTGTCGAGGATAAAGAAGGAAAGACGGTCATCGACCTAACTACTTGTCACTTTGAAATAACTCTGAGCATTCCTCATCACAGGTAGTACGTTGCCATCGGCTTAGAAGACTACGAAAATGCATAGGACGACAACGAAGACAAATGTATACGAATGATGAATGAGTTGTATCTTAAAAAAATCCGGTGAGCCGATGGCCACAGACCATCCACCGTAGTGACTTCAATGAGGAACTAAGTGATACAATCACCTTCCTGAGCAGAGTATATGGGCTTCCTGATGCCCATCATTTCCATAAATGGATGCTGAGGTACTTAGATACCATGAGTAAGAATGTGCCTGAATAGCGTTTTTGGGCCGGGAGAAATCATCAGCGATACCATCTCTCAACAACTTCAACAGGTCATGACAACTGGGAAGTTCTATATGAATTCCTATGTTGTGTATGCTACAGCATCAGCGAGAGATTTCACAAGCCTAGCACGAAATGGGGTATGGCCCCAAGTCAAAATATATGAATACTAACCAGAGCTAAGGCTCGAGAACAACATCCCTCAGTTCTCAAAAAAATCAATGACACCTTCTTCTATGAGGTGATCTACCTGTTAAGGCCAAATATGAGGCATGGTCGAACTAGCCCAAGTGTGGTCACTATTACAAAGAAGTGGGGGCATTGTTCACTCAGTTTCCCACATTCACCTATCTCAGGGTGGTGAATTTTGAGGGTGAACCGACCAAACTGCCAAGGTATGTAGGACCCAAGCTAATTCTCTTAGAGTTGTCAAGGCAACTAATCACATATCATGAGAGATGCATGAAGAGAAAGAAGGGAGGAACTCCATTCCCCCTTATAGTGGGCCGATACACTTGCACCACACTGGCCAAAGCATGGGAAATGTATGCCAAGCTTGAATTGCTCAATCTAAAGCACAACTTCCCGGCTAGACCTACTTTTGATTGCCGAGGTTGCCTCCCAAAGGCAAAAATTGATCCTATTCATGTCCCTGAGATCGAGGACATCTACATCGACCTGACACATGAAATAGATCTCAGGTGGAAGGATCACTCCTACAACTACAACCATTGAGGTACCCACCATTCCTTCTTCCACTCCTTCTCCTCCCCCTATTGTTGAAACATCTACCCCAATGGATTTTTTTTCTTCTCTCCCTTCCTCTCTTCCATTTCCCACCTCTTCCATCTTCTCCTCTCTCATGGATCTATCACCTAGTGTTCCCTCCATCCCTTCATGAGATCCCTTCGCCTCCATGACCTTTTCTTCCCCGTAGTAACTCCAGGCCCTACAAGTAGCAACATGTTAGACTACTTGTCGATGCCACCACCAAGTGTCTCAACGTTCTTCCCTGTGGCCCCTTTAGTTGCTTCCCCTTTCACTCCTATTTCTTCTTCCATTCCCTCTACTCCCTCTCCCTAATTCCAAGCTAGATCTCTAACCATCTGGGTCAACTCAAGAGAAAGGTTCCCATAGCACCCATGGACTTCTCTATCATTCCAAAGAAGGGACCAAAGAAGCAAAAAGCTATAACTCGCTTCTCTAAGAGCGTCTCAAGAGAGAGGGTCATGGAGATTGCATATCCCGATCCCACTAAAGAGAAGAAAGATTTGTCTCCTATAGACTTTACAGTGACCCAAGTCACCATGGGAACCTCATCTGAGAGCCTGCAAGGAGAGGCTTTGTCTGCAGTAGATGCCCTCTGCAAGAAACTTCAAGAAGCAAAGGAGGAGAAGAGGATACTAAAGGAACAAAACAAACATCTTCTCTAAGATTTGCAGAGAATGGGAAACGCACCTCCTATGACTGCCGCTAAGCCTACTGAAGCTCTCAGCCAAGACAAGATAAATGAATACACCAAGATTGGAAAAAAAGGCACAACAATGTCCTCCTGGATAGAGCGAGTCCTCAGAGATAGTGAGGAAATAATCACAAAATTCACAAGACTCTACCAAAGTATAGATCAAGAAAACAAGGAGCTGCAGGTAGTAGTAAGATCCCTCTCTCGAGGAGTTAGACAATGTCAGATTGCAACATGAAACTTTTCAGGAAATGGTCGACTGCTCGATGACGACCTATTAAAGGTTAGCGTCATTGATCACCCGTGGGCACACAACAAAGCTATCGTCGCTTTAGACTATCGAGTTGATCAAATGGAATTTATCCTGGAGAGGATAGATAAAATCAAGGAGGAAGCCCTGGATGTAAAACATCAAATGGAGTAGATGGTCACCAAGATGGCTCCAGAGATGCTTAGTGAAACGTTCACCTTGAGGGAGGTAGACGATACAATCCATCTCTTCAAGGATATCGCAACCCAAGGTTTGGCGCCAGAGGTCACTTTTGACCGAGAGTCTATCAATAACCTTCTGGCTTGCCGCGATTTCATTGGATACTTGATCGAGGCATGCAAAGAGTACGTTGGGCTACCTGACAAGCTCAAGACTGAAAAATAAACTTGCGAAGTCATCAGAGACCACTTCAAGGGTCCTGATCATAATCAACTTTAGAACATGATCAGCAAGTTTATGGAGTATCGAGCTCAGTATCACATTGCCCTCTCGATTAGAAGCAAGACACTTCATTCAAGCAAAGAGATGATGACGAATAGTTTCTCTTCTTGTGTATGCTTTAATCTTTTTGTAAAAATATTTTAAAATTATGTTGGCATTTATGATGACATCATCCATGTTGCACCATGGGATTTTGCCATCCACAAACTTGGCTCAAAGTCAACTTTTGAATTTTTAGATATTTTGTAAATAGTGGTTGCCTTCTTTTTGTCTTCTTCCTCCTCCTATAAATGCTAAAATACTTGTTGTATTCCAGGTGGAAATTTTTGTATGCAAAAAGAGGTGGAGAGAGAAAGACTTTGTGCCTTCTTGTAACAGAAGAGATATTAATATATATGTTAAGACTTTGTGCTCAATATATGTGTTATCTGCATCGATCTCTTTTAAGTTAGATCTGTGTTTCTATTTTGTTGGATTCATTCTTTTTATTGTCATATGTTCATTAGTATTGCTTTGTTTGTTTATGCAAGTAAGTTTGGCTCTGTTTACTACCAGCCCAAAGCATAAACCCTGTGACCTTTTTGTCTTGGAATTCATTTCTTTTCTCCCTTCAAATCTACCTTCCTCCATTCCTTCCTCTTACATTTTTGTTCATAGTTGGAACTACCTCTACTAGGATGAGATCCCAAACCCCTGAAGTTAGAATAGTGTAGATTTGCATGATTCCTACTTGATAGAATAGCAATAAACTAGTTTCGCTTTGTTGTATCAAAGAGGGCTATACCCCGCACATTAATCGTTGGCCTATTTCCCCATAAACCCGTCTAACCAATGATTTTCAAACCAATATTTTTTTGTGACTCCACTGGGGATCGAACTAAGGAAATAATTAAAAACTATGAAAATAACTATGAGTTTGCAAATTTTAACTCTTTGTTAAAAATTAAATTTTTTGCAGAAGTGATCAAAACTGAAAATTTCCTTAGGAAATCCATAGATCTGGACCAGATAGGAGCTTTTAGTTCACTGAGTTTTTACAAAAATTTGTATATTTCCGTAGATCTAAGAATCTAACTTTTTATGATATTTTCAAAACCTTGCAAAATTCAATTCGAAGATCTGAAAATCAACTTTCTAAATTGACCCACCTTTTATCCTTGTTTATCTTTGTCGGAAAATAGCAGCAATCGGTTGCTATTAAAGAGGATAAATTTAAATATTAGAAAAGTACATGTTGCTAATTTTTGCGAGTAAAAATCAGAAAATCATCAAGTACAAACAAAAATATTGTTGTAGATCTACTCTTAATTATTACAGATTTGAACAGAATACGTTGGGGGTGAACAATTTACTCATAGAAGGAGATCTCGTGGAGAATTTGATATAATATTTGATCTACTTCAAAGGCACAATTTCAGTATACTCCAAAGACGATTCACATCACTAAGTTCGGTGGATCAAGCAAAGCAAGAAGTGCCTCGCCCCCATGAAGGAGCCGGATTTTGCAAGGTGCTTCAACATCTATTTGTAGTGCTCTTTTGCTAAGTGCAACCATGCTTCTTGCTCGCATTCTTTTCCCCGTGTTTCAAATGGTAGTACCATGGGGAAATTTCATGGGCCCTCTAGCACTGCCGCATCCAGTTCACGCCCTCCCTCATGGAAATCACAAGAATTTCCCAAATTTTGATGGGAGTGGAAATCAAAGCACGGATGCACATATTGCTGCATTTATTATGTCATGCAGTATTCTGGACGTGACTCACGAAGACGTATCAGTATGTCTCTTTCTCGAGACTTTGCAAGGGCTTGCATCAAAGTGGTTCCAGCATTTACTAGCTAGATCTATCACCAGTTGGGCCACATTACGAATTGCATTTAAAGACAGGTATAAGCCTTTAGAAGACGCATTTGCGTTACTATCAAAAATCACTCACATAAAGAAGGAGGCCAATGAAACCATGTGTGATTTTATCACCTATTTCAATTCACTGATCAACCATGTGTCACCTGCCATGTTGCCAACACCAAAGAATCAAAAGTGTTTCTTTGTGAATGCAATGAGTTTGAGAGTAAGTTTCTTACCTTTGCAAGAACAAACTTCCACCTTGGTTCTCTCTCAAGTGCAGCCATTCAAATAGAGGACAACCTACTTATATCCGGTGAGTTAAGACGAGAGTCATCAAAATCAAAGGCTTTAACTCCTTCTCAAGCCACCTCATCGCCCAGGTGTTCTAGAAGATGGAAAATGACTTGCTCTCGCATGAAGAATCAATTAACTCAAGCTTCATCTACCACTCCGTATCGAGATATCCCACGGAGAAACTTCACTCCCAACAAAGTGCCCCCAAAGGTCATGTGTTTTCCTATTATTGCTCCAAGGTTAGCACTTGAGGTCCCTCTGGTTAATGCCTTGGTCGAAATTGAATAAGATGAGAAAAATTCAGAAGAACCTTCGTCCGCAAGGTGAAGATGATCAAGATGTCGGTGCACCGACCGGCAACTCCACCATCGGGTATATGGAATTTGAGGAGGAGGAATCTGATGAAGAGGAAGGTACCCAAGGGTATGTAAGTGGACAGTCATATGTTGTTTTCACCCACTCATAAGGAAAAGAAGCAGAAGTTTTCTGCTAAAATACAAAAGGAAAAGGTTGTATTAAATATGCCTCTAACCATCGCTAAAAGAGGTAATCCCCTTCCTGCTCAACCTCCTATCAAACCTTTCATAAAGAAATATTTTCCTCCTATCTCTCCTCCAAATCAACCTCCCTCCATTTCCATAAAGACCAGTACCACTCCTCTACCATCGTGAAATGAAGGACTCATTCCTTCATCAGCGCAACCCTTGGTCGCATTCGATATAGTCGATCATGCCAAAAAGACCAAGATCCAAATGTCTGAAGCTGAGTACCTTCAGTCTAACCCCGAGTAGCTTGTTAGATTAACCAAGTATATTCAAATTCAAGCTGCCATCTCTCACCCCATTTCTCCAAAAGGAATTCTTTCCACTCCTCCTGCATCCCGCATAAATGTTGCCTCAACGTCCGCGTCAAGTAAAATTGAACCTTTTTACCTATCTCTCCTAATTAATGGTCACAAGTTAAGCAACGAATAATTGATTCTGGAGCATCTGACAATGTCATGCCAGCAAAGGTTGCCCATGCTTTGGGCCTCACACTCACTAAACCTTTTGGCAAATGTTACTCCATGGAAACCAAGTAGGTACCATTAATAGGTCAGATCAAGGATGCACAGTTTGCATTCACAGCATTCCTTGAGAAAAGAGTAAAAATGACTATTCTCATAGCTAATATTCTAGCAGCATATGGAATATTACTAGGGAGGAGTTTTTGCAGAGAAGTTGGTGGAGAAATCCATATGGACTGGTCTAAAGCTAGAATTCCTGTCAAAGGAGTGATGCAGACGTTGGAGCCTAAATCACAAAATAAATATCTGGTCACCAACTTTGACGACTCCAAGGCCCAAATTCTCTTCGAATCATCAGGGATGTGGAATTACTTCTTGTCCACTGATTCTGATAAAATGGAAGTTCTCATCTAAGATGAGGACCTCAATAAGATATGGACACTGCAGTTTGATGGCAGTTGTGCAACAAGTGGGTGCGGTGATGGGGTCGTTCTGATATCTCCTGAAGAGGATATTTTCCCTCTTTCTTTCAAATTGTAGTTTTTCAATACAAACAACACTGTTGAGTACGAATCTTTGCTACTTAGCATGCAAGCTACAAAGGAAAGGGGAATCAAGAATTTAAAATTACAGGGTGATGCTGAGCTAATTGTCAATCAGTGAAAGGGGTATACCAAGTAAAGAACAACAGGCTCAGACACTACCACAATGTAGTGTGGGACAGCATCGAGGAGTTTGATGCTTTCTCAATCAAAGTAGTTCCGCGAGCTCAAAACGACATGGCTGATTCTTTGGCCGTCTCGGCCTCTCTCATGCTCCCTCACCCAGGGTTAAAGACAAACACATACACCATTGAGGTAGTTTTCGCCCAAGTGTGCCAGATAATTCACAGCACTGGTAGGTATTCAATGATGACAATCAGCTTATCACTTTTCTGGAGAAAGTTGATAATTTCAAAGAGCTCCATTTCGATGGATCAACTTCTATGTGTCGTGAGTCTCTCACGGGCCAAGCACATGAATCGGTAGAAGGTCAGGGCATATGTCAGCTCAAGGGAAATAATATTTTGAAAGGTTTAGTTTCCCTGGAATGATTATTTGATAAGCATGACTGTTTTGTCAAGAAAAAGTGACAGGATAACCCTGGCTCTTCTCCAGAAACCGAATCTGTCAATTTGGGTACTACAGAACATCCTCGGTCTGTGAACATTAGGAAGTGTTGTGCACCTAAGGAAAAGTGGAAATTTGTCAAATTGCTGAAAAGATATATGGATGTATTGGCATGGTCTTATGCCAATCTAAAGTCATTTAAGCCTAAGGACATTTAGCATGACATCCCGCTAAAGGATGATGTCAAACCTTTCCGTCAAAAGCAAAGGCACTACAACCCCAAAATCTCAGGTACCATCCAGGCTAAAATTCAAAAGATGTTGGATGCAAGAATCATTTTTCCAATTCATCATAGTACCTGGGTTGCAAATATTGTGCTTGTGTGGAAGAAAAATGGCAAGATACACATATGCATAGACTTTCGCAACCTGAACTAGGCATCCTTAAAGGAAAATTATCCACTGCCCATAATGGATCAAGTTTTATAGGTAGTAACTAGTTCAAAAATGTTGTCCATGCTTGATGGTTTTGGGTTATAATCAGATTGAGGTCACACTTGAAGACCAATTCAAAATAGCATTCACCACTCCTTGGGGCACCTTCACCTACAGCAGGTGTCATTCAATTTAACCAATTCCGGTGCAATATTCCAACGAGCGATGGACTTTACGTTCAAAGGTATGATGAGAAAGGTCATCATAGTCTACCTAGATGACTTAACCGTGTTCTCTAAAAAATGAAGTGATCACTGTGATCATTTGGAGCAAGTCTTGATTAGATGCCGAGAACACAAAATTTCTCTAAACCTGAAGAAGTCAGTTTTTGGAGTCACCGAAGAAAGATTGCTAGGACACATCATTAGTAAATAAGGGACAAAGATTAATGTCAAAAGATTCAAGGCTATTCAGAGCCTTACCTTGCCCACAAGTAAAACCGGCGTTCACTCTTTCTTTGGAAAGGTAAATTTTCTCAAACACTTTATTCCTGATATTTCTGAAAAGACTCATCATATATTCAATATGATGAATGGGTCACAAACATTTCGATGGAGTAAAGAAGGAAAGGCGTCATTCAAAGATATAAAATCCTCCGTCACTTATGCACCTGTCTTGGTATGTCCTGACTTCTCCAAGGATTTCATCATGTACAGTTATGTGTCCACGCATACTGTATTGGCTATCTTAATGCAAAAGAACTCTGAGGATGTTGAATCCCTAATTACTTTCATGAGCTCTCCTTTAAAGCCTCATGAACTAAAGATGTCACAATTGGAAAAACATGCCTTCACCATGGTCAAAGCAGTCAAAAGTTTCCGCTACTACATACTGAATTCTCATACAGTAGTGCTGGTCCCTGACATGGCAGTTAAGTCTATCCTGACTCAACAGGAGTTAGGAAGCTTACAAGGAATTGGATCACGAAGGTCCAAGAATATGATTTGGACATCAGACCAACCAAGTTGGTAAGGGGTAAGGGACTGTGTCAGCTAATGGTTGAAAGTAAAGACCCAGAGGTACCTGAGGAGCAAGTGGCTCACGTTAATGAAGAACAAAGTGAGCTAGAGAAAGTGGATTCTTTACCCATGGTTCTGTTTGTCGTGACCAACGATGAATGGTATTCTGACATCACTTTCTTTCTCACCTATGGAGAGTGCCCAACTCATCTAACCACTAAAGAAAAGTGAGCAGTAAAACTCATAGCCGCGAGATATGTCATATGGGATGATGGGTTGTACAAACGCGGAATTGATGGCATTTTTCTATGATGTGTTGATAAGCCACAGTAGATAAGGTTGTTAAAGAGTTTTCACAATTTATCCTATAGTGGTCACTTCTCCTCATCGGTGATGGCACATAAAATCATTCGGGCTAGGTACTATTGGCCGACGCTATTTCAGGATGCAGCTACCTGGGTAGTGAAATGTGAACTTTGCCAATAGTTCGTTGGCAAACCAAAGTTGGTTGCATTTCCCCTCAGGCCCATCATTATTGATGAACCATTCAAGCAATGGGGAATTGATTTCATTAGAGCACTCAATCCTCAATCGAGTGCTAGACATAGCTACATCCTAACAATGATGGATTACTTCAAGAAATGGGTGGAGGCTATACCCGTCAAACACACAACTTCTGAAGTTGTTTGCAACTTCATCAAGGAAAATATTATCATGAGATTTGGCATTCCACACAAAATCATTGCTGAAAACACTTCCAACTTCTCTTCACGGAAGTTATTGGTTTTTCTATGGATACGGAATAACCTTGGTTCATTCCTCTTATTACTATCCTCAGGGAAATGGTCAGGTAGAATCTAGCAACAAGAACCTAGTAACCAACATACGGAAGCTAGTTGATGAGAACTAGCGATCCTCCCAAAAGTCATTATATGATGCCTTATGGATGGATCGTATCACTCTAAAGATATCTCTCAACATGTCACCTTTCTAGGTGTTGTATGGGACTGACGCCAAAATCCCTATCTTCGCAAAACTTCCTACTCTATGCTTAGCTCGAGCAATCGAAGATGAAAATTTTCAGATTTCTCTGGAAAAGAGAATTATGTACCTAACGAAACTTGAAGAAAAGTGATTGAAAGTGGTCAACAAGATCACCAAACATTAGAACCAAGTCAAGAGGTTGTTCGACAAGAAAGCTAGGCAGAGAGATTTCTAGGTAGGGGATCTTGTCCTTCTGTGGGACAAATGAAGAGAACCAAAAGGTATGCACGGAAAGTTTGACTCTCTTTGGAGAGGGCCATACAAAATCAAGCAGCTCAATGGAGAGAATAGTTTCTATCTCTCATATCTAGACAGAACCGAGCTCCCACTTCCCTATAGCGGACAACACCTAAATATCTTCAGGAAGTAGAGCTTTCTCTCTTCTTTGTACAAATTAATTTTGTCGTGTGTTTGCTTTTGTCATGTGTTTACTTTTTTTCGTGTGTTTGCTTTCTATTCATTATGTGTTCCCTTTATTCCCTTTTGGTCGCCCTTGTTTTTTACTCTCTGTAACCCAATGGATAGGCACATGAAGACTAGGATTCTCTACCCCTAAGTTTCACTTAAGGATAGTCCCCAGAAAGAGCCAGCTATTATCCTGTAAAATTAACAAAGGTAATTTTGTAGATAACCATACCAAAATTTCATTTTGGTCCCTTGAGGAGGTCTATTAACATTCAAAATGGCCTAAAATTCCCTTCTGAAAATCAAGTTTTAAGAACTTATCCATTTTATGCCTTTTTGAACTGGGTGCAAAAATTGTTATGTCAACATCAAGAAATGTGTGCCCCTTTGAAAAACCTTTGGCGCCCTAAAATACATGTCAACATGCTCAAACCTGTGCCAAATAAATGTGCTTAAGGCACGAAAATTGACATGTCGACACATCAAAATGTGCACCCCCTTTTCCCTTTGGTGCTGAAAACTTTATGTTGACATCTCCAAATGTGCGCTTAAGGTGCTGAAACTTTTATGTCGACATTAAAGAATTTGCGCCAAGGCACATTTATACCCATGTCAACACTTTGAAAAGTGCATGAAAGAAAAAGTTGGTGAGATAATAAATGTGATATTTTCCTATAAATATGTGGTTAATACCTGTCATTTTCATGATTTTAAAAATTATGAAAGTTATTCCTCTCGCACCTATCATCGATCCCTATCATGCCGCGTTCCACTTTTCAGTTTGTGGCCCCTAACATCATCCTTCATCCTTTATTAAACCAGGTAAGTGATTTTTATCACTCTTATGGTTGTTTATGGTTTTGTTTCTTGGTTGTTATGGTTTTAGGATTGTTATAAAAGGTTAAATCTAAAAATCTAAAATGAATAAACTTAACAATCCATAAACTATCTCGAAACACATTATCCCTCCTCCCCGGATCTACAAATCTAAGAAGGCTCTACTTATAAAAGAAACAAAATCCATCTTCCTACTGTTGCCTTGCTCTTTTCTCTCTCGTATCATCTAAAAACCAAATGCAAAATAAGAGAGAAATCAAAATCAAGAAATCGGCCAAAACACCCAACTATTTTCCCTTCAGCGCAATCTACATATATGCTACATCACACATAGTCACGCCATAGCACATTTCAAACCCATGTAGCATAAGCCCTTCTTGCGCAATCCAAAACAAATACTTAGCATTTCTTGAAAAGTGCAGGCGCTGGTGCAAATGCAATGACAACGACATTATTTGTTGTGTAAACCAAATCCATGCCACACAAGATAACCCTTGGTGCACTAGCTCTTCATGCTATATACTATGTAGTTGTTCTGGCGCACCCTTCCTCCATGCAACATTTCCCATACCTGCACTTTGGCACACTTTGAAAGCATGCAACACCAAACTTTCTTGCGCCTCACAAAACACACTTCCTATGCCCTGGCGCAACTTCTATAACACCAACATTGCATGTTGTGTGTTGAAAATCCATGCCCCACGCCTTTCTCCTTAGTGCTAAGACCTTTCGTGCAACACTCCTCAAAAGTGCACCCGCCTTTACAACCCTTTAGCGCAGCTTTTCTCCTCTCAACACAAGCATACCTTTTTGCATGTTGACATCCCCAAAAGTGCACCCAACCTTTTTAAGCCTCTGCAGCATGCTATGAACTTGCGCCTTGTGTCATAAGCCTCATAATTTCTCTTTCTTCTTTCTACAAGCTTTCATTATGAATAACATAATGGTTGACATGGCTCTTCTGTGTTGGACAACTTTGATTCTCCATGCAGAATAACAATAGCCATCCTCAAGCTCACACATGTCTTCGTCGAGCAAAATTCCAACCAAGTCTAAAGGTAAAGCTAAGTTCACAGAACAAGAGATGAAGTATAAATATCATAAAGTCATGATGTCTAGACTCATACGCAAATATTGATCTCGACATCAGAGAATCCGAGCTTGGGCACATTGATATGGAGGACTTCTGGTCAAGAACCAACAAGGCCACTAGTGGTCCTTGGATGAACAAACTGGTAGGCAGTGGATTGCACTTTGCAGTTGGGCTACCAGTAAGTGCTATTAATAATGAGTTCATCATGTTGGTGGCTCGATGCTATAACAAGGACATAAGATGTGTCAAGGATAAAGAAGGAAAGATGGTCATCGACCTAACTGCTCGTCACTTTGAAATAACTCTGGGCATTCCTCATCACAGGCAGTATGCCACCATTAGCCTAGAAAACTGTAAAAAGGCATGGGATGAAAATGAAGACAAATGTATGTAAATGATGAATGAGTTATATCTTAAAAACAAAAATTCGGTGAGCCGATGGCCTCAGACCATCCACCGCAGTGACTTCAATGAGGAACTGAGTGATACAATCACCTTCCTGAGCAGAGTATATGGGCTTCCTGATGCCCATCATTTCCATAAATGGATGTTGAGGTACTTAGAGACCATGAGTAAGAATGTGCCTAAACAGCGTTTTGGCTGGGGAGAAATCATCAGCGATACCATCTCTCAGCAACTTCAACAGGTCATGACAACTGGGAAGTTCTATATGAATTCCTATGTTGTGTACACTACAGCATCAGCGAGAGATTTCACAGGCCTAGCACGAAATGGGGTATGGCCTCAGGTCAAAATATATGAATACTACCCAGAGCTAAGGCTCGAGAACAACATCCCTCAGTTCTCAAAAATCAATGACACCTTCTTCTATGAGGTGATCTACCTGTTGAGGCCAAATATGAGGCATGGTCGAACTAGCCCTAGTGTGGTCACTATTACAAAGAAGTGGGGGCATTGTTCACTCAGTTTCCCACATTCACCTATCTCAGGGCGGTGAATTTTGAGGGTGAACCGACCAAACTGCCAAGGTATGTAGGACCCAAGCTGATTCTCTTAGAGTTGTCAAGGCAACTAATCACATATCATGAGAGATGCATGAAGAGAAAGAAGGGAGGAACTCCATTCCCCCTTACAGTGGGCCGATACACTTGCACCACGCTGGCCAAAGCACGGGAAATGTATGCTGAGCTTGAATTGCTCAATCTAAAGCACAACTTCCCGGTCAGGCCTACTTTTGATTGCCGAGGTTGCCTCCCAAAGGCAAAAATTGATCCTATTCACGTCCCAGCCGATCAAAAACATCTACATCGACTGACACATGAAATAGATCTCGGGTATAAGAATCACTCAGTGGCTCTGGAAGAAATCAAGCACTATGGCATGGCCATCATTCCAAAAGGATTCCAAGAACCTGATCAAGTTTACCTTGACATGGATGGGGATGATTGGCTGTTCACAGAAATTGACAGAGCCAAGGCACCAAAGACCATCCAAGAAAGAGTCAAGCACACAGTTGCAACACACCAAACATTGGTGCAAACAGAATGGTCTCGTCTACCTCAAGGTAGATTTCACTACTTCTCCTTCAGGAAGAGCACCTCCAAGGCCGGCCCAAGTGCCGAAAGGAAAAGGGAAAGACAAGGAGGGAGAATCAAGCAAAGAAGAAGCTCCTGAAATCCCTCCTACTACTTCCGAGAAGCAAGTGGTCGACCTGGTGTCTCCAGGAAGAGAAGAAGAGACCACCAAAGTCTCAACAGACACATCCACTCAGGATGTGGTCACAGCTACAACCATTGAGGTACCCACCATTCCTTCTTCCACTCCTTCTCCTCCCCCTATCATTGAAACATCTACCCCAATGGATGTTTCTTCTTCTCTCCCTTCCTCCCTTCCATCTCCCACCTCTTCCATATTCTCCTCTCTCGCAGATCTATCACCTAGTGTTCCCTCCATCCCGTTACAAATCCATTCCACCTCCACAATCTTTTCTTCCCTGTAGTAACTCCAGGCCCTACTAAAGCAGCGATGACGTTAGACTACTTGTCGATGCCGCCACCAAGTGTCTCAACATTCTTCCCTACGGCCCCTTCAGTTGCTTCCCCTTTCACTCTTTTTCTTCTTCCATTCCCTCTACTCCCTCTCCCCTAAGTCCAAGTTGGATCTCTAACCATCTAGGTCAACTCAAGAGAAAGGTTCCCATAGCACCCATGGACTTCTCTGTCATTCTAAAGAAAGGACCAAAGAAGAAAAAAGCTATAACTCGCTTCTCTAAGAGTGTCTCGGGAGAGAGGGTCATGGAGATTGCATATCCTAATCCCACTAAAGAGAAGAAAGATCTGTCTCCTACAGACTTTACAGTGACCCAAGTCACCATGGGAACCTCATCTAAGAGCCTGCAAGGAAAGGCTTGTCTGCAGTAGATGCCCTCTGCAAGAAACTTCAAAAATCAAAGGAGGAGAAGAGGATACTAAAGGAACAAAACAAACATCTTCTCCAACTTATGCAGAGAATGGGCAACATACCTCCTATGACTACAGTCGAGCCTGCTGAAGCTCTCAGCCAAGACCAGATAAATGAATACACCAAGATTGGTGAACAAGGTGCAGCAATGTCCTCCTGGATAGAGTGAGTCCTTAGAGATAGTGAGGAAATAATCACGAAATTCACAAGACTCTACCAGAGTATAGATCAGGAAAACAAGGAGCTGCAGGCAAAGTAGCAAGATCCCTCTCCGAGGAGTTAGACAATGCCATATTACAACATGAAACTTTTCAAGAAATGGTCGACTACTCGGAATTGACGACCTATTAAAGGTTGGCATCATTGATCACCCATGGGCACACAACAAAGCTCTCGTCACTTTAGACTATCGGGTTGATCAAATGGAATTTATCCTAGAGAGGATAGATAAAATCAAGGAGGAAGCCCTGGATGCAAAACATCAAATGGAGTAGATGGTCACAAAGATGTCTCCAGGGATGCTTAGTGAAACGTTCACCTTGAGGGAGGCAGATGATACAATCCATCTCTTCAAGGATATCACAACCCAAGGTTTGGCACCAGAGGTCACTTTTGACCGAGAGTCTATCAATAACCTTCTGGCTTGTCGTGATTTCATTGGATACTTGATCGAGGCATGCAATGAGTACATCGGGCTACCTGACAAGCTCAAGACTGAAAAGAAACTTGCGAAGTCATCGGAGACCACTTCAAGGGTCCTGATCATAATCAACTTCAGACCATGATCAGCAAGTTTATGGAGTATCGAGCTCAGTATCACATCACCTCTCTAGATCAGAAGTAAGACACTCTGTTCAAGCAAAGAGATGACGACGAATAGTTTCTCTTCTTGTGTATGCTTCAATCTTTTTGTAAAAATATTTTAAAAGTATGTTGGCATTTATGATGACATCATCCATGTTGCACCATGGGATGTTGCCATCCACAAACTTGGCTCAAAGTCAACTTTTGACTTTTTAGATATTTTGTAAATAGTGGTTGGCTTATTTTTGTCTTCTTCCTCCTTCTCCTTCTATAAATACTAGAATACTTGTTGTATTCTAGGTGGACATTTTTTGTATGAAAAAGAGGTGAAGAGAGAAAGACTTTGTGCCTTCTTGTAATAGAAGAGATATTAATATATATGTTAAGACTTTGTGCTCAATATATGTGTTATCTGCATCAGATCTCTCTTAAGTTAGATATGTGTTTCTATTCTGTTGGATTCATTCTTTTTATTGTCATATGTTCATCAGTATTGCTTTGTTTGTTTATGCAAGTAAGTTTGGCTCTGTTTACTACCAGCCCAAAGCATAAACCCTCCGACCTTTCTGTCTTGGAATTCATTTCTTTTCTCCCTTTAGATCTACCTTCCTCCATTCCTTCCCTCTTACATTTTTATTCGTAGTTGGAACTACCTCTACTGGGATGAGATCCAAAACCCCTAAAGTTAGAATAGTGTAGATTTGCACAGATTCCTACTTGATAGAATAGCAATAAACCAGTTTCACTTTGTTGTATCAAAGAGGGATATGTCTTGCACACTATCCTCAACCCTTTGTCATATGGTATGGTCATATGAGGGCTTAAAGCTTTTGATTCCTACTAGTAGGTGCTTAACTTCAGCCCCCTTTAATTTTATTTGTGCGGTGAAGGCAACAACATTTTATTTTGTTTTAGTGGCACCTAAAATAAATAATAGATAAAAATATTAAAAAGCTTGAAACTTTTGATTAGTAACTCGGTTTTGAGTGTCGTTTTTTTACAAAAGTGATTTTTTTCATACTCTTTCCATTGAAGTTATTTATTTCATGGATTCTAAGAATGATATGCTTTTCTCTTAAGTATGTGGACTTCAACGGGATATTGTAAAATTTTTGGAAGAAAATAGATCACTCAAGAAGTGAAATTCTCTTCTAAAATCACTCATTCACGATAAGGATATAATAATACACTCCATGCAAAAAAACCTTGCTAGCCTACAACATCACCATCATATTGTGGACAACCATATCCATGCTCTAGTCCACTTGCGGTTGTTGCTCTTGTACTCCACCGACATTGATGCAATGTCGGTCTTTGAGCCCGAACCTACTTTTGATATGCTTCTAAACCTCGTGAGGCTTCATTCTGCATGCTCTTCCACATCTATGCCTATTACAGCACCACATGTTGTGTATCCTACTTCTACTCAGTTGCATGTCTTTTTTAAGAATCATACCACTGCATTCAGTTCTCACATGCTCCGTTCTATGGGTCTCACTAGCGGAGTCATTGATAGACATTCACAGGGTATTGCTTCCTCTATTCCACATGTTAAGTGGAATTCTCGTCATGAAATTGGTTTTCGATCAGATACTTCATTGGGATCACACATTGATAGTGCTCATTTTTTTGTTCACTTGACTCTTTCTGAGGATCATGAGCAACACATGAGTTTTTCACTTTCACTCAGGCTTGAGAAACCTAAGATTCCATCTCATCAGCCATGATAAACCCGACACACATTTTGATTCTCTTTTGCATGCACCCATTGTGCATTTTACACCAAGTCATATGCAGGCATCTTCTTCATCCATCCGTGTTGATTTGGGGTGGATATTTGATCACTCGTGGCGGAGACATAGGCATTTGTTGAGAGGACTCTATAGGCATGGTTCCTCCACCATTCGGCTTCTTGCTCCACTTTCTATACCTTCTACATTGTGATGCTTCTTATTTTGAGCATTTTTCTTGAAAGAAAGTGCGGTTTATATCTCTTACTTTTTGAGAGATTTTGTATCTATATTTTTGACACTTTTGGCATGTTGACAATCTCTCTTGTGGGGGAGCTATTCTGGTGGATCCCAGTGTTAGTTTCTCAATGTTCAAATTGTTATTTTGACAACTCATACAGATTTGTAGCATCACTCCACCCATTTAGCAGTATAGGAGGGTGTGGTGTTGATCTTGCTTCTTTGGGTTTTGTGTTCTTGCCTTGTTACCTTGGATTTTCTTGGATCATGACACTTTGGATTTTTTGTCCTTGCCTTGTTGCCTTGGTTATTGTTCTTGGATCATGGCACACCTATTTTCAGCACTTGATCAAATTATGTTTGGTGTTTTTTTGGCACTTTTGACATCACACCATTAACAATCTCCTTGTATGGATCTATTCCGGTGGAACCCGGTGTCGCTTGTTTTTGAGTTTTGTGATCGAGCAGTGGATTCAAACCAGAGTGCACACCAAACTTCTTCAACATTGTATGATTTTTTTGAGCTCGAGCTTCTTGGGATGCCTTGGAGTGGGTCTTTACTCTCTTCACTTTTTTATATTGGTTGTCAGGTACCTTGCGGTGTCCCTTTTTTCCCAATTATTGTACATGAGTACCTCATTAGGCCTAGTTGTCGGGACTCATACTGTGGACATGCCACATCTATTTTTTCCCCTAGCTTCACTTGAGGGGAGTGTTAGAGTAGGTATTTACCTTAGCTCATGTTCACCTAGGTACTTTATTTACCCTTATTGTATTTATCCTCACCCAATTTTGTGTGTGGATATTTCTTTTATCTTATTTAGATATTAGGAGATATTATCTAGTTGTTAGGTATAGTTCTTTCCTTGATCTATGGTATTGACTAGTTCTTTCATTGATCTATTATATTGACTAGATCCTTGATGTCTAGTTCTCTCCTAAATCTATGGTCTTGACTAGTTCTTTGATGACTAGTTATTTCCTTGATTTATGGCTTGATCTATGACCTTGACTGGTTCTTAGATTGTTATTCCTTGCCTATTTAAGCAAGGCCCATTCTTAATGTATTGCATTGAGTTCCATAATAATATATGATATTGTTGCTTATTTGTTTGCAAAGGTTTTATGTAAAGTTATTCTAGTGAATTGCTTTCATCTTATTGATCGTGGTGTTTGATTAGCATCTATGTTCTTGGCTTGGTACGATCTGGTTATCGTTCCTTTTAGGAAATACCTGTGACTTCAGGATGTAGTAACCATGGCAGATGACTACACTATAAGTTACTCACCACTATAATCTTCTTCTTCCTCCCATTCAATTTCAGATTCGGGTAATGAAGTCTTTGGTTTGTTTAAAAAGCATACTAGGGGCATTGGATCCAAGTTACAGGATGAAATGGTATTTGATGGAAGAGGCCTTGGTGAAAATTGCCAAGGTATTGCTAACACAATCTGGTCGAGGATCGACCTCATTTTACATGTTTGGTCTATCCTAGTGCGGGGATGGAACTTAGAGAATGCTCCAAAACAACGATGGGAGACAAGCTTCCAAAGCAAAATGAATACCCCACTAGTCCTGCAAGAAGATTATGAGCAAGAAAGTTGTGCTTCGTCATCACCGACAAGATGTGGTAAGAGAAGTCGGTGAAGAGGTAATGAGATTCCACCTCTAGTTTCTTACCATAATCATAAGCACAGTAAAACTTCTAATCCACTTTTCCAAACTTAAGAAATATGGTTATGATTTTTGAGAAGATGTGGAATTCCTTTCTATGTACTTTTTTGGATTGCATAATCATTTAGTGGCGGATGTCGGAAGAGAAGGAAAGTGATGAATAATTTGATGTCATTCATCAGGAACAAGGCAAACCAAAAAGACCAATCTCATCATGCAGAGTCAAGAAATGGCAGAAAGAGTTCCTCATCCCAGAAGAAGGATATTAAGAGGAATTTTTGTGCTCATTACTAGAGGAATGGGCATCGGGTGGAAAATTGTTAGAAATTGCATCCATCTCACCATCAGGGTAATAGAAAGCCAAAGATGGAATGGAGGCCTATTGCAAGGGCAAAGGAAGTTTCTCCTTCACCACTAGTTGACAAGCCAACCCAATACCAAGTAATACCTGAAAGTGAAAGTCCTTTAAAATGGGTAAATCAACAATTTTTCAACTATATATTGCATAATTCAAATTGATGAATAGTATGAAGTATTTGTTTGGAGATCAGATTTGGTGAGAAAATGTTGAGAGAAAGGTTTACAATAATCAGTAGATTTTCTTACTTAGAAAATTTGATTAATGCTCCAAACATATCTACTAATCAATTGGTGAGTACATTACTGACTTGGATACAAGATTTGACTTATACAAAGCTTGGAGATTGATCTTCCATTCATGTAGATAATAGAGTTCCCAGAGGTCAGCTTAGAAATTCATTCTATGTAGAGGCATTATGGTATGCGGTAGAATGGTAGTTGAATCACCATGGGCATTGACGTCGGGTCGAAACTTCATGTTGTGTAGAGGCATTGTGGATGTGTAGTACGGTGGTACCTAATATTAGTTTGTCAACAAAAGGAGCTCTCAAAAGATCATCTCAGAACTTCATTCTGTGTAGAGGCATTGTGACTGTGTAGTAGAATGGTAGCTAAATCACCGTTGGCATTGATGTCAGGTTGAAACTTTGTTCTGTGGAGAATTCATTATGGGAATCTAGCAGAATGGTACCTGATATTGCATGTCAACAAGAGGATCTCTAAAAGGATCATCTTAGAACGTAATTTGGTGTCAAGGCATTACGACCACACATACGAATGGTAGCTAATCAACATACTTAGCATCATACATTGGAGGCTTGAGGTCTTGAAAGAGGTTTAGCATCATGCATTGGAGGTGTTAAGGTCCACAGAGACTTAGCATCATGCATTGGAGGCTCGAGGTCTTGAAAGAGGCTTAGCATCGTGCATCGGAGGCATTGAGGTCTACAGAGACTTAGCATCATGCATTGGAGGCTTGAGGTCTTGAAAGAGGCTTAGCATCATGCATCAGAGGCATTGAGGTCTAAAAAGGGACAAGTCATTGTCCATCATCGACATCGGATCGATAATAGCTCTACATAACATGGAGTTCCTTCAAACTAGTTTAGATTCTGCAGAATCAACTTGGAGCCAAGAGCTGTGTTATAGAGTAAAAGAAGATCCTTGTTGTCAGATATCAAGAAGCTTAGCACCACACAAGAGTGTTGAGGTTTCATTCAGAAACTTAGCACCATATAGCGGAGGCGTGGAGGTCTTCTTCAGATATCAAAGTGGTGCAGTGGAAGCATGGTGGGCCCATAACCCATAGGTCCCAAGATCGAAGCAAGGTTGTCAAAGAGAGAAGGTTACAAAGGAGAGACCCAAGAGTCTACTACATCAATATTTCTGAGGTGGCAACAGAGTTCCAGATTCAGGACGGCATGGCAAAATGTTCTAATATAAGCTTTTTGGGACAAAAAGCCTTTCTCAATGGGGACGTTTGATCAGGGGATCATTTTTTAAAGTTCCCTAAACATCCCTAAATATTTTTAGTACGAGAATATCGTGTCGAGAGCTTTCCATCAACTATGAGAATGCGATAGACGGACATCGGGAGCTCTAGATATGTCCGGTCAAATTTTAGTCAATGAGAAAGTCAACTCTGGTCAACTGGCCAATTGTGAACCAAAGGCACTGTGACACGTGGTGAAAAGGTGAAGGGAGTCATTTGTTGATTTTTTGATCTCCGGTCTTTGACGGTCGTAAAATATTTCTCGCGGGCCGTCGTGTGGACTATGGTATTATCGCCGACGTGGTGGGTCCACAAGCCACCACGTGGCTTGCCACCACTCATCGAATTCACTCGATTTACCTATCGAGAGACGACAAGTGGACTATATGCTATTGATCGAGTTAATTATTTCTATACACATTGTATGGGTTGAAATTATATTATCTTGGTAAGTCCACTTTCCAAATGTCACGCATATATGCCAAATGCTACATATTAATGTTCAAACATTAGTATAAACCACATAATACCCACTTACCCACTTAGCCGCCATACATTATGCTAAGTCCCTTTGTAAAGCGGTTGTAGTGGAATCTTCCACATGGAGGAGAGAAGGTGGTGAAGCGGTTGAGATGGGGGCGGTTAAGCCTAAGGTGGTCCATTGACCACTATACATTTGCATGGGAAAAGGCTTTAAAGCCTTAAACAAATTACATCCCACCAAATATGGGACTTTATCCCATTAAAAATGCTGCACCCAAAATTTGGGATTTAATCCCATTAAACATGCAATCCATCTAAATGGAGATAATCCTATCCCATTCAATTTGCTACATGCTAATATTTTAAAAATAGCCAAAGGATGATTTGTAATTGCATATTTTTTGGGCCCTAAAATTATATAAATAGGGAACCCATTTTCATTGTAAACACACATTCGCAGCAACGAATAAGCTTATTATTTGTTAAGATTATTTGTGGGGTGTGGAGAATTAATGTAGGAAATTTTAATATAGTGTTATAAACTATATTAAATTCCTAAAATTACTATAGACAAATATTGTCTATTGGCCTATTATTTTAGGCAATATTAGATGGAATATTTGTGATTGGGAGTAAAATATAAACTACCCAATAGGCCCATTGAGCCACACTAATTACTTGCAAATCCTGGATTGTCGACCGGAGTGCTAGCGTTGCATTGATAGCGTCGGGAAGGCCGATCGAAGCCAAAGGAGATTGTGCATCAGGAAGGTGAAGAACAATTCGACTGATCATTGGAAGTTTTCAAAGAACTGGTGTACTGATAGGCAAGTAAAATTCCATTAGGTTTTCTTGTGAAATTACTATTGTAACTTACAAGTTTTGACTAGTGGAACGGTTTGACCATGAACCCGGAGACGTAGGCAATTTCCGAACTCCGTAATCAATATTTGTGCAGTTGTCTTTAATGTCTTGCATTTATTTTAAATTGATTACTTAAAAGGAGTAAATTTTTGGCAAATAATTTAAGCCTACAAGGGTCCAAGATCAGGTAGTAATAACTTGATTATTTTTGGATCAAGGACCTAGTTTTTGGTAGGAGAGGCTTCTATCTTCGAAGGTGGACTCTAAGATTTAATCCACAAACTGAAACCATGACTTAGGCACTAATATGGGTTTGTCTTCCTGACCTCCCCTTGGAATTTTGGCATACTGCAATCATTGAAGGTATTGCTTTATCCATGGGAACTCTCATTGCTATAGATCAAGCAACAAGAGCTGGTTCTAGATTCATTCATGCTAGGTTTTGTGTTAATGCTGATATTAGTATTCCATTACCATCCTCCATTGAGCTCCATTATGATCTAGGAACATGGGTGCAACCGATTGAATATGAATACATACCTCAGGCTTGCTCAATATGTAAAAGCATTGGCCATAGAGTTCGAAGGCCTGTCCTTCCAAGCCAGCCCCAAAATCCAAGGAGTAGCTACGTTCCCCAAAGAACAAAGGGAAATGCATTCCCAAAATCACAAAGGAAGTAAGCACCTCTAACCCATTTGATGCTTTACAAGAGGAGGGCGAAATCCCTAATGAAACTAGCGTCTCTCTCCCACTTCCATCCTCATCTCCACTGCTAGAACTTCAGTCTAAACATATGGCTACTTCCTCTACACATCCCTTGAATTTTTTTTCTGAGCACCGCCACCAATGGACCATCCCCTTTTTTGACATATTCTCTCTCCTAAGATATCCGTACTCCATTTCCATTGAATGAACATAACTCTTGTTTTACCACCCCCCCTTCTTCACCTACATTTTGAGAGCTTCCTGAGACAATTGTCAACCTCGATATCCTCATACGATCTGGACTAGAAGAATATATTGTTTCTACTCCTCTACGTGAAATTTCTCTTTTGAGAGAAAATTCTCCCTATACCTCTACCCCTGACCTCGGTGTGTCTGCAAGCTCATCCCAGCTAGAAAAACTAGAAACAACTTTAAACAGGGTATAGATTTGGGTAACATAAAGCCTAAAGGAAGGCATACTAACTCAGCTAAGATTCAAGAAGAAGCATTGTAGACACAAAAAATTTACACCCTTCATCCTCTTCATCACTTATTAATCCAATTTATCATTTACACTCATAAATCACCTTATCCTAAGTCATAACTCCTTTATTATATTTATCATACGTAAATATCCTTTCTATAGCTATTAAATCCCATTCAACCATTTAAAACCACCTAAAAATCAATAATCTATTATCCAAATCTTTCACAAGATATACAATGAATATTTACAATATTCCACACCTCTCAGATGTACAGTACTTTCTTTCACTCAAGTTTTTGCTTCTTCTCCAAGAATTCTCTCTCTCACAATTATTCTCATAATAATCATCAACTTTTGCAAGTTCTTCTTAATTCTTACTTCTAAACCCTATTTCATGCTTATATAGGGTATAAAACTTAGGGCACTTATCCATGCAATTATAATCAATAGATCTTCTTTAATACTAAAATAGATCTAATTCTGAGAGTTAAATAAAACACTCCCACACAGGTAACCGACGTCGGTTAGCCCTAACCGATGTCGGTTCCTCCTTTCTTGACCGATGTCGGTCATAGGTGATCGATGTTGGTCCCTCCATAACCGATGTTGGTTACTGTGTTTTCCAGCAAGTTTCATATTGCATGCTAATTGAAGTAATTGAGCTCCACAACTCAACAATCTCCCACTTGGAGATTAATTATTACACCATACCTGTACAACATCATTCTTGGATCCTTCCTTAGCTTTGTTTCTTCCTCTTCAAGTCTCAAACTTGAAGACCAATAGAAGTGGAGTGTAGCTCCAACTTCTCCTTTGTTAATGGCTTCATTAGCATATCCGCGTAGGGTTCTCACTCGTATGAATATTTTCCAGATTCAACTGCCCATCCTCAATACTATGTCGTATGAAGTGATACCTCAAATGAATGTGTTTCGTTCTTGAATGAAAATGTTGAGTTCTTTTGCCAAATGAATTACACTTTAACTATCACTGAATAATTTAAAATCATCTTGCTCCTTTCCCAACTCTTTCATGAACCTACTCATCCATATCATCTCCTTGCTAGCCTCTGTAGCTGCAACATACTCTACCTCTATAGTAGACAAATCCACAACCTTCTATAATCTTGAAATCAGCTAACTTGTCATCCCACCTACTGTGAAAATATATCTAGTAGTGCTCCTCCTACCATCCAGATCTCCAGCCATATCGAATCAACATAGCCACATAATGAAATATCGAACCTCCATAGCATAACTACATGCTAGATGTCCCTTTCAAATACATGAGTATCCATTGGACTACTTTCCAATGCTCTTTACCTGGATTGGCCATATATCTACTCATAACTCCCACTTCCTATGCAATGTTTGGTTTGGTACAAACCATAGCATACATGAGACTCCCAATTTGTTGAAGAAGCATATGGCACTCATGTCATGTATTTGACCTCCTCATGTGATGAAGGACATTGATATTTGCTCAATTTGAAGTGTCCAACCATAGGTGTACTAACAAGTTTTGCATTCTACATCTTGAACCTTTCTAACACCCTGTAGATATAATCCTCCTGAGACAAATACAATTTCTTGTTCTTCTGTCTCTATGTATTTGCATGCCAAGGATTCTTTTTGCAGCTCCTAAATCCTTCATAGAAAATGTGTGAGCTAGCTTTCCCTTAAGCTCACCAATGTCCTACATACTAGATCCTACAATAAGCATATCATCCACATATAGTAACAAAATAATATAGCTCCCATTTTCAAGCTTCTTGAAATAAACACAATGGTCAGATTCACATCTCAAGTAACCATGCTCATGCATAAAACTATCAAACCTCATGTACCATTGCCTTGGAGCTTTCTTGAGCCCATATAGGCTCTTTTCAACACTACACACTAATTTCTCCTTACCCTTGACTTCATACCCAAGTGGTTTTGCATATAAATCTCTTCATCAAATCACCATGAAGAAAAGTCATCTTCACATCTAGTTTCTCTAAATGCAAATCCTCTACTGCAACTAAACTCAATACAAGTATGAATAGAAGTCATCTTTACAACAAGAGAAAATATTTCACCAAAATCAATACCTACTTTTTGTGTAAATCCCTTTACTACAAGCCTTTCCTTGTACCTTTTCTATCCACCCTCTTCTTCCTTGATCCTGTAAACCCACTTGTTCTGCAATGTCCTCTTACCTGCTGGCAACTTAACCAAATCCCAAGTTTGGTTCTGTTCCAAGGAGTCCATCTCCTCATCCATGTCATGCTCCCACTGGATGTGGGTCTTATCTGCATTGCTTCTTCAAAACTTTTTGGTTCACCATTATCAGTCAATAATAAATAAAATAGAGAAGGTGTAAATATTTCGGAGGTTTACTTACCCTTTGTGACCTTCTCACAAGAGTTTGGGGTACCGGAGGCTCATTCTGGACCTCTGGACATTTGTATCCAAATATCAGTGACCAACATTGGTCACCTATAATCGACGTCGGTTCTACTAACCGATGTCGGTTTTATCTCTTCGTAATAATACCGGTTCTCTTGACCGATGTCGGTCGAGGGGTCAACAACTTTAATTCTTGTGTAACCTGTCGGTATTACTTTTAAATCGAGAGTTCATTTTCATTCACAAACTTCTCAACCGGTTCATCCTTGGGTACAAAATTTGATCCTGTACATTCTCTTTTCATTCCATTCAATATCATGACTCCTAATAATTTTAGAATTCTCTAAATCCCAAAACAGAATCTAAAATCACTAGATCCATAACCAATGAAAGTGCATCTCTTGGATTTTGCATCCAACTTTTTCCTATTTTCCTTATCAATATGCACAAAAGCTTCTGAACCAAAAACTTTAAGAAAAGAAAGATCTACCTTTTTCGGTCAAGCTTCCTCTGGTATTCCTCCATCTAGTGAACTTGAAGGCCCATGGTTAATCAAATAAACTGTTGTATCAACTTGCTTCTACCCAAAACTATAAGGAAATCCAGAATGTATCCTCATACTTCTAGCATGTTCCATGATTTTTTTGTTCATTCTTTCTGCAACACCATTCTCTTGTGGTGTTCTTGGAACCATTCTTTCTCTACGTATCCCATTCACTGAACAATAATCATTGAAATCCTTTCGTTATAGTATTCACCACCATTTCAGATCTAAGGCACTTTAACTTTGAATTTGATTCATTCTCAACAAGGGCTTTCCATCTTTTAAAAGTCTCAAAAACATCATATTTATGTTTAATACAATAAACCCATACCTTTCTTGTAGCATCATCAATGAAAGTAACATAATATTGGGATCCTCCATGAGAAGCTACCTGAGTTGGTCCCCACACATCTGAGTGTACAAGCTCAATTTTTGCTCCTTCTTAGTTGCCCCAACTTTGAGAAATCTCACTCTCTTTTACTTTCCAAAGACACAATGCTCATAGAAATCAAGATCTAAATCTTTCAAATCTGATAACTTACCCTTAGCCTTTAAGATATGCATTCCTTTTTGACTCATATGGCCCAACCGATTATGCCACATGCATGCATCTGAATATGAAGTAGATAATGTAGAAAAGGAATCAGTAACACATGTAGATAAATATAATGTTCCTACCTTCTTACCTCTTGCCACAACAAAAGCACCCTTGGTGACTTTCCAAGAGTCTCTGTAAATGTAACCATTTAACCAACTTCACCTAGTTTCCCTACTAGAAATAAGATTCCTCTTGAGGCTTGGCACATGCCTCACATCTTTCAATACCCATGTATTTCCATTCTACAATTTTAGATGAACTTCCCCTTTACCTAGTAATACTACAAGGTTCATCATCACCCAAATAAACATGCCCAAAATTTCCCTGGACATAATTTCTAAAATAACCCTTATTAGGGGTTGCATGGAAAGAAGCTCTGAATCTAAAACCCATGATTCAATTCTATTATCTAAAGAAAAATAATAAGATCATCTTGCATTACCTCTCTTTACAACAAGATTTGCTTCTTTACCTTTTTCTGGTTGTTGGTTCTCTTTATCCTTTGACCAACAATATTTCTTTGCATGTCCTTTCTTTCCACATTTCCAATAAGTAATTCCCTTACCTCTGGATTTAGATCTGTTATCCCTTGACTTTGATTTCCCATTACTCTTACTCTTGGATCTCTCCTTTTGCTTACTGCCCTGCTTTCTACATTCAAAGCATTCCCAGATGATGATTCCTCTGTACTCTTCCTGTGAATTTCTTCATTCAAGATTATACTAACCACATCATCAAACTTCAAAATATTATTAGCAGATGTTGTATTACTAACAACCATTACCAAGTTATCCCAACTATCAGGAAAAGAACATAAGAATAAAAGTTCTTTCACTTCATCATCAAATGGTATATCAACGATTTTAACTGATTTACAATAGATCTGAAATCATTCAAATGACTAGATGCTAGATCCACCTTCATGCATCTTAGAACTAAATAGTTTCTTCATCAAATAAACTTTATTTGAAGCACTAGGTTTTTCATATAAATTAGCAAGATATTTCATTAACCCTACCATAGAAGTCACTTCTGTAATATTGGAAGCCACGGATGCTTTGCCAGGCTCAATCTTATAGATCCCAAAGCCTTTCTATCAAGAATCTTCCATTCTTCATCAGTCATCTTCGTAGGTCTAGACTTCTCATCCAACGGTAAATACAAATCTCTTTGATACAGATAATCCTCAATCTACATCTTCCATAATTGATAATTTTGGTCATCAAACTTCTCTACCTTGTATTTGTTTTCTTTTGCCATTGTTGTAGCTCCCACTCAATCAAGAAAACCTCTGTGAGTAAATATGTCAACACACAAAACCCTCAAACAAATATTTGATACTAGTTGTTGGGGTTAGCACACCGTAGTTGTACAGATAATATATCAGATCTAAGCATACATGCAAATAAAAGTGGATATTCTACTAGAAGAAATACAAAACAAGAGATATAAATCAACACCATATTTAACGTGGTTCACCCAGTGTGGGCTACGTCCACCAAGAAACAAGCCAATCTATTATCCAAAGCTTTCACAAGATATACAATGAAGATTTACAATCTTCCACACCTCTCAGATGTACAGTACTTTCTTTCTCTCAAGCTTTTCTTCTTCTCCAAGAATTCTCTCTCTCACAATTATTCTCACAATAATCATCAACTTTTGCAAGTTCTTCTTAATTCTTAATACTAAAACCCTAATTTCATGCTTATATAGGTCGATTCCCCCTTATACAAACTTAGGGTTGTCGACTTCCCTCCATAACCAATTGCAATTACAATCAATAGATGCATGCTAATCCAAAGTAATTAATACAGGCATTAGTCCGTCATTTTTATCATTTTTCAAAATCTACCCTGCATTGCTAACGATTGGCCCAATTGCCAATGATTCTTGTCAATTTTACTTTTTATGAATTTTTATCATTTTTCATCAATTATCTTTTGTCTGTTTTATCAAACCTATTGCTTCTAACATGTTTTTAAGCATGGCTCATTGTTAGATGGAAATTGGTGGTCAATCACATGAAATCACAAGCATTCACTCACTGCCAATAGTCAAACAACCTTTCTATTGGGAATAGTTCAACATCATTCATGAATTAAGTCTCTATGCAATCTAATTTGTCGAAACCAAACAAGACATCAAAGATCATATTGAATTATTACATGACATTGAACAAGAAGCTACAAAATTTTGGTTCGATTATTTCAAATGCATACAGATTTCATCCACACTTGCCTAGGCCACATTTGAAGTTGGTCAAGACCTATCATTTAATATCAAATTATAGTCATCTTTACCTACCATTATTGTATCTAGTTATCATTTATCGCTTATCCATTACAATTCACTTGATTGTTTACAAAGCGAGATGACATCCTTTGAGGAAGCCCTTTGGATTCCTAGAATTAGCCTTTGCCGAGAAACTTGTCTATCTATCTATCTAATCCATTTTTTTAGTGTATTTGAGTGCAGGTTTCTTCACAGGACATGAGCTTATACACACTTTTGGACAGAACATAACTTATATCAACATCAAGCATCAATATCCATCATCTACAGGTATTGTTAAACCCCACGTCTTTTGAGGTTGGTTTTTTTTTATTATTTCACTTTGTTAATTCAAGTAGAAAGGTAAAAACTTCTCTCGAAAATTCAGCACGCTCGGTGGGATGATATGTCCCATTTTTATTTATTCCAATTTTAAAAAATTCATATTTGGGGTTTTTTCTCTATAATCACTAACGATTTGGTCAATCGCCAACAATTGGGTGAATTGCTAGTGATTCGGTTAGTAGGTGATGATTTCTCTGAGTTATTTTGATTACTCTGCAGTTGGCCTTCTAACCTTTTTTTTTCTTTTTTTCCTTTTCCTGCTAACCCATTTTTATAGCTTTCCTGTTTTTTGGAGGCTTTTTGCTTGCTTGATTGCTATATTGCTAAAAATAAAAATCAAAAGATTGCAAAAATTAAAAAGGAAGCATTATCAAAGTGAGTCCTTTTCCCTTCTTTTTGCTTTCCACATTACATTTTAACGTCTGTCCTCATCAAAATCAACTCTTTCTTTTGGATTTAAAATGAACCTTGCATATTGCTTGATCATATAGTTTTTAATTAGGAAGGTTAATTGATTGCATTCACTTGATTCTTCCCCCACACACAACCAAATCACATCAAATATCAAATTTGCATTTAAACACTCCTACCCAGGTGATAACTATTGGGATTTCATCACCCAATAGGGAAACCAACTCGGTGTTCTAGCTTGAGTATAAACAACTAGTTGTCGGTATATTGGCTAAGTACCGACTCCCTTATAGTTGTGGGACGTGAAGTGAGGGGGTAGACCCCAATACTAAGCCCCGTCTTGGTACAAGCACATATTTGAGTCTCACATACCTTTAGGTATATCGAGGACACCAACCTTAAACAGTCCTAGAACCAACCATAGATAACCATTTCCTAGGACCCCATCAGTCATTTTACACATTTCATCTTTTTATAATTAATCAAGATAATCTAAAATTCATTCTGTTTGTTTTGTTTGTTGTTTGTAAACAACCCATCTAGTTATTTTTCATTTCTTAGGTGATTGTGTGTTTATTATCATGGTACTTACAAGACAAAAATCTTGTATCCAAACATCAGAAAACATGTCTACACCATTACCTCATCAAAATCCATAGTCTCAATCAATCATAAATCCAAATCAAGAAATATCCACACCTCAATCTGAAAATCAACAAATCTGGGAGGAAGAAAATGAGCGTTATAATGAAAGTATCTAAAAGCACCTTTTAGATTCCACATGCCTACTTCATCATCAAAGCTCTCACCTATCTCAACTAGAAGAATTGGAACCACCACATTCCCCTAGCTCTCAATTTGCATCATCTAAAATCCTTGATCCTCCTAGTCCTTGCTTCTTTGAAGGTGGGGATCTCGTCTTTTCATATATTTTAGATTCAAACCCCATGGCCCTTAATGTTTACCTTATAGCTATGGGTGTCCAACTTTAACCATCAGTACCTGAACCAACCCGTATGTTCTTGATCCTTTATGTGGTTTTTCCCATCTTATTGACCCAACTCAGGAACCCTTCATTCAATAATTACATCCATATCCACCTCATACTCAACCCGAAACATCTAATGTCATATCTTCCATTCCCATTTTTGATCTCCATATGATTTCTTCTCAAGACATGTCCACTCAACAACCTACATCTTCACCTGATCCTTCTACTGGTTCCACACCTCTTAAAAATAATCCAAATGCTTATTCATTTATCCCTACAACATCCTCAACCATTCGAGACCTTATGTAAGTATTGTTATTGTTTCTATCACTATATATTATTATTTGCCTTCTCAACAAAACACCAACCCCATTCAGAATATCACTATGTCCATTCCTACATCCATTCCTCTAGTCAACACTAGTGTTATTGCTAGCACCCACCCCATTTCTTTATCATATTCTACTCCCCTTATCTCACAACACATACCTCAACCATCACAACCACTCATTTATATACCTCAATCTATTCCTATTCAGAATATCCCACAACAAGCACCATCCTCAATTACTTCTTCTATACACTTTCAACAACCACCCACTTATTCACAACCCCTTACCTATAATTTTTTTCCTTTCCAATACATCCCCAATCATCATGCACCTCTCATTAACACATATATTCATATTCCCTATCAATATGTACAACCATCACAACATTTAGCATCTCAACCCACTTACAATATCACCATAAACATTCCTTATCAAGTAAAATATCCCTTATCAACATAATATCCCTAAGGATTATCCATCCTACTCATAGCTCAGCTACTTTTCATTCAATCAACCTAGCTCATCCTTACAGCAACCATCACAACTAGACCCCCTTCAAGATCTCATGAACAGAATATCCAACCTCAAAGTCACTTCCTCAAGTTCTAAGAATGTGCTCTCCTATGAACTAAATCTGTAATGATCCCATCCACCCTTCAGTTCCTTACAAAGTGTATCTGCCTCACTGGGAACTTTCAAAGTTTATCAAATTCTATAGTAAAGAAGATCCTAGCAACACATCGTGCTTTCTGTTGTGCTGTTGTCTCATAGCCCATGACCAAGATCTAATGCTAAGGACTTTCCCCATGTCCCTCACTGGTCCTACCCTAGACTAGTATAATAACATCCCTCAATACTCCCTTTTCTCATTCACACAACTTTCCCAACTCTTCTTGGAACACTTCTCTATAAACATATCTCACAAAATCACCATGACTGACATTTATACAATAAAAAAATTGAAGATGAATTCTTGTTGATTTTTCTACCCATTGGAGGGGTATAATCAATCAATTATCCTTTACATTACCACAAACTGAATTAATTGAATTATTTTGTCATTCATGTGCTAAACACATCTCATCCACCCTTCAAATCCATTCATTTCAAATGTTTGACGAAGCTTTCACTATGGCCCGTAAATTAGAATTGCAAGCCCTCAAAGAAGGTAGAGTTAAACTATGACCTAAGAAGCCAAAATATGACTTTCCATCTAAATCATCCTCCCATCTTGACAAGTCAAAATCATCAACCAACATTGTAGTAGTCAAATATTCACCTAAATAAAAACCCACTACTGAGCGTTCCCATCCACAATGTAGTTACACACCCATTGGGAGACCTATAGCGTGGTATTTGACAAACTCCTCACTGCCAATATGATATCTCTTCCACCCATCCACCCTATCAACACATCTGTATCTAAGCCCTCTTGGTATAGGGATAATGATTATTGTAAATACCATAGGGTTAAGGGACACAACATCAAAAGGTGTCACTCGTTCCATAACGTCCTTCAAGATTTGATCGATAAAGGTGAACTCCATTTAGACAATCCAAATGCACCTCAGAATCAAAACCTTGATGTCTTCAAGCTAGCCCTTTCCAAATCATTCCCCCTTGAGTAGTCAAACATAGACCAATAACATACAAGCTCACCATACCATAAACACCATCAGTCAAATATTACCTAATATTGAATCCCAACCCATAACCACTGAGTCTACATCTACTAAAAACATTGTTGAACCTACACCCTCGTCCTCTAAATCTATGTCCTCATTATCCAAACCTCCTCAAGACGATTCTAAACCCACATTCGATCAAAAATTAAAAATACCCCTCATCCTATCATTAAATAACAACCTATGCATCTACTACCTCATCATCCACACCCAACTCATCTAAGAAAACCACGAAAGGACCTCAAAAAAATCCATTGTCCAAGTCTTTAAAATCCCCTATTACACCTTTGAAGATCAATACCTTTTGCATGGCCCTTGAACCTTCATCTCAACCCCTTCCAAGGAGTTCACTTTCATCTCAACCCAAAACCAATCCACCAAGCTTCTATATTAGATCACGATCCTTCATCTGTCACACCATCTAAGAATCTTCCTTGACAGACAACTAAATGAGACCATTTCAAAAATTTCACCTCACTTGGATATCAAATCAAAAGAAACCCCTCCACCATCCACTACTCCTAAAGGATGTTATGTGACTATCCTAGATGACCTTCTTTAACAATCACACATAAAATTACCATCTCCTAAACCATCTCGATCCTCGAGGGTGGAAGCCCTCTTGGTATGACTTCAATATCTCTTGCGACTATCATAGGACACAAGGACACTCTATAGAAAATTGTAAGGCCTTCCATATAATCGTTAAGAAACTTGAAAGTAAATGTATCCTCCCATCAAAGGTGTCTACACTGTCACTCTTCAAAAATCCTTAAATAAACTCCTTCCTTATCAAGTCAATTCCGTTCATATTACTACGGACCCAAAACCATGAATCCAACCCTCCAGATCAAAACAAACCTAAAACCTTTGTCACTATCCCACCACCACCTGAATTCTCATCGTCACCATCTAAAGATAAAAATAAGGTTTCCATCTCTGTCACCCCTAAAACCTCCAATCAAACCCCACAATCTAAGACTAAAGTCTCTATTATTGTTGCACCTCCATCATCCACTGTAGTACAAAAGGTTGTTATCAAATAACTACACCAAGCTCTAGTTAAAATGTCACTTTACGAGCTCGTTCAAACCTCACCATCCCATAAAAAATCCATGATCGAAGCCCTTCAATCCATTACTATACCTGCAGAGGATCCACTATCCTTTACAAATTTTGTAGGTGCTCTTAAAGCCTCCACTGCCATCTCCTTTGAACCTTCAGAAATACCATCACTTCACCCTCAAGATCATGACTTTCCCCTCTTCATCACCACTCAAATCAATGATGTCCTTGTTAAAATGGTCATGATTGATGGGGCCATGGCTATCAATATTATATCATCCCTCACCTTCAATCAACTCAGATTACCAAATATTATTATATCCCAAACACCCATTTTACTTTGAGCCTTCAATGATACAATCACACCCACGTTAGGCACCATTATATTGCCTCTTAAGGTTGGCGTTAAAACCCTTACAGAGCTCTTCTACATTATAGAAGGGGAGTTCCAATATAATTTGATGTCAAGACGTATGTGTTGTGTCCGTGTTAGTGCAAATCTCTGACACCCCAAAATGACCTTCAAATCTGCGAGTCAGTGGGACATTCGAGTGTGATTGCACAACATTGAGTTTTCTCCAAGGTGTGGGACCTTGCAAGGTGAGAAAACTCTCCAGATTGAAGCTAGTTCTTACTCCTCTGTTTAGGTGTATGCATGAATTTGTAGAGGTTCAATACTAATTCCTACTCTAAATTCCAAGGAGACAGAGTTGAAGATGCAAGAAAGGGGAAACAAAACTAAGCTAAAATGGTGATACACCAAAGGAGTGATGAACTTCTATTTTGTAAATAAACACAGATCATAAGAATGTAGCACAGAACATGCACAGATTGCCAGAATATAATGAAAGATTAGAAGACAATGATAAACACATGAGAGGATTGGAAAATCAATCACAGAACATACATTATCATTCCCAAGTTTAATACAATGCATTACAATGGTAAGGAGGCAAAATATGTGTTGCTGAACTGTATGAGAGGTCTGGAACTCTACAAATCTACCTGCTAAGGAAGAAAAGAGAGCTTGCAAGAAAAATGTCCAACATTACAATAGATTACATCTCCTTCATTTATAGCTGAAGAAAAGAGAGGGAAAATAGAGGAGGAATCAAAATCGATCTTTTTCCTCAACCACCCGCCATTAATCCTTTCAAATCGGCCTACAATCCATCAAATCGAGCTCCTTTGCTTCTATTTTGTGTGTTGGAGAGAAAAAATGATGAATTTGGTGAAACACACTCTCAAAGCAATCTGATCTCACATTTATGGCATGAGAAGATATTTTTAGGGTTTTCCTCCATCAAAACGAGTTGATTCTTCATCCTTGGTGTGGGAGAAAGAAATCATGGTGGTTTTGAGCAAAAACAACTCATTTGAAGCAATCTGGTTTGCATTAAAGGCATGAAAGATGTTTTTAGCATTTTCTCCATCAAAACCTGCAAAAAAATGAATTTTTATTCCTCCAATGCATAGAGGGGCTCGAGACCTTTCCAAAAAGTCTAATTTTGTTCAAATCTGATCTCTGGATTGAAAGATATGGCGCTATGAAGATTTAGGGAAAAAACAGGGCAAAAAGTTTGGGCACAAATTTGAGGCATAAATTAGGGCACACTTGGTGGAAAAATCAGATTTTGAAAATGGGTCCACGGGGTCAAAATTTACTTTTTGCACTTTTGGAAAATTTTCCAAAAAATCCCCACGCCTCTCGCTGCTCCGAGACACATGGCACCTCCTAGTTCGCCGATGGAATCGCGGGCTCAAACTTCACTTTTTCCTTTTGATTTTCATTGGGAAAATTTCCCGCACTCTGCTCTCCTAGTGACATGTGGTATTCTGGTTCATTGATGGGATCGCGGTCACATTTCTTTCCTTTTACTGTTTCTTAGATTTTGGAAAATTTTCCCAAACAGCTCCGCACCTCCACCATTCCACCATGACACGTGGCAGCTTCAAAATGGTCCGTGGGCCTTGACCATTTTTCTCCATTTTCTTCCTTGCGGGCTTGCGGACCAATTTTTGATTTTTATCCTTTCGCTCCAAAAGGGCTAAGTGCCCAAATTTCTCCCTGCCTCCACTAACGTGCTTCCTTCCCCTCCGTGGGCTTGCAGGCTGGTTTTTTTCTTTTGTGCCTCTATCACTCTGGCAAAAACCAGAATTTCCTCTACGCCCCCGATTCCCACATGTTGTCATGGACATGTGGCACATCCTCATCTAATGCGGGGCTTTCACAACTTTTTCTCCATCCTCCGCGGGCTGTGTGCGATTTTTATTTTTAGCCTTTCGTTGCAAAAAAGGGCTAAGTGCCCAAATTTCTCCCTACCTCCGCCGACGCTCTTCCTTTCCCTCTACGGGCCTACGGGCGGTTTTTTTTTGCACCTCTATCACTTTGGAAAAAAACCAAAATTTCCTCCACGCCCGATTCCCGCCACTGTCATGGACACGTGGTGCATCCTCATTCAATGCGGGGCCTTCGCAACTTTTTCTCCATTCTCCACGGGCCTACGAGCCGGTTTTTATTTTTAGCCTTTCACTCCAAAAGGGCTAAGTGCCCAAATTTCTCCCGCCTCCACCGACACGCTTCATTTCCCTCCATGGAAAATTTGGCCAAAATTTTCCTTTACGCCTCCACCAAGCCTCTTGGAAAATTTTTCCAACTTACCTCCGTCGGCCCGACCTCCACCGCCATGTGGCACTTTCTCATTGGGTGGGCATGTCTAGGGAAAATTTCCCCAAAAACTCCGTTGAGCCATAACTCGAAAACTATAAGGAGTTAGGAGGAAAATTTTACCTTTCTAGAAAGGTGAAAAATTCTCTATCTGATGAAGCAATTTCTAGAATCCTTTGAGTGCTTGAAATGTGTGAAAATTGAATTTGAAGCACAAGGAAGGAAAAAATGAAGGCAAGTTAGCCAAAATAAATAGGGGGCTCATTTTAGATAACAATTTTGATGACTCAGAGAGGTCATCTACCTACTAGATGAATGATCAGTAGCCTTTGAAGCATCCATTGAGCATGGATTCAAGCTTGATAAAATGATTTTGATCTAAACTATGAAAATCGACCTTTGAGCCACTTGAAACCCTTGAACTTTGAATTGATCTTCACCAAAATGTCACTGAAATGGACTATGCAAGAGCAATACAACAGCACTAAAACTATGTACAAAATCGGAAATCATACATACCCCAAGTGGGATATGCAGAGTGTGCACAAGCACTTCTTCTACTGAAAGCACGCCTACCTACTCTACTCTAACTAGAAGCAAAGGTAAGCTAAACAAACCCTGCAACTGGTTGTGCAAAATAGCTTCCTTTCTTCAAAATTGGAAGCCATGTAAATGATTTGGAGTTGAGTATGGTTGCTTGGAGGAGTGGAAAATCAACAAGAATTTGGTCTTCTACCCAAATTAGTTAGTTGAAAGCAAATTGAATACCTCTTTTAGTTGCTCTGCATTTAGATTGAAGAGGTATTATAGCTGATCCTTGGTACTTTGTAGCTCATCCTCATGGTTAGAAGCAAACATGACTGGTTTTAACTTCTCCTTTGGCTCCAATAAAGCCAAATACATGATTGGGCAAGGTCGATCCATTTGATATGCCCATTGCTCTGATTTTCAACTCCAAAAATGGAGTCCTCTTGTAGACCTTCTTGGATGGATGATGTGGAAGAGGTGATGGAATCCTCGTGTTCTTTTCCTTCCTTCATGGCGTATGGAACTCTTCTATAATATGCAGCTCATCATTATTGATTACAACATCCAATGAATTTGCTTTTGCATTATTGTAACCTGCTACAATACATTGTTGGTTCTAGAGTTCCTCCATTGTAGCTTTTGGAAGATCAAATTCTTCCAACTTTGATTCAAGAGGCATGTTGCAAACTGCAGGCTGTTATCCTTGAATCCTCTTCTCCATGGCATAAAGTTCTTGTTGTTGGAGAATGAATGGTGAAGAATAAAATGTTGTAATTTCAGCTGGCTCTTCATCCAAACATTCTTCTAAGTCTGATGGAAAATCAAACTCTTCAATGTCCTGTTGCAACAAGGTCTCTCCCTTTTGTATGGTGACCTTCAAATCTACATTTTTTTCACCATGTGGAGCTTCATATTCAAACATGAAGCTTGTCAACTCGAACTCATCCCAAAAATCAGATTTTTGGAGAGATGAAGTGGGAGAGAAACATGAGGTTTCTTGTGCAACCTGCTCATGATTCAGTGCCTCTAAATTTGTTTTGGTCACCTCCATAATGGATTCATCAATCAAATCAGGCCCTTCAAATGAAAGCAAAAAATCTTCAATAATGCTTCCTTCATCTAGTTCCAATTTTGATTTGATTTCTTCTAGTTGCTCCTCTTCAATGGGACTTGGAGCTGATTGTTCTTCCTCCTCCACAGCTAGAATGTGCTCCTCTTCTTTTGGATTTGGAGCAGCTTCTCCTTCCTCTGCTACTTGAAGACCATCTTGCTCTTGATTAAACTCTTCCTCTTGCATGAAGTTTGTCAAATCAAACTCTTCAATCTGCTGCTCTAGAGGACAAGTTGGGACTGTAAGATCTTCTTCTTCCATGGCTGATTGTGCAACTTGAATTGGATCAGCATTTCCTTCAAGTAAAGTGCAAACATGGACACTACATTCTGAGCAAATTGATGACTGATCTTCTTCCTTTTCTTGTTCTTCTGCTACTACAACAAAATCAGTCCTAACCACCACTTGTTCTTCAACCTTTACCTCCTCTGTAGGCTTCACCAACAAAGGAATTTTCTCAATCCCATATCTAAGAGCCAAGCTTACTAAGCTCTTAATCATTCCTTCTTTGCTTGGTTCTTCCTCTTGTTGTCCTTCATGACTGATTTTTGCAATTTCTTCTTCCCCACATGGAATTGGGAAGGCAAGAGGAGAAACAAATTAGAGTTCAACCAATTTTGCATTTGTTTGTGGTGGTGGAGGAGGTAGAACTTCTTGTTTCTTTGGAGGGAATGGCTGTTTGGAAGGGAAAAGGATAGAAGAATTGAGATGAGGTGGAAGACTAGGGGATGGAGAAATGAAATCAACACTTGGGGCAGCATGGGCTGGATTTGGAATTTGGCATTCAAAATGAGATGGTGTTGCTTGAGGAATGGAAGGAGAAAAACTAGATGATGGTGTAGAACTTACCCATTGACAAGGTTTCTCAACACCAAATTTATAGGCCTCTATCTCCACTGTCCATTGTGTAAGTTGGGGCAGCATCTCCACCATGAAGTCCAGCTTCTCTTGAGGGCTTAAGTGTCTTGGAAAAGGGCCTCCCCATGGACAGGGTGCTCTGAAACCAATCTAAAATGCCTTCATTTGTGCTTGAGCCCTTGATTGCACCATGCCAATCTCCATTTTTTGGATCTTCTCCAACAGACCAACATCTTGCATTTGACTACTATCATTGCATGTGTACCCTTGCTCTTGATATGTTTCATAACCAAACTGATTTTGGCCTTGCTCATATGGATATGCATACTGATTTTGAATTTGATCAAAATGCTGATTTGAAGGAGTTGTAAAACATGTTGGAGGTGGAATATACTGTTGTTGTAAATGTGAATTCCATGATGGAAATGAAGTCATGATTGCACAACTTCATGGAATGAAAGAAGATGGAAGAGATGGAAAGAAGAATGGATGAAAAATGAATGAAAATGAATGGAAAGAGGGTCTGTAACTTCTGAGATGGGTTGTTTACCAGATGGAGTCACCAGATGTGTTTGCAATTGCCTCCAAAGGCTGAAATCTTCACAGGAACACACCAACCTAAAAATATGAAGTGGATATGGAGTCGTCGGATGTGCTTTTGAATATGCCTCCAAAGGCTAAATCTTTAACGAGGACACACCAACTGTCAAAAATATGAGTCCCACCGGGTGTGCCAAAAGTGTTAGTGCAAATCTACAGCACCCCAAAATGACCTTCAAATCTGCAGTCTAGAATTGGGTCATTTAGTGTGATTGCACAACATTGAGTTTTTCTCCAAGGTGTGGGACCTTGCAAGGTGAGAAAAATCTCCAAATTGAAGCTGGTTCTTACTCCTCTGTTTAGGTGTATGCATGAATTTGCAGAGGTTCAATACTAATTCCTACTCTAAATTCCAAGGAGACAGAGTTGAAGATGCAAGAAAGGGGAAACAAAACTAAGCTAAAACGGTGATACACCAAAGGAGTGATGAACTTCTATTTTGCAAATAAACACAAATCATAAGAATGTAGCACAGAACATGCATGATTGCCAAAATATAATGAAAGATCATAAGACAATGATAAACACATGAGAGGATTGGAAAATCAATCACAGAACATACATTATCATTCCCAAGTTTAATACAATGCATTACAATGGCAAGGAGGAAAAATATGTGTTGCAGCCTGTATGAGAGGTCTAAAACTCTACAAATCTACCTGCTAAGGAAGAAAAGAGAGCTTGCAAGAGAAAAATGTCCAACATTACAATAGATTACATCTTTTGCATTTATAGCTAAAGAAAAGAGAGGGAAAACAAAGGAGGAAGTAAAATCTGATCTTTTTCCTCAACCACCCACCATTAATCCTTTCAAATCGACCATGACCCATCAAATCAAGCTCCTCTACTTTTGTTTTACATGTTGGAGAGAAAAAATGATGAATTTGGTGAAACACAGACTCTCAAAGCAATCTAATCTCACATTTATGGTGTGAGAAGATATTTTTAGGGTTTTCCTCCATCAAAACAAGTTGATTCTTCATCCTTGGCATGTGGGAGAAAGCAATCATGGTAGTTTTGAGCAAAAACAACTCATTTGAAGTAATCTGGTTTGCATTAAAGGCATGAAATATGTTTTTAGCATTTTCTCCATCAAAACCTATAAAAAATGATGTTTTTATTCCTCCAATGCATAGAGGGGCTCAAGACCTTTCCAAAAGTCCAATTTTGTTCAAATCTAATCTCTGGATCGAAAGATATGGCACTCTAAAGATTTAGGGCAAAAATAGGGAAAAAGTTTGGGCACAAATTTTGAGGCACGAATTAGGGCACACTTGGTGGAAAAATCAGATTTTGAAAATAGGTCCACGGGGTCAAAATTTACTTTTTGCACTTTTGGAAATTTTCCAAAAAATCCCTGTGCTTCCGCCACTCCAAGACACGTGGCACCTCCTGGTTCGCCGATGGAATCGCGGGCTCAAACTTCACTTTTTCCTTTTGATTTTTCATTGGGAAAATTTCCCAAAATTTCCCTACGCTCCACTCTCCCGGTGACATGTGGTGTCACCTAGTTTGTTGATGGGATCGCGGGCTCATTTCTTGCCTTTTCCCCTTTCTTAGATTTTGGAAAATTTTCCCAAATAACTTCGTGCCTCCACCATTCCACCATGACATGTGGCAGCTTCAAAATGGTCTCATGGGCCTTGACCATTTTTCTCCATTTTCTTCCTTGCGGGCTTGCGAGACCAATTTTTGATTTTTATCCTTTTTCTCCAAAAGGGGTAAGTGCCCAAATTTCTCCCTACCTCCGCCGACACGCTTCCTTCCCTCTCGCGGGCCTACGAGCTGATTTTTTTCTTTTACGCCTCTATCACTTTGGCAAAAACCAAAATTTCCTCCGCGCCCCCATTCCCACCACTGTCATGGACACATGGTGCATCCTCATTCAATACGGGGCCCTTGCAACTTTTTCTCCATCCTCCACGAGCCTATGGGCTGGTTTTTGATTTTTAGCCTTTCGCTCCAAAAGGGCTAAGTGCCCAAATTTCTCCCTGCCTCCGCCGACGCGCTTCCTTCCCCTCCGCGGGCCTGCGAGCCAAAATTTTCCTTTTCACCTCCGCCAACCCTCTTGGAAAATTTTTCCAACTTACCTCTGTCATCCCAACCTCTACTGCCATGTGGCACTTTCTCATTGGTCGCGGGCACATGCAGGAAATTTTCCCCAAAAACTCCGCCGAGCCATAACTCGAAAACTACAAGGAGTTAGGAGGAAAATTTTACCTTTCTGGAAAGGTGAAAAAATTCTCTATCTAATGAAGTAATTTCCAAAATCCTTTGAGTGCTTAAAATGTGTGAAAATTGAAGTTGAAGCACAAGGAAGGAAAACATGAAGGCAAATTAGCCAAAATAAGCGGGGGCTCATTTTGGATAAAAGTCCCCCTAAACAATACATCCGTGCCTTAAATATGAATATGAGGGTAAGGTATATATAGTCCCCACAGATCCTAATCCTTTCACCGACTATCTTATGACATACCATCTAAATGATGTCCTTATGCCTAAATCAAATTCAAAAACATCCGATGAAGCATCTACTAGCACATCCATTTTATCATCCAAACTACCCGATGATTCCTCCCTTGAGGGTGTTATAGAGCGTCTTTTGTTGGGGGAGTACCACCTTCTTATGTTAAATTCATTCCCTACACCTAAAACATATGGAAGACCTGACAAAAAACCTATGTATGAACCTGATGTCAGAGATGTCATCTCCTACGGTCCTATGTACCTCAAAACCAATCTCGTTTATGGGGGAGTTGACCATCCCTCTTCACAACATAATCATCAACACCATGTTATGCCTTTCACATCAGACTTTAATTTCTTATATAACCAATCTTTCATTTAAATATACTTTCATCGGTGCGCTGAAATGGTTTGGTTTATGACTCTATGATTAGGGAACACATTATTTAACTGTCCAACACTCCGTCAAACCTTATGAAAAGTTTGGCTTAGGATATAAATAACCCTCTGTTGAATCATCCTCACACACCACGTCTTTACACATCACAAAATTAGAACCATCTTCTCCTAAAAATATGATGATCCCATGGACACAAACGACACCATATCCATCCCACCTAACTTTTTTAATTCAATACTATTTCATTAGGACCCTTTACTTATCAATATAATCACTCACCAAACAAATTCCTCTCATTTGTCCATAATTGATTGAAGATGATTCACCCACCATCAATGTCCTTCACTGCCATGATGATCAAGACATCCTTTCTCATATGGGAGTAGAGGATCACTTCCTTCGGAAATACCTACCACCCCACACATCAACCCTTATTAATGAATACACTATTGACATTAACTTAGGAACCCTACATAGTTAAAGTCAATCAATCCTTAGATCCAAAAGAAATAGATAATTTTACCAACTTCCTATCTAAATACAACTAAGCATTTTCTGGTCATATAGTGATATGCGGTATGGATCCAAATATCATCGTACACAACATTTTCACTTATCCCGATGCTAAACCCATCAAGTAGAAGCTCTGTAAGATGCATCCTCGCATAGCTCTCCTTGTTAAAGATGAAATACAATGCCTACTCTTGGCTAATTTCATCGTACCTATTGATTATCCACAATGGGTCTCTAACATCATTCCTATAACCAAAGCTTCAGGAAAGTTGCACATACTTACTCGAAAACCGAGATCTTAATCATGTTTTCCCTAAAGATGATTTCCCTCTCCCGAACATCGATCAACTCGTCAATCTAGCAGTTGGCCACAAAATGCTCTCCCTCATGGATGGATTTTCTAGTTATAATAAAATCATTATTGCCACCAATGATCAACATAAAACATTTTCATCACCCCATGGGAACCTTTTGCTACCGCATCATGTTGTTCAGTCTTAAAAATTCAAGAGCCACTTATCAACGCACCATGACCTATATTTTTCATGACCTAATCCATAAAACTATTGAAGACTACGTTGATGATCTTTTAGGAAAATCTAAACAACGCAAAGACCATCCTGGTCGTCCTTAAATCCATATTTACTCATATTATTCAATATTTCCTTCATCTTAATCCCGTAAAGTGTGTCTTTGGTGTTCTCACTAGAAAACTTTTAGGATTCATCATATCTATCTGAGGTATTGAAGTAGACCTAGCTAAGGTTAAATAAATTCTTGAAATGCCTCCTCCATCCAATCTTAAACAATTGTGTAGTCTCAAGGTAAATTGCAATCCATTCGACATTTTATATCTCAACTTTCAGACCATTGTCAACCATTCCATCACCTTCTCCATAAAGATGTAGATTTTAATTGGGATTCTGATTGTCAGAAATCCTTCGATGAACTTAAACATTATCTTCTATCACCACCAGTGCTTACACCACCTCGCATGGGGATCCTTCTATTTATACATATCTACTTCAGAACATGCCCTAGGTGTTATGTTTTCTCATTATGATGATCAAGGTCATGAAGCAGTCGTATACTATATCAGTCACACACTTCATGATTATGAAAATTGTTACACCAAAACCAAGAAAATATGTTTTGATTTATATTTTTTCCACTTCTAAACTACAAAGCGAGTATCTCCATAACCACAAAATCTACGTCATTACCAGTTTTAATCTTCTTTAAACTATGAACTCTAAACCATATCACAATGACCACATAACTCAATGGATTATGCTCATGACTGAGTTTAACCTCTATTTCATGTCACATAAATATATCAATGGACAGAGGCTAATGCAAATCACCTTGCTAACGCACCCCTTCCTGATAATCAACTTCCTCACAAACACTTTTCATATGAATCTATCAACACTCTCGATGAATACGTATTCGTTCCTATAGAAATGATCCTCTTATTCAATGGATCTAAATTCCAATAAGGGGGAGGGCCAATTTTGTTCTCATACCACCATGGGGAATTCCTATTCCACTATCATTTAAACTTAACTTCGAATGCACTAATAACATGGCAGAATACGAAGATTTAATCATGGGTCTTACCACCGCTATCTTATTAGGGGTTCACATCTTAGAAATCTACAGAGATTCACAACTCATCATCAACTAGGTCAAAGGAGTATATCAATGTAAAAATGAAATTCTATAGAAATATAAAGCCAACATTGATTTTCTCCTCAAAGCACCTTTGATCATTATACCATCCAAACCATCCCGCGATCCTCTAACAATTTTGTAGACACTATGGCCTCTTTGGGATCTCTCATTCCCTAGAAACTGAAGAATCAAAAGATAACACTAAAGTATCTGTGGTCATTCAAAGACTAGATTACCCCTCACATCAAAATGAACTCCCTCCTATCGACGTTGTTGACAATAATCCAACTGATTTATGGTATACTCAAATCTATGACTACCTTTCTGAATCTAAAATCCCTTCTAAATTATCATGAAATGCTAAACGATCATTTCTCCAATGTGTCACCCACTTTGTCATCATAGGCGGTATCCTCTATAAACGTGGCTTTGACGGTATTTTGTTAAGATGCCTTAAATCTCATGAATCAATCAAAGAAATCAAAGAAATCCATGATGGTATTTGTGGAGGTCATTTTAGTGGAAATGTCGTCACCAAACGTGTCTTGCAGCTAGGGTACTATTGGCCTACTATCAATCAGGACTTGTTGTGTATGTTAAGAAATGTGTCAAATGCCAACTACATTTAAATCTCATCCATGTCCCCAATCAAGCTTTACAACCCGCTCAGGATTTATGGCCCTTCTCTCAATGGGGGTTAGATCTCATTAGTACTATCCATCCTAAATCATCTCAACAACATCATTCCATTATCACAACTACTGAATATTTCACTAAATGGGTTGAAGCTATCCCTTTAACCTCAACTAAATCTAGACCTATTACCAACTTCATATATCAATATATCATATGTCGTTTCGGTGTTCCGCATAAAATTGTCACAAACAATGGAAAATATTTTAAAAACAAAGAACTTAAGAAACTCTATGACACATTCAACATCAAACTCATCTTCTCATCACCATACTATCCTCAAGAAAATGGCATGCTGAAACCTCTAATATAACACTCACTAAAATCCTCATGAAAATAATGGATGGTGCGGCAGGAATTGACATCTCCAAATCTCATTTGCTCTTTGGGCTTATCGAATTAGCATTCGTACTCCTACAGGTGCTATGCCATTTTTACTTGTCTATAGCTCGAGGTTGTCCTTCCCCTCGAAGTCAAAATTATTTCACTTTGTGTATCACTTAAGGATTTCATCCCGACAAATAATATCGACAAGACTACTTAGCACAACTTGAGTTATTAGATGAAAATTTCGTATTGGCTCAGGAACTCCATTAAGTCTATCAAGAATGTGTCAAATGATCCTATAATAAACATGTCAAAGAACGTGACTTTAAAATTGGTGATCTTATTTTCAAGGAAAATCAAAATGTCACTACACTATAACGGAGTAAACGTGGAAATTTTTACCCTAATTGGATCGGTCCATACATCATCACTCATAAGTATGGGTCGGGAGTGTATTGCCTTGCTTCCCTTGATGGTGAACCTAAAAAGGAACCTTTGAATTTCTTGCACTTGTAGCCTTTCTACTATTAAATGATTGATCGTCATGATAGTAGTTACATCTAAGATCTTATCCCTTCATTAACCATCCACCTTATCACAGTAATGATTTGAAAGTGTGTGGTTATTTCTGTCACTATCCTTAAATACACCTTAAAGATGAGCACCATGGCTTTGTTCATCACATATTTCACTATGGATAATTTCCTCCTTCGTAGGAGCACCACAATCATTACATCCATCTAACCTAGTATTAACTGAAAACATGACATGGGGCATGCATGTGTAGCTCCCATATATAAATCTTTCCCCTTCTTGAAACGGTCTATTAGGGCCTTTGCCTCAGCTAAAAATAAAGTCAAAAATATCTATGGATGTTCTTTATCAAAATCATATTAAATTACACTAATCCCTCGAAGGAAAACTACCACCTAAAAACATAGACCGGTCCCTCGAAGGATGATTATCTTGTAAAAATTGAAAATAAAAATATAGACCATACCCTCAAAGGATGGCTACCCATGTAAAAAGCATTCCTGCATCGGTCAGCCTTCAAACAGTCAAAATATCCAAAAACATCCTAGGAAAGCTTCCCGTATTGATCAACTTTCCCATTACAACAAACTTCTGCATTGATCAGTTTGCATAAAAGTAAAATATGTAAAGCTGGGGCATGTCTCTATGAATCCGTTAAAGAGAATAACCCTCTTCCAATGTTGATCTACACATACATAAACCCCCTTTCATTTCCTAGGAAGGTACAACTACATCATTCTTCTCTTTGACTAAGATCTTGTGTAACTACCCATTGATAATCTCATTTAATATTTATTGCTAAGGATACAAGTGCAAATGCTTTCACATTTTCCATACCCATCACGTATGTATCAAATCCAATCAAGGAAATCATTTCATTTTTACCTTATCTCATTAGTCATATTTTGATAAAATCCATCATGAGATCACATTTTAAAGACATGTCATACACAATCATTTAATCTCTACTTAAACATTCCATCACATTTCATAAGAATACTTAACATTTTTAAATTAACATTTTCTATCTCTATATCTATACATCTACATTAAACTCACATGTCAACATCTATCATAATCCAACGCACATAAAATCACACAAATCATCCATCATGACATCAACAAATAGAACAAACCATCATCATATATATATATAATCAAAGTCTAGAATACATCATCAAAGAGTCTCAGTACATCATATATATCGAAGGCTTCATAAAGAGTCGTATACATCAAAATATCCAAAACAATATATACATCATCTCTATCCAATAAAATGGATGTCATCTATAAAATCACTAACTCGGATAACACTCCTAGTACCACCTTGAGCACTTGCATCACCACCACTAGCTCCTCTATCACCGTTGACTCCTCCATTCGGGATCCTAGATGGTTGACCCACGCTACCTACACTCATGCTAGGTGCTCCTCCCTTCATCACTAGATGATCCACATATAACACTGCATTCAGAAAATAATGTATAAACATATCTGTATAATATGCCAACTTTGCACGCAAAGGTGATAATGAGTTGAGCTGACCATGCCTAACACTCCCATTTGACTACTAGCATGTGCACAAGCTATCAACTCTACACCTGATATAGAAGACCATGTGATACCTAGGGCCTTCTTCAAAGCATCCTACTATTGACCTTTCCCTATCTATAACCACTTGAGCATTGAATCCTAAGCCCATCTCACTCAATCACTATGTTATCCGCTCCAAATTAAATGCATCCCAAACTCCGATCAGATCATCTCTCTCCTAGCACTATCTCTCTCTACCTCCACCGTGGCCTTCTCGGCCGTCAACTCTGCCATTACAGCTACCAAATCCCCATCTATATCCTCCTCCTCCTCACCCTCATCATCACTAATCTGAATAGTCTCATGTGCTCCCTCAACTTGAGCACACACTCTCCTCACTCATACCACTTAAGTCCTCTCAAATTCTCTAAATGCTCAAGTCCACCAAGGTCTATACTTGGGTGTAACCCTGTATCATCAATAGGCATTATATCTCCACCATCATTTGGTCACATGGCCCCACACTCCTCAACAATGATAAAAGGTCATGCAACAAATTCCTTGGGAGTCTCTGTATCTCCCTCCTCCGTCTATACTATATTGGATCCTTGGACACATCCTACACCAATCCAAACTATCATCTAACATGGTTAAATCGGATCATCTCATACTCACCCCCACTCCTCTCATGTACCCATGGGTCTCTCTTTGTACCAACAAGCTCATGCTCACACCTGGGCCAATCATGAAAGTTTAAATACGGTCTCCATATGATATCTCCAATCTGTAATCCACTCAACATATCTCTATAATAACTCACATTCCTCTTCCTCTTTGATCTAACCATGTCCTATATCCATCTCATGAAACCCATATTCCCATCTCCTATCCCTCATGGAAAAACTTGTGGCCATCAATGGATATATGCTCATACGCCCAACACTATAACAAGAAAGCAATATCAGCCCCATACCTCTTGTGAGCCTTCCAGGCCCACAATTCTTTGTACGTCTGAGCAAGAAAATTGGGTACCCACTCAAATAGTGTACGATGCTCCATCATCTCTGCTAAAAACTGTTATCCAAAATGAGCCCCTTGCTTATTTTGGCTAACTTGCCTTCATTCTTTCCTTCCTTGTGCTTCAACTTCAATTTTCACACATTTTAAGAACTCAAAGGATTCTGGAAATGGATTCATTAGATAGATAATTCTTTCCCCTTTCCAGAAAGGTAAAGAAGTCCTCCTAACTCCAAATATTTTGCAAGTTATGGCTCGGCGGAGTTTGGAGGGGAAATTTTCCCAAGGCGGGCCCGCGGGAAAATTTTTGGCACTTAGCCCTTTTGGGCAAAAAATCTCAATGGAAAATTTTGGCCCGAGGGCCCATAAGGAGATGAGAGGCTAACACATGTCTCAATGGTGGGTGTCAGGGAATTTTTGGCACTTAGCCCTTTTGGTCAAAGTGCGCAAAAGGCAAAAGTTGGAGCGCATCCCCACCGAGCGATGTGAAGGCACCACGTGTCGTATCAAGGTGGGAGTTAGGGTGGCGAGAAGATTTTGGAAATTTTTTCCAAAGTCACAAAAGGTGAAAAGGTGTGCATTGAACCCGTGGCCCCATCAACCAATCAAATGGCACCACATGTCCATGTCGGTAGCGGAGGTCGGGCGCGGAGAATTTCGGGAAAAATTTCCCAATTGCGCAAAAGGGCAGAAAGTGATCCTGAGGCCCGCAGATCAGCCAGAGGGTGACATGTGGTAGTGGAGTAGTGGGGTGTAGAGAATTTTTGGGAATTTTCCCAAATTCAAAAAAGAGGAAAATTTTCAAGTTTCAGCCCGCCAACCCGAATTTTGCCCTAAAATTGCCATTTTTGCCCTAAATCTTCAGAGGGGCATAACTTTCGATCCCGAGCTCAGATTTTCACGTTATTTATATCATTGGAAATCTTGTGAAATCCTCTACATGATGGAGGGTTCAATTTTGATTTTTGATGGATATTTGCGGAAAAAATGGGAAAATGTCTCTGGCATGTAAAAAACACGAAATGGTTCCCAACCACCAAAATTAATGAAGTATGGGCCTCTGTTTTGCTCTGCAGAGCAATGTACTTTGGCGTATGGGTTTGTCCATGAAGCCCATCAATTTTTAGGTGAGATTGAAGGGATTTTTGGTGGTTAGATTTTCAAATTGATTTTCCCACATTTTCCACATTTCTTTCATTCTGTTCGATGGTTAAAAGCCAATTTTGGCTCATTTGTAAAGTTTTGTTCATCATTCTTCTTTGCCTCTCCCTTATTTTCTTCCCCTAGGGTTGAAAATGGAGTTTGAACCTCCTCCCCTACTCTATAATGGAATTTTTTTCCTCTTACCCGTGAAATGATGTTTTGTGTAAACTTCTGGAGCAATAAAAAACGTGTTTTGTGATGCATTTGTCCATCCTTGCTCGTTTTTTCTTGTTTTCTTCTTGCCTCTCTTCATTGCAGGTATTTGTGCATGTTTGGATGTTCATTGCAGGTTTTGGAGTTGTGTTCATGGAGTTTTGGAACATTTTTGTGTGAAATCCATCTTTGGTTTTGTGATGCACTTGTCCATCCTTTCCATTGCTCACCTCTCTTTGTTTCCATGGCAATTTTGATAGATGTTCAACATTTTCCTTCTCTGGTGTATCACCATTTTAGTGTAGGCTCTGTTTTTCCCTCTTTTCTCTCTCTTTATCTCCTTGGCATAGTTAGATTAGGATTATATTAGCTTTCCTACACTAGAATAACTTGTGGCAGGTATTTTAGGAAGAGGAACCAGCCTTCTCTGGAGAGCTTTCCCCATTTGCAAAGGTCCCACACTTTGGGAAAGCTCAATGTTGTGCATTCACATCAAATGACATTGCCTTAGAAAAGTAGACCCATAGGTCATTTTGGGGGAAGTCTTTGTGAATTTGCACTAACAAAACCCCAGTCATCATCCAAGGAAACCTACCTCCTCCAGAATCAAGTAGGGAGAAACATGATATGGCCATCATCATCATAGTCAACCTCGTACATCCATCTCTCGATGGAAAATATAAATCTTGATATGCAAAACCTCCTAAAACATACTTCACATCATCCACCTCATCCCTGTATAATCTCCTCATAACATCTAGTCTCTCAGACTCCTCAATAGTATATATACCCTCTCCTCAAACCGGCAGTCTCATGATCTGGTGCACATCCTCCAACGTAATAGTCATCTCCCCGTGGGTAACAAAAAAGTATAGGTGGAAGGATTCCACCTCTCCATCAATGCTAACATCAAACCCCGACACCTATGCACTCTCTGTAGTGTCTCATCCCTCCAAAACCCACTACCTCCATGTGCTCCCAATCCTCATCGACATGTCATCTCATACCTCATCCAAGATAATAGGGATTTGGTCACGGATTGTCAACTTTGTGTCCACCTACATACACAAACACACAAGAAAAAAATTATAAAACATATTTCAAACATCAAACTAATAAAAAAACTTCATAAAACTTAATACTACCACTCAAAAATATCAACTACAACTAAAACAGTCAAATCGCTAGTGATTCATCTCAATCGTTGGCGATTGCATGAATCACCATAGGTGATTCCTGTGATTCCCTTCATTCGTTCTATATGTTACTACATTCTACAAAAATCCTAAAATCTATTTGAACAATCAAAATTCAAACAAATTCAAGCAAAAACAAACAAAATTAGACTTACCTCTGCCAATGTAGGTTTCATGTGCCTACTGTAGAGGATGCCATCACATTTTATTTTCTATTGCTCTCCAGTCGCATGGGTTCATTTGCCAAAAATGAACTATTCACTGTCTCATTCACCTTTTATAGGCCCCAAATCACTTTTTCCCTAATTGCCAACTATTCACTTAATCATCAGTGATTTATCCAAAATCATTCGTGATTGTCCTAATCACTAGTGATTCAACCTATTTTACACACATCATCCATATTTTGTCAATATCAAACACTTTAACACATCTTTCAAAGCATGTCACCTCCTTTAAAGGACCCCAATCCTCGAAATATTAAACATCGAACAATCAAAATAACATCGGGATGTTTCATACGTCTATGGGATGCAAGCCTTTTGGCCCCCATCAATTGACTTACCCATCATCTCAAGGTACCTTCACAGATCATATGTCCATGGGAATCCCCCTTGGTTCCCCTATCACTTTGTCCCAAGGTTGCATACCTCGTTTCAGCACCCCTTCAAACTAGGGAAATTTTTTATACAAAAGCACATCACATTTATCTAATCAAAAAATGACAAACTAGGGTTCCTTACACTACGCTGCAATCACCCCATTTTAAGGGGGTCACCTATAAAAATTAAAATTGTCATTGTTTTTGTCTAGCACTTGTTAGAGTAGGTATTTACCTTAGCTCATGTTCACTTAGGTACTTTATTTACCTTTATTGTATTTATCCTCACCCACTTATGTGTTTGGATATTTCTTTTATCTTATTTAGATATTAGGAGATATTATCTAGTTGTTAGGTATAGTTCTTTCCTTGATCTATGGTATTGACTAGTCCTTTCCTAGATCTATGGTATTGACTAGATCCTTGATGTCTAGTTCTCTCCTAAATCTATGGTCTTGACTAGTTCTTTGATGACTAGTTATTTCCTTGATTTATGGCTTGATCTACGACCTTGATTGGTTCTTAGATTGTTATTCCTTGTCTATTTAAGCAAGGCCCATTCTTAATGTATTGCATTGAGTTCCATAATAATATATGATATTACTGCTCATTTGTTTGCAAAGGTTTTATGTAAAGCTATTCTGGTGATTTTCTTTCATCTTATTGATCATGGTGTTTGATTAGCATCTGTGTTCTTGGCTTGGTATGATCTGGTTATCGTTCCTTTCATGGTATTAGAGCAGGAGATTGTTGTTGACATCTGTTTGTAAGTTTTATTTTGCAAATAAATTCATTATATATTCATATATTTGGGATTTTGTCATATGTTGTTGCTGCATGTATTTTTATGGAAAATAGAGGCTTCCATTAGATCCGGAAGGCGTGAAAACCCTAAGATCAACTGTAAACTCGGTCGTTTCTGCAGACAGTCATTTTTGTGGTTTTTTTGTTGTCGCAGAGAAACACACTGGTTTGCCTCAGATTTGTGCCCACCAGAAAAGAAATCACGGGATTTTTTTGGGTGTTGGTTTTTTCGAGATCTGTGAGTAATTTTCTGTTGTGGCATATTTATCTCGGTATGCATGAAAGTCCGAAATAGTAATTTTCATTACAATCCTTAGCCCTTGGTCATATGGTATGGTCATATGAGGGCTTAAAACTTGTGATTCCTACTAGTAGGTGCTTAGCTTCAGCCCCCTTTAATTTTAATTGTGTGGTAAAGGCAACAACAATTTATTTTGTTTTAGTAGCAACTAAAATAAATAACAAAGCAAAATATTAAAAAGTTTGTAACTTTTGATCGGTAACTCAGTTTTGAGTGTTGTTTTTACAAAAGTGCTTGTTTTTTCATGCTCTTTCCATTAGAGTTATTTATTTTTAGACTTGCACTATAATTATAAAGTGTCAAATATGGAGGAGTGTTGTAATCAATTGTGGACGCAATTTTGGCTAAGCCCGACGTCCTAAATTTTTGGGAGTTGCAGTTTGTATCTATCATGGATTTTGAGAATGATATGCTTTTCTCTGAAGTATCTGGACTTCAAGAGGATATTGTAAAATTTTTGGAAGAAAATAGATCACTCAAAAGTGAAATTCTCTTCTACAATCACTCATTCACGATAAGGATACAATAATACACTTCTGCAAAACAAACTTACTAGCCTACAACATCACCATCATATTGTGGACAACCATATCCATGCTCCTAGTCCACTTACAGTTGTTGCTCTTGTACCCACTAACATTGATCTACCATTCTTTGAGCCTGAACCTACTTTTGATGCTTCTAAACCTGTGAGGCTTTTCTGCATGCTCTTCCACATTTGTGCCTATTACAGTACCACATATTGTGTATCCTACTTCTACTCAACTACATGGATTTTTTGAGAAGCATACCACTGCATTCAGATCTCGCATGCTCCATTCTATGGGTCTCACTAGCAGAGTCATTGGCAGACATTCATAGGGTATTGTTTCCTCTATTCCACATGTTAAGTGGAATTCTCATCGTGACATTGGTTTTCGAGTAGATACTTCATTGGGATCACACATTGATAGAGCTCATTTTTTTGTTCACTCAACTCTTTTTGAGGATCATGAGAAACACATGAGTTCTACACCTTCACTCAGGCTTGAGAAACTTAATATTTCAAGCTGTCAAACATGATCAACCTGACACACATTCTGATGTTCTTTTGCATGCACCCATTGTGCATTTTGCACCAAGTCATATTCAGGCATCTTCTTCATCCATTCTTGTTCATTTAGGGTGGATATCTCGATCACTCATGGAGGCAACATAGGCATTCATTGAGAGGACTCTACTGAGCATGGCTCCTCCACCATTTGGTCTCTTGCTCCACTTTCTATACCTTCTACATTGTGATGCTTCTTGTTTTGAGCATTTTTCTTTAACAGGTGTAGTGAATCTCTCTTGTTTGTTGAGATATTTGTATCTATATTTTTGACACTTTTGGCATTTTGACAGTATCTCTTGTGGGGGATCTATTCTGGTGAATTCCAGTGTTATTTTGTCAGTGTTCGAGTAGTTGATTTTTGGCAACTCATACAGATTTGTAGCGTCACTCCACCCATTCAGCAGTATGGGAGGGTGTGGTGTTGATCCTGCTTCTTCGGGTTTCGTGTCCTTGCCTTGTTACCTTGGATTTTCTTAGATCGTGACACTCTTGATTTTGTTTCCTTGCCTTGTTGCCTTGGTTTTTGTTCTTGGATCGTGGCACACCTAATTTGTGATTGACGAATTATGTTTGGTGTTTCTTTTTTACACTTTCGACATCACTCCGTTGACAATCTCCTTGTATGGAGCTATTCTGGTGAAACCCAGTGTCAGTTGTTTTTGAGTTTTGTGATCAGCGGTGAATTGGACTACGGTGCACACCAAACTTATTCAACATTGTACAATTTTTTTGAGACGATCTTCTTGGGATGCCTTGGAGCGGGTTTTACTCTCTTTACTTTATTGTTACTAGTTTTGGGTACCTTGTGGTGTCCCTTTTTCCCAATTATTGTACATGAGTACCTCATCAGGCCTAGTTGTCGAGACTCATATTGTGGACATGCCACTTCTATTTTAGCACCTAGCTTCACTTGGGGGTGTTAGAGTAGGTATTTACCTTAGCTCATGTTCACTTAGGTACTTTATTTACCTTTATTGTATTTATCCTCACCCACTTATGTGTGTGGATATTTCTTTTATCTTATTTAGATATTAGGAGATATTATCTAGTTGTTAGGTATAGTTCTTTCCTTGATCTATGGTATTGACTAGTTCTTTCCTAGATCTATGGTATTGACTAGATCCTTGATGTCTAGTTCTCTCCTAAATCTATGGTCTTGACTAGTTCTTTGATGACTAGTTATTTTCTTGATTTATGGCTTGATCTACGACCTTAATTGGTTCTTAGATTGTTATTCCTTACCTATTTAAGCAAGGCCCATTCTCAATGTATTGCATTGAGTTCCATAATAATATATGATATTTCTGCTCATTTGTTTGCAAAGGTTTTATGTAAAGCTATTATGGCGAATTACTTTCATCTTATTGATCGTGGTGTTTGATTAGAATCTGCGTTCTTGGCTTGGTACGATCTGGTTATCGTTCCTTTCAAAGACTTTTTTGACGTCAAACTACTAGACAAAAAGGGGAAAATGTAAACACCAAAAATTTGCACCCTTCATCCTCTTCATCACTTATTAATCTAATTTATCATTTACACTCATAAATCACCTTATCCTAAGTCATAACTCCTTTATTATATTTACCACATGTAAATATCCTTTCTATAACTATTAAATTCTATTTCAACCATTTAAAACCACCTAAAAATCAAAATTAAATAAATACAAATCATACTTAATCATTTTACAACCCCCTTAACCATCACAACTCGTCCCCAATAACTTAAAAATATATTTACCTGAAACAAAACTAAATTTTGGAAGTGTTTTTAACCACTTTTTCACCCAAAATCTGAAAAATCTAGATCGTTGGGCATTCAGTAATCTCGGTGATTATAAATAGAAGTTTTTCAGCCTCTTTCTAGGATCCTCAATTTTGAACCTTGAGCTTTCGCTTTCGGCGTTACTCTCAGAATTTTACATGTCATCACTTAACTCCAAGACATCCAAGTTATCATCAAGCATTATTGTGAATCATCATCAATATTTTTAAGCAGAGCTTCTATGGATCAGCCTTTTACCATTCAACTTGCAAATTGTATCAATCATCACAAGATCATCCTCAAGCAAGGTTTGAGGTATCTTTTAGCTTCATATCAATTCAAGGTACATTTACAAACTTTCATTAGTCCCTTATTAGTCACATTTAGCTTTCAAATGTTAAATATAAGGCAGCAATCAGTCATTTTTGATCATTTGTCAAAATCTACTTGAATCACAGTGATTGGCCCAATTGCTTAGCGATTCCTGTCAATTTTACATTTTATCATTTCTTATCATTTTTCATCAAGTATCTCTTTTCTATTTTATCAAACTGTTTCTTCTAACATTTTTTAAGCATGGCTCATTGTTAGATGGAAATTGGTGGTCAATCACATGAAATCACAAGCATTCACTCACTGCCAATAGTCAAACAACCTTTCTATTGGGAACAGTTCAACATCATTCATGAATTAAGTCTCTGTGCAATCTGATTTGCCAAAACCAAACAAGACATTGAAGATCAAATTGAATTCTTACATGAAATTTAATAATAAGCTACAAAATTATGGTATGATTATTTCAAATGTATATAGATTGCATCCACACTTTCCTAGGCCACATTCAAAGCTGGACAGGACCTACCATTCAATCTCAAATTCTAGTCATCTTTACCTACTATTCTTGTATCTATCTATCTTGTATCCATTTATCATTTATCACTTATCCATTACAATTCACTTGATTATTTACAAAGCAAGATGACATCCTTCGAGGAAGCCCTTTGGATTCCTAGAATCGGCCTTTACCGAGCATCGTGCCTATCCATCTATCTAATCTATTTTGTTTAGTGTCTTTAAGTACAGGTTTCTTCATAGGACAGGAACTTGTACACACTTTTGGATGGAGAGTAACTTCTATTAACATCAAGCATCAATATCCATCATCTACGGGTATCATTAAACCCCACATCTTCTGAGGTTGGTTTTGTTTTTATTATTTCACTTTGTTAATTCAAGTAGAAAGGTAAAAATTCTCTCGAACAAGCATCTCAAAATATCACTCAAGGAACACAGGAAACCCTCACCATGTAGGGGGAGGAAAGTACAAATCCAAAGCTGAAGCTATTATATTGGAATGTAAGGGGAATAAATGCTCCCCAGAAAAAAAAGAATCCTTAAAGATTTCAGGCTTAAACACAATCCATACATTATGATGTTACAGGAAACAAAATTAAAAGAAGATGATATGTTGCATAGGATATGGCCTAATGCTTCCTTTGCATCTCAAACTTCCACTAGTAACTTTGGAGGCATATGTACATTTTGGAATCCCAAAATCCTTTTTGGGGAATGCATTATCAAAACACCCCATTATCTGGGAATGTTTTTTCAAGAAATAGGATCTAGTGTTGGATGGATTGCAATGAATCTTTATGCTCCTAATATGGAAAGTCATAGGGAAAAAGTCTGGAAAGAATTGTTGGAATTTCGTAACACATGTAAGCATCTTCCTTGGATTATTGTAGGTGATTTCAATATTCCCTCTACATATCGGAAAAGCAAGGAGGGACCAACATCAACACAAACAACATGGATTCTTTGGCTGATTTTATCAGACAAGGTGAATTCTTTGACTTTGATCTTCATGGAGCCTCTTTTACCTAGTCTAATCGAAGGTTAGGGAGAAACCATATTCAAATCAGATTGGATAGGATGCTTGCTTCTATGGACTAGATTGCTCACTTCAATGATTTTTACATGATGGCACTTCCTAAAATTGCTTTTGATCACTGCCCTTTGCTTCTAAATGTTACTCAAATGCAAAACCCAAAACACCCTCTGTTTCGATTTGAGTTAGCTTGGCTTCAAAACCAAAATTTAGATAACCTTATTGTTGAGTGGTGGAAGTCGATTTTTTGGGCTCACCATGTATAGATTCTCAAAAAAATTAATCATGTTAAGAAAGAACTCAAAGCTTGGAAACTAAATGTTTTTGGAGACATCATATTGTCACCTCCCAAGGGTTGTGAATTTTCTTCTCCATTTTTAAAATTTTTGGGTAAGGTGACTATCAAAATTCCCTTATAAGGGTCCCCTAAGAAAGAGCTAATTTCAAACAGTTAGTCATTTTTCAAATTTTTTATTTTTGAGGCTTTTTCTTTGTTATGCGGGTATTTCAAGTTTTTTTGTCCCTCATGTCCCAAGTTCCTCTAGGCCATTTGTTCCTCGATTTTCCGTTCTTCCCACATGGCCTTGTTTTTCCTTTATTTTCGGTCTTTTTGGCTTTTCAGGGAAATCATGTCCCAATGTCCCAAGGACTCGCCTAGGCCAAATGATTCGACTTATCAATTTCGGTGTGTTGTGGGTGTTTGATTTTTATGTCCCGGATGTCCCGAGTGCCCCCTGACCTTCATTTCCCCACAAGACCGCTTTTACTGATTTTTATTCATTGTAGATTTTTCGGCTTTGAGTGTCCTATTGTCCCTCAGGCCAATTATTTGCATTTTATGTGCTTTTTCCGCTTCCCCTTCAAATCATCTATTTCAGCTCCATGACGTCCCAAATGTCCCAATGTCCCATGGGCCAGTTGTGCACATTTGTTCCACCTTTTTCAATTTTTTCTTGTCTTAGGTCGACATAGAGTATTTATTACCTCATTTATTTCACCTCGCCGACCTACTTGAGTTTGAATGCGCATAAATTGTCAGGGTAATTGTTCATTTTTACCATCTTGCTTGTACTTGTTAAAGTCTTTTAAGGTTCCCTCTCTCCACTATTTGTAGCCGTGGTCGAGTCCTGCTCCATTATTTTCAACATTCATAGGTATCAGAGAAGCTATAAATTTCCAAAGCATTACTCGAGGAACTAAGGAAATTTCTCTCACAGAGACCTTCTGCTCCTACCATAAAATGAAGATCAGTTTCAAGGGACATGAACACCTATCTTTTTGGAAATGACTATACCAGATATAGGTGATAGCGAAGCTCAACACCTCAATTTGGATGATTTCTGGGCATGCATCAATTTTCAAAACCCTTCTCCCATTGCTCAATTAATTAAGGAGAGTGGAATCACAGAGGCGGGAGGTTTTTCCAATTTTATGTCCAATGTGCCAACACAGTGCTAGCTTGTAGTTCCAGTTTTAACCTAGAGACAAAGGAAATTGTTGACCCTCAAGGATAGGTGGTGGCTCGGCTCAATGAATATTGTATTAGCATTGCTTTCATGATTCCCACAATTGAAGGCTCAAACATTCTTACTAAGGACCAGGCACAACTTCTTTTTATCAAGACAATGAATGATATAAGAGCAGAGTGGCCAAGTCTTGGTTTAAGAACCTGAAGAAAGGAGCCTCAAGGTTTCCCAAAACAATGTACAAGGTTGATTTCCATGAAGAATTGTCATATGTTATCACTCTCCTTGCCAAGATAATGGGAATGCCCTCCACCAATGAGTTTCATTATTGGATGTGCCCCTATATCAATATTATATGTGAGGGTAAGCAAAGCTTGAACTAGGCAAGGATAATCTGTGATAGCCTAACTGAACAATTGGAAAATTTTCAAAGGACTCAAACCTTCTACATGACCTCCTATTTGATGTACACCATTGCGGCTTACAGAGAATGGTTGGGTTTCTCCCCTGTTGAAGACAAGAAGGATGCTCCCATCTATGAGTACCATCCATAGTTAACTCTAAAGGTCAACAATCATCATTTCAAGAGAGTGAATGATGCATTCACTATGTACATCATCAAATTGTTGGAAGGAGATATTGCTAGAAGATTTTTCAGATGAGGCGAAACAACTGATCAATGTCTATGGCATATTTTTCACCCAATTCAGGAAATTTTCATATATACAATTGGCTGGATTTGAGGGACAACCCCCTGAAACTCCTATGTATTGTAGTGATAAGATGGATTTGGTTGAGATATGCAGACAGTTGGATAAGCTACATAGAACTGCAGGGATAAGAATATTGTAGGTATTCAGTTCCTAATCACATTGGGTAACTACACTTGCAAGACTGCTTTGGATGCTCATAATATTGACAAAATAATTGCCCCTCTTACTCTTCACTATTATAAACCTAGAACTTGATTTGATATTAAGGAGTTCATTTCCACCAATTTCAAAATGGGTTATCAGCACCTTGCTGATATTGAAGACTACTGGGCAAATTGTTCTAATGATTATGAGGCTCGAGAGAAGGTACTATGGAAGATTGTCTCTGCAAGAAAATCGAGGATTTTGGTATATTTAATGTTCCTAAAGGGTTTGAGGATGATGATGAATAACTGTAGTCTCTTGAGTATGAGAGGTCAATCAAGCACACCCCTATTGAAACCATTGATTGGTTTGTTAAGGAGAGAGATGATTTGAAGGAGCTCAACAACCCTATCTTGGTGAGAACTAGGCTTTGGTTTGACAGGAAAATTAAGATGATTAGGCAAGGAAATATAGGTCTACTTCTCAAGATACCTCCACCCCTCATAAATAAATACCTTCATCAGCTCCTGAAGCACATGAACAATCTATTCCTTCTCCACCAAAATCTTCAACTCTGGTGTACACAAAGAAGGGAAAAGCTAAGAAGGATGATAAGGCAGAGGAGGTTATTCAGGAGAGTGAAAGGCTACCCTCTCCTAAGAAAACTGAAATAGTACCTAATGAGGGAGAAATTGTGGACCTTGGTGATGATGACAATGAAGGAAAAGAGCAAGAAAATCTAAAGGAGAATATCCCTAAAGAAAGTAGTGTGAAGGAGGATCAATCAAAGAAACCAGTTTTAGAATCTGTGGAAACATCTACTAAGGAATCTCCCATCACCCAAGCTGAGACATCTGTGTTAGAAGTGACTATTGTACAAACTCTAAGTGTGATGAGTGCATTTTTGTTTGGTCACATTGCTCCTTCCACTTCTAGTTCTTCATTTTCCTGGGTACAACCATTGTTGGAAAGAAAGAAAAGGAAGGCCACTTCAAGTATTGTTGCTCCTAAGTTTGATGTAGTGGCAGCACTTCTAGGTACTACTTGTTGATGGCGAATCACAACACCCCTGAATTTCTGCAACTCGATGGGTTGAGACTCTCAGTGCGATTGCATAACATGGAGCTTCTCCCAAGTGTGGGACCTTGTGAATCAGGAAAGCTCTCCGGATGAAGGCTGGTTCCTATTCCTCTGTTCAGATGCACACATAAAAAAGTAGAGGGTTTACTCAAAAACCTAATCTAACTTGCCAAGGAGAAAGGGTAAGAAGATGCATAAAAATAAACCTAAACTAACAAAGGCGATGCACCGAGGAATGAAGAACACTGTCTTGCCAATAAACACAAACCATTAAAATGCAATGCAAGATCATGCTGAGATAACAAAATGCGGTGAAATATCGGGAGGATGCAAATGAACACAAAGAGGGTTGAGAATCATCCACAGACATGCATTATTTTCTCCAAAAATTGATACAATACACTATAAAATGCCAAGAGGCAAAGTTGCATTACAGTTTTAGATGGGAGGTTTGAACTTCACAAATTCACCGCCAAAGAGAAGAAGGGAGGGGAAAAACAAGAATGTCAACCTTTAGAAAGAAGCCCCTCCTTACAATTTATAGGAAGAATGAGAGATAAAAGAGAGAGGAATTCCAAATCTACCCCAACCACCTCCAGGTTGCATTTAATTCATCTCATTATGGTGGTAGGTGAGAACCCTAGCAAACCCAAAAAGTGGCGAACTGTATTTTGCATTTTTAAGAATTTGTTCCCACCCAAGAGGACCTCGTAAGCTTTAGAAAATTCCAACCTTTCATGAATCCAAGCTCCCTATGAAAAGTTATGGCCATCGAATATCTGCGCTGTGGTTTGCTTTTGCACGTCGGTGCTTAGAATGTTGCGCCTCCTGAAGGTGTGCCATAGGCGCATCCATATTTGTGTCGACATCCTCTTACCTGTGCCATAGGCGCATCCATATTTGTGTCAACATCCTCTTACGTGCGCCATAGGCGCATCCATATTTGTGTCGACATCCTCTTAAGTGTGCCAAGGCGCAAATTTTGTCATGTCAACACTCTGTGTCATGCGCCCTTTACCTGCACCAAGGCACAAATTTTGTCATGTCGACACTCTGTGTCATGCACCCTTAACCTGTGCCTTGGCGCATCCATTTTCATGTCGACATCCTTTGTTGTGTGCCCTTAACCTGTGCCTTGGCGCATCCATTTACATGTCGACATTCTTTGTTGTGCGCCCTAACCTATGCCTTGGCACGAACTTTTTCATGTCGACACCCTTTCTTTGTGCACCCTTAACCTACGCCTTGGTGCATCCATTTACATGTCGACACTCTTTTGCCTGCACCTTGGCGCATCTATGTTCGTGTCGACACTTTTTGACGTGTGCCTTCTACCTGCGCCTTGGGCTGTTGGTGACGGAATAAATATCAGGCTCTGAGTTTCTTCGATTTCCATATTCTTCTGCTTGTCTATATCTACCCGGGGGGGAGATATTTACAACAACTACTCCTCCCCCTCTAGCTAAAAATTCTAAGGTCACCTCTAGATTGGTTTCAGACTCCCAAGGCTAGCAATTCATGGAGATTGCAAGACCCAAGCTTGAAAAGGATGAAAAGGACCTATCAATGGGTGATCGGAATTAAAAAAATTCTCTTGGTGAATCAACACTAGAAAGTGAGGTGTATAACCTGAGGGAAACAATATCTAAAGTGATTGAAAGAGTTGAAAAAAGGAAATAGACATAGGGGAAATTGGAGGAGCATAATCATATTTTGTCAAGTTTCATCAAATCCTTATTGGCAGAAGATAAAGTACTTGACCCAACCCCCTAGCTTCCATCCCACCACCTGCCATTCTGTCTAATGATGAGGTTCAATCCATTAAAGATATTCACAAGCATGCCACTTATGGGAAGGAAATGGAAGCCATGGTTGATGACTTGATAATCACAAGTTTGAATTTCATTGAGGAAGCATTCAAGGCATATGAGAAAATTTCTAAGATTCAAGTTAAAATTCACCACCACACTTAGTGGTTTGGATAGGGAACTGAAATTATGGAGTGAATGTATTTAGGATCTTAGACTAATGAGTGAAACAGATGTACAAATCCTCTTGGAAAATAAGGTATTTGATGATGCAAAGTTGAATCTGTCTAAGCAGTGGGTTTTCAACATTGACTAGAAGATAAAAGTTCTTGAAGAAGCCATTGGAGAACTCAGAAACATGTTACAAAAAGGAGAATATTTTAAAGCTTGTGTCATGTCAGCCTTCCAGGATATTCACTATCAAATCTTCAAGGAGAGTTCAAATGATAAATTCACTATTCAAGAAATCAAGTCTCAATTCAAAACATTTGTTAAAGAGGATTTGTTCAAGCAGACACTATATCCAAGGAGAAGATGAAAGAGATTTTCACACTACATGTGGCTATCACAGATGCCAATAAAGAGTTCTTAGAAAATGCAGAGTTTGGAAAAGAAATGGAAAAGTGTCAGGCAGTTGGACTCATGCCACTGCCAATACAACAATTCCCGTGGGATGGACATAGTTGAGGCATTGAAAAGATTTAGAAATCAAGTGCTCAAGACAAAAGGGACTATAAGCACTTCTTCCAACATCTTGGCATCCTAGTTCATAATTTCCTTTCTTATTTTAAATATCTAATTAAGGTGGCTTTTATCTCTTTAGTCATATGTTATGTAAACAAGAGATAAATTGGGATTATAATATTTAATTAGATACTAGCTTTTGGGATTAAAAGAAAGGAAACTGAAAAGGCTCTTTTAACCGTTTTTGGGTTATTTAAAGAAATTTTCTTGTCATTGTAAAGGATCGGATTTTGATATCTTGGATGTAAAAGAACATTGAACTACTAATCAATACAGAATAAGTTTCATTCTCTCTCATGCTCTATCTCTTTCTATTCCTTGTCTGATTCATATGAAGCTATGCGTATTTAAGCAAGAACTTTGTGTCTTTCAGTTGATATTATGCTTAGAACTTTGTGTCTAATACATGATGTCATGTGTTTTTATATGTGTAGTTTAAATCTTGTTATTTTATCAAGCATCAGTAAGATATCATTTTGTAATCTTTCTAAAAGTGTTATCCTCTCATCGTTTACGAATACCAATTCCTCTATTCTCCTTTCTTCTGTATTGAAAATATTTGAATGAAGGCATCTGAAATATCAAAATCTTTTACCAAAATATTGAAAAAATGTTTATATTGTAAATAAGTGTTAGGAATTAGAGAACAAATATGTGGAAACAATTCCTCAAACCACAGCAGTAGGAAACTATATAGAAGAATTATACTTGAAGAAATATAACAAAGATAAATAAATAATGCACAAAAAGAAGAAAAGATAAGATTTAACGTGGTTCACCCAATATGGGCTACGTCCACCAAGAACTTGCTCAGATTTTATTATCAACAAGAGTAAAACAACTCTTACAGTCTTCTCTCAGTTATGAACTCACAACAGAATTCCAAAGATGTTAAACCACATCTAAACCACAATTGACACCCAATTGCTTAACCTTGATCACTCTTGATCATCTCTTGATCACTAAGAATCAAGACCTCTTGAACACTCAAGATATCTTCAAGATACCCTAACACCTCTATTTATAGGATTACAATCCTTTTAAGAAGTCCTAAAGTCAACCCTAGAAGTTTGAAAGTCGCAACATTTCAACTTCCCACGGCTAGAAAAACTGTCACGATGTTAACAGGATATTAACAAGAACTCAGCACAACAACATCATAGCAGACATGCGCAGAATGCTCTTGAAGTCTCCAAACTTAACCGTTCAAACTCCAACACTTTAACATTGATTCAAGAAGACCAAAAATAGGATCCACACCCCAATAATAAGTGTTTTGGTTTTTTTCTCTTTTTGTGTTCAATAAGGGAACCTCTCCCATAAAGAGGAGGGATTGTTGTCTCCTAACTACTTCTTGTTTTCAAGATAAAATTTTACAACCAACAGTTTTGGCACCCACCGTGGGGCACGTTTTGTGCATACCCACCGAAACAACTTCAATCGAACCAAAAGCATTAGCACCTTGACAAACATAAGATATACATGAGGTCAAAGAGCACGTGGTATTGAAGATCTAGATTTTTTGTTTCTGGAACAACACAACTTTTCTTTAACCCTAGAAAGAAGGAGAACAAGATCCACAAGTACTCCTCCCTGTCAAAAATAGAACTATAAGAAACACAGACTCCAAAAACACAATCAAGCCCTAGTATTCAAGCTTTGGTGTTGGTTGGAGTCACAGTCCCATTGCAAACCATTTTTCCAAGAATGGCAGCACCTCTACCTTAGGGACAATGGGTTGGACCTTTGGCCCTTGCTCAACCATTGCATGATCTCCCAAAAGGGAATAGGAAAAGCTTCCCTAAATTCGGTGATGGAAAAGTGCACCCTGATGAACACATTACTGCCTTCATTGTGGCATGTGGGATCCTTGGAGTGGAGCATGAAGATGTTTCTGTTATATTTTTGTGGAGACGTTACAAGAAAATGTTGCCGACTAGTTCTATCATCTCCCTATTGGTGCTATCACTGACTAGACCACCATGAGAACCCAGTTTGAGGATCGATTCAAACCTGTTGAATACATGCATGCTCTCCTCACCCAGATTTTCTCATATTAAGAAAGAACCATATGAGCCTACGAGAGAGTTTGTTTCCAATTTTAACAAATTAGTTAATAAGATTTCAGTGGCCACTCATCCTGTGGATCAAATTCAAAAATGTTTTTCTTGAATGCACAATTACTGAAGTAAGCTATGCATTGAGAAGAGCCAACCTTGCTACTCTAGATGTTGATCAATGCTTAGCCATAAGTGTTGAAGATGATTTAATAATGTATGGGAAATTAAAAAGGGAACCTGCTAAATATAGGGCTTATTCTTCAGAAACAATTCGGACCAATTAGTACAAAATTTGGCAAATGATCTCATAGCTATCAAAAAACAATTGGCTCAAAATACTCCTTACAAGGATATTCCGAGAAGGAATTTTCAGCCCTAAAATCGTCTGCCTCTTGTCTAGCCAAAACTCACAATTGAAGGGCCACCTCTCAAAGTTCCTATCAATGCAACATGTGAAGTCCAGGAACTGGAAGATGAAGATGAAGCTGAAGGATATGAGGAACTTGAAGAGGAAGCAGATGAAACACCAGAAGAAGCCAGTGATTCTCAAGTTAATTTTCTCATCACTGAGGGAGTTGATGATGATATTGATGATTATGATGAAGTAGTGGCGGATATGAACAGTGAGTCATATGTTTTCATGACCCGAGAACAGATGAGTAAGAAAAAGGAAGTGGTCCGCCCATAAGAAGATCCAAGGAGGTTCTAGTTACCATCCTAGTTGTTGCTAAAAGAGGAGCTCCTATCCCTACCACTTCTACTCAAAAGGTAAGCAAAAGTGTCAATACTCCTTCTACTTCCTCTTCTTCACCTAAAACCAATGTAGCTTTGACACTGTGACTAAATCAACCTCAAATGTCAAAGCTGATATGCCTAAGTGTTCCTCCCCCTCTAAAGCATGCAGACACCCCATCTACCTCGGGCGATGGTGTCAATATAAATACCAAAAAGTGAAACATCACTAGAAGGACATAACTTAGAGATATACAAGAACTTGCCATTTTCTTTGCTCTTTTGTGTCAACTTGCATCTGCTCACTCAGCTCTTGGATTTCTTGCACCTTGACTCTTAGATTGGATCTTCTTCTTATTGGATTGGTTTTCTTGCACTCTTGGGTCACCTATAGTGAGTTAAGACGTATTTTTCCCCTTCTCCGCCCAAAATCTATTCTCTCTTAGTGTATGGTCCTTTGGGAAATAGATGCATCAGCGACTACCCCCAACAAGTAAGTGCTCTAACTCGACTTGTCATTTTTCATAAAGTAGTCTCCTATCTCTTTTCTTATCACTTTATGTTAGCTTAGTATTTTATGCACATGTTAGGTTAGCATATTGTTATTCATTATTTATCTTATGTTGCATGCTTTACTTTGGTTAGCATAGATCTTACGTTTATTTTGTTCCTAATCACCCCCATAGTATTGATACCCCAATAAGGTTCCTTCCTCTTTTTCGATCTCGGGCCTTGGAAACCCTAGGTTGACCTAGTGTAAGGGTTACTTCCCTTTGGATATGCGATATTAGTGGTTCTTGTACCCCCTTTGAATTATATATGTTGTGTGTTGATCGTGTGTGTCTCTTACTTGTTGCCTCGATACCCTAGTTGAATGGATGATAGGAGTGCATGTTGTCTAGACACATTTTTTCCCACCATACATCCTTGGTGAACCCAACGTGAACCTCCTTTTGTACCTTCTGATCAAGCACATCTCGTTAAAATCAGCCATTTTCAGTTTTAACTCATTTCAACCATTAAAAATCTAGCAAAACCCCAAAAACCATTTTTTCCCAAATTTTATCGGCCCTTGTGTCAATTTTGTGCAGGGTCGATCCTACTTGTTTTGTCCAAATTTCATCCCAGACACCTTTAGCCCATGTGTAACCCTTTTTACATGGACGATTTTTTCGATAGCCTATATTTATGATATTTTTATGGGCCAGATCATATCTCCATCATGGATTATTTGGGCCTAGGGCTCTCTAATTTTGATGTGCAATCATTTCTAGAAACCAATCATCCATAATCCAATTTTCCTTTCTTTATAGACTATGTGGTAGGAGCCAATAGAAAGAAGTATAACACCCGCAATAATAACACCTTAGGGGATGAAGAGGAAGAGGATCATATTGATGATACCTCGATATTCCACCGAGATCTAAAATTTCCTTGACAAATTTCCTCAATACAAGGGGGAACCCGAATCAGTGATCTACAAACATATTCTTGACTTTGTATCTAAGCAACTTGACAAGTAGAGTAGAAATCGAGAAATCTCTTGTGATAGACTCATCCGAGAATGCCTCTATTTCTGACCCTACTAATCTCATCCTTCAACTCATAGAAAAAATGAGCCAACAACAAAACACTACTACAACTCAACTTCTCCAAATGCAAACTAACATGGTTCAAATGGTTAACCATCCCAACTTGGGTTCGGAGGTGCATCTCCCCTCCCTTACCTAATGGACCTAATGGGGCACCTATTCCATGCCTCTTATTTGTAACAAAAAAAATTATGCAATCCAAAAAGAGCCTCTAGGGCCTATATTGCTAGCATGGATATTGGAGGCATTCCCCTTCCATTTCCTATGATGGATCAACCGATCCCACTCTCCACATCAAAGCTTTTGGTAATCTTTATAAAGAATGGATTAAAGTTAAATCTTATGCTGCCACTAAGCTTTTAGCTAAGAATCTTACTGGGGATGCCTTATATTGGTATCATACTTTACCCCTAACTCCATAGTGGAGCTAGAATCTTTGGTAACATCCCTAGTCAATGAGTTCCAATATCATGATCTTCCTAAGAATAATATCAATGCTTTCATTAATTGTCAACAACATGAGAATGAGTCAGTATAAGCATTTATCAAATGTTGGAAGACTTTTTCTACTAAAGAAGAACATAACATGCCAAATGATAGCCTATTCCAACTTTTCCTTCAAGCTCTAGAACCTTGCCTTCAATATAAGGTTAGGTCTTTCTCTCCTACTTCCTTAGATGAAGCTTTTGAACAAGCTAAAAGGAAAGACTACCTCATGAGGGAGTTTGAGAAGGCTCCTCCTAAAGCACAAGCAACCAAACAAGTGCAAATCCTCCAAAGATCAAAGAACAAGAATACCACAGATGACGAAGTCTTAGATACTCTTCCTCTTATGGCTTCTTCAAATAAGAATGTCTTCAATATTGATCAAAAATCTAATAATAATAAAAACCATCCTGTTATTATCAACCATTGACCAAGGATGAGTTGAGACAATGCATGCCTAATCCATTTAGTCAAATCCTTGATCCTTCTCGACCTATCCCTCAATGGCATGATGAGAACAATTTTTGTTGGTGGCACACTAACTAGGGCCATTCTCATGAAAAAATTGTCTCCTTCACATGACTGCCATTGCATTATTCCTAGGTCCTCAATTTGATCATGATGCCATCACTAGAGAGTGTTTGACCGAAGCAATCAAGGCTTGTGATGCCCAAAAACAAAAATATCATCATAATGCTATCAACCAAGCTAATGAAGAGCTCAAAGTATTCTTTGATCCTATGCCTAACCATAGTACAAGAGAAATTTCTAAGAAATCATAAAATGCTACAACAAACGTAGTTGATCCCGATTATTCTCTCAAAAATACAATGGCCATTAATGATGTAAGATGTGTCATAACATAAATAGAGCATGAATATCCTCCATCATTTCAGCCTTAATCATAGGGTCATCTACCCTTGTGTTTCTTTCATAATCAAACTCCCAAAGATAAAATCCCATCCTCTGTAGATGCCATCGCCCCTCGTGAAAAAACTGCTACAAGGTGAGGGTGTCTGAAACCCTTCCTCCAATCACAGACGCCTTTGACTAGGCTAATGGTGTCAAGCCTAAAAAAATCAGTTTCGGAAGTATACTTGATTACTTTCTTATGAGCTTGTTTCGAGGATCATAAACACTCTCAACCTACTGTGTACTCAACCACGGAAAGTGGGATCCTCTAGAAGAACTTTCTCATTTGCTAAGCCAAGTTCCCTTTTAGAGCTCTTACACACATCACCTCACCACCATGAGTGCCTCATGATTTCTCTCTTTGATATGAACATCCCTTTTCCTCCTACTTTGGGAAGTCTCTTACATTGCATGGTAAGGAAGAAAGCATTCGTCGTCAATCCGAATAACTTTCTATTTGTACGGACCGTACTGAGATACTCAAGCTTGCATCCATTTCCCCATAGTTGTTATGATTCCAGATGAACTCTTGCTTCGGCAGATGATAAACCTCTTTTCATATTTGTACAAATCGGTCAAAATGCGTTAAGTGTGCCCTCATCAATGAAGGTTCTGACACATGTGTGGCCTCCTTAGATTTCATCAAGGCTCTTGGTTACTCAATAGACAACCTAAAAACCACATGTACTACTTTTCGGGATATGATCATCAACAGATGCCTCCCATGGGTTGTATTTGGTTTCCCATCACTATTCCTCCTAGGACCGTACATGTAAAAGTCATGGTCTTTAATTTCCCCTTATCTTATAATATCCTCTTAGGTCAACCTTGGACCCATTGTATGTGTGTGGTCACTTCCTCTGCATATCAATGTGTCAAATTTTCTCATCAAGGGGCTATCTATAAGATTCAAGGCGACCCAAATCCTTGGAACTACGACACTCTTCAACAAAAAGGGACATAAATTCTCGACCCTTGAATAATTATCTCCTATCCCATTTCACAAATATCAGTGCTTCAACTATCATGTTAAGTCTATTTGTGACAATGTGAGTCATAAAGAATTGTTTGGGCGTATGCCTCCCAATCTCTTGGATTTTGATGACAATGAGCCCAATGAGATCATTGTTAGGATCAACACCTCTAATTTTCCAGATCTCATCATATCCCAACTTCCTCCTAACTTGTGGCCTCGTAAGAAGGATCCATCCATTCCTATTACCATCTCACATACACCTCCACCTCCACTAGAGAAAATGGTTCAATTAGAAACCACAATTGACTCTTGTGTAATAGATATCTCTACTCCTGACTATGATGATGGTTACGCTTTGGATGATCCCCATTTGGGGAGTTATAACAAAATTTGGCATAGAGAAGTCTGACGTTACCAAAATGCCCTTCAAATGACACCCACTCACAATGTAAACGTCTTCATTTTACAAGAAGACTCCTCACACTCGGGTCGAGACCTCTCCCCAGAGATCAAAGACTGAGCTTCGACAGTGTCCGGCAACCTCTCCCTCTCCTCACGATTCCACTACTAGATCATGTGACATACCTCATATAAACGAAGGAGATCATATATCCAATTTTGACTATGAATCTAATGACCTTATGGATGACGAAGTACAAGATGTGCTAACATCATCCATGTCGACCCATATCATCCATTCGCATCCTTCCCTACCTCTCGCCCTTATGGATCCTCCTCGGCCCTCTAGAGGCAGAGCCATATTATACATGGCATGAGACTCAGGACATGATGTATTTGATTGTAGAGCCTACATAATGAAGAAGCTTAAATCGAGGTTAAAAGAGATCAAGCTCGGAAGGCTACACGGACTTCCACCTCAGCCCCACTTTATTGTTCGCACCATGGCTATTACTCGCATACCAACACAAATTGTTGGGTCGTGTGTATCTAGCACCCAGTTCCCAAGTCCTCTTCACACGGAAGAAAGTGTAGATTCAACTCCTCTCGGAACCGCCATCCTTCCCCCAGACCAACTAGACCTCAACCAACTTATGGACCACCACCTCATCTTGATCCCCATCCCACCATGGAAAATATTCAACGTGACATTCTCACTAGACTAGAGGATCAGATAGATGACACCTTATTTTCCACGAGATTCAAGGTGCACCAACAGGTTGTTATCACACAACATGTCATAGAGGACCTCATAACTTGTGCTCGAAGCCATATTTTTAATCAAGTTGATGATATTATTACTGATACTCTACGATCATTTTCCCTCATGGCTAGATATCTCCTTTATAAATACCTCGACAAAACTTTTCTTTCGCATGGGTTCTCACCTTCTCTTGGGCTCTCATCCCCCTTGGGTTTTACACACATCTCCAAATATCTTATCCTTTTTTGGGATCTTCACCCCACTTGGGTTTATCATTACCTCTCTTTTTCCCTAACATATCCTACCATTGGAATGTCACGGTCTTGATTATGCCTATTTTGGCTTCGACTCGCCCTTACCTTGCCCTCTTTGGATCGCTGCAATCTTGTGCATCCTCGCTTAGGTTCTTGACCTCACTTGGATTTATTTTCTTTTATTGTGCCCCGACACCCTATTATCATTGTCTTCAACTCTTTTTTTGCCTATTGAATTTTTCATCGTGTGGGTTGGGATATCCTATCAATTTTCCTCCCACTAACTTTATTACCTAAATATCATTATCATTCTTCCTAAGTACCATGAGTATTACCATACATGCATGAGGAAAGAAAGGAAAACGATAAGTAAGGCATCATTTGCATCATTTATATTTACAAGCATCAATATCAAAAAATACCATCATCATCAAAATCATATATATATATATATATATATATATATATATAATTAGTGTTGTACATCGACAAAAATACATCATAATCCATCAATATCTATACAATGTGGCTCAAACATCCTCACCCCCTTGGGGGTCTCTAGATGCTTTGTGTCGAGTGTGTCATGTTGGATGCTTGATCGAATGGCAAGATAGAGACTCTACCCTAGATCGGGCTCTGAGGCTTCTCCCCTTCTCTTCTCGCAAGCTCTACCTCTAGCCTCGTAATCCTCTCTCTGTAACACTCCTAGAATGAAAGGCATGTTTCTTGCTCCTGAACTAAGGAACCTTGTGCCTGCAATAAGCTTTGCAACATCACATCTATGTTGTCGTTTCTTTTCAATGCCTACGTATCTCTCGATTTCTATAGTGCTTTGGTAGCCACCCCAACCAATCGAAATGCTCTAATTGACTCACCACCAATGGTGTCAGTAGGGTCCGCCATGATTGAGGTATCCTAAATATCCAATATTGGGTCTAGGATCTTGTGGTGCGCACTCTCTATCAAGGAGTGTCACTCATTTGTCACTCACCCTACAAAACCAAAATTCACTAATTAGTACCAATCTCACGATATATTTGTCAAAGGTTTCATTTACAAGTCTTAATAAAATTGTCACAATAACTAATAATACCGGTTGCCGGCTCTCTCAATGATAGTCTCATCATTTCCACGGCCACCTAATATCGCCTCAACCTCATTATATCGATAATATGTCCCTCCAACGTATTGTGCCCATCTCTCTCGGGGTACCAATATCATATCTCCTCTACGACGGGTCATGGGCATGTCTCACAGCTATAAGGCCATCTCCATCCCCAAAGGAGTCAAGTAACCACCTTTTGGTCATCGCATCCTATACTCTCTCGGCCATAATCTTGGTTATCTCTCCCGCTCCCTCGGGTGTTAGGACCAGCTACGCTTGTATCGCCCACCTCTCGGGTCCGAGCGGCGGGTCCTCCATTGGATCTCTCATTTGAACTATCAACTGCAATGATCTCTGGTGGGTCCTGAGCTGCCCCACCTCGTCATATTTGCCTCCGAACCTATCTTCCTATGGCCCATACTCACCGAGGTGTAGCGCCGGTACTCTATCCATTGTGCATGTAGCCTCTCTTGCATGTCATCATATGTAGGTTAGTAGTGGTGGTACCACGGCAAGATCTAGCCACTGGCATCGTGCTCTCAGGTACACTTTCCATCGGGTGGGTCTCTACCCAATGCAAGTAATGTCTTGTAACCTCATCAACTACATTTAAGTCCTCTGCCCTAGGCCAACTGGGCCACTGATCAACATTCCCTATGTAGGGCTCCCATATGACATCATCTGGATGTACCTATCGTAGCATTCAATACGCCAAAAGTGCTCTCATTGTTGGCCATGTGCTCATTGAAGTACTCTGGGCATCTACTACTATGTTCAACAATGTCCCGTGGGCCTATACATGGGAAATATCTCATAATCCATGTCATCAACAATATAATAGGACCTATGGTCCTTTGTGCTCTCCGTCGGACCCTATATAAGTCGTGCACCAACTACACCCATATAGTGGTCCCCAACTGAATATTGTACCCTTCTCAATCGAATGCAAGCACCACTAGATATATAAGAATGGTCTCGTCTGCCTTGTGACACAATATGTGTGCCACAAGTAATGCCCATAACCACCTTCCAGATAATCAAAATATTTGCAGTAAATATTGTGTTGTGTTGAACGTTGAGCATCCCCTCCTCATCTATCTCATTGCATGTGGCCCTTATGGCCAAGGCCCTCCTCTCTGCAACATCTGAGGTAAGATCGCAATACATGTGAGCCCCTCCAATTAGAAAGCCTAATATCCCATACACATCCTGAAGTGTCACGATCATCTCAACTATCTCACTTGCCCACCACCGAAAGGTGTTAGCCCGAGGCTCTCATGTGGTCAAGAACATCTATAGTAAATCCAAACTCAATGGTATCATGGGCATTTGCATGATGCCCCCAAAGCCTCATCCATGTAGTCGTGTCACCTCTACCTCTATCAATCCAGAAATCAATCAATTAAGTCATGACATATCAACCCCCACCATAGGCGGATCCTCCGATATCCCTACATTCACAAATCAATAAAAGTCAAGCATTAGATTCCTTAAAAATCAATTTAATATCCAAAATTATAATAAATCACATGCTTTTTTAAATATTCCTTATGTCATCGGCCCAGTCAAAAAATTTGAAGGTCTCAATGCCATCGCCCTCTTGTTTCAAGGGGAAGGGACCCCATAACCGAGCACTCTAAGTTTGAGGGTGTATATAGACGTATAAGTGTCCGATTAAGCCTTCGAAAAACCATCAATCGAATAGACGAAGAAGTTAAAAACATAAATATGTGAAATTTATAACTTGTTCATACCTAATGTGCATTGTGGAAAATAATATATACATAATGTGAAAAAATGTAACATTTGAACTAGTGACCGATAACTGTCCAATTTTAGAACCACTTGTTATCAATTTAATGCTTTATAAATGCTTATTTCGTTGGGATATGGTGCGCAGTAAATATTGGCAGCTGTGATCAATGTCACCTATCGCCGATCACATGGGAATGCATTCATTCTCGCCAGGTGCTTAATGGTGTGGCAGAAGTGGTTGAATGCGTAGTTATCCGTGTTGCAAGGAGAAGATGGCGCCTGGAATGGTGGATGAAATGGCAAGGCTGTGCACCGCAAAGATGTTTAGCTTTAATGGCGACAGTCTGTTTTGTGAAGAGGAAATTGGGCGATTTAGCCCGTGGAAGGACGACGCAGGTTCCGCGTTCGAATCCTCACAAGAGGTAATCGATTTGCCTGTGCAATTTCTGGGAGACGATGAAATTGTGGGGGTTTTGCTGGCAAAGGAGGCGAGCTTTATGCCTGGAGATGAATATTTCAGTCGTTTGCAGTCCAATGCTCTGCGAGTCGCTCGGTGCGGGGCCGTGCGGTGGATGCTTAAGGTATATTTATGTTGTTCTTTATTTGTGCCGGTAAAATTCGCTTTTATTTTTATTTGCGCCTTTTTGCGGCAGCCATTGCGTAGGATTTGGAGTTATTTTTAGTTATTTCGCTTTGTGTTGAGATTTTGTTAACTGATGTCAGGCCAGCGGTCATTTCAACTTTAGTCCTCATACTGTTAGTTCCGCTGTTAATTGCTTGGACCGATTTCTAGCCAGAAACCTTCACAAGGTGAGAAATAGCCGGTTGCTATAGTTGATTGTGTTAAATTTTGCTGCAATGTGTGAATTACTGAGCGAGAATAGTTGCTAAATTTATATACTTGTATGCCGATCCAGCCATGGAAATCATGGATGATAGATTTGTTAGGCGTGGGATGCTTATCTGTAGCTGCAAAACAGGACGAGGTCCATGTTCCGCTTCTGTGAGATTTACAGGTGAGGCTTGCGCATTAATATTAAGCAAAGTACTTCACATTTGTGAACCCACAAGAAAAAAGGTTCCCCTACTGTTAAGGTATCCAGCTTTATTTTAAGAATGCCGTATCCAGTACAGGGAAAATTGAATTTCAGAGGGTTCCATGATTCTCTTCCTTTTTCAATGTTAATGAAGCTTTATTTCGCTAAATTACTCGATTGTTTTCGCTCCACGTTCAGATATGACAGGTCCTCTTTATCTTTATTATGATAAAAACAGGTCGAAGGAGTGGAGCATACATTCAATTCAACGACATTACAGCGCATGGAGCTGACGATATTAAACACGCTGGAATGGCGACTGAGATCCGTTACGGCTTTTTCTTATATCGATGCAGTGCTTCAACAGTTAGCCGTAGCTCCTACCTTCAAGTCCGCCTTACATGCGCGAGTCACAGAATTATTGCTTCAGACTCTTCCTGGTAAATAAATAAATCTTTGATACGAAACAAAAAACTTGCAAAGAAAAATCTTTACTCTATCTTTATCAACACTTCGCCAAAACCTCAAGTATATTCGGTCCGTCTAGGGGAAAGACATATAAGATCCAAAGAGCTTAAAAGTACTATTTACCTTTCATCATATTTTTCAGAGTGCAGATAAAATGTATTGATTATTTATCATTAATTGCTTACCACACACAGACAACTATTTGCCATTGGTGTTTGATCCACCTCGCAATGGGCAGAATTTTACAGTTACCAGAGTCATTCGTGGCCAGTGGGAAGCTAAAAATGACAGTAATAAGCATGCAAAAATGTGTTTTTAAACACATTATATTTTGGGAATTTGACAATACTTCTTCTTTGAACTATCTTTTTAACAAGAAATTTTAATTTGTTGACACTAATTTGTCTGCAGGAATTTTGTAAGTTGCTACTAAATAAATTTGTATTTTTGTCTCACTCACACAACCAAAAATGTCTTTCCCTTGCAGCTGCACATGTTTCACGTCTTCGATAGGAGTTTCATGGGTTTCTAAAGTAACAATTGCAAAGTGACGGCATTCCCACTGCACTAACATGTCCATGCATCGCCTTCGCAGAATTAAAGTTCCATTCAAGCAGGTAAGGTCGAGTGTGACCTTGCTAAGGCAATGATCTATTTTAAAGAATTGAGATTGAATGAGATGTTAATATCAAATAAAGAAATTACTAATATTTTTAGAATCTCTGAACTTCACAAAACATGCCATAATAAACACAATTCCGAATTCAATATTTTAGATACAATATTTCATAAAATTACAGCGAGAAGTTTTCTTTGTTGTAATATTCTGGAATATTGTATTTAACATATTGAAATGGAAAACAATATTTTAGATATGGTAATGATATAGGGGAAGGGACCCCATAACCGAGCAGGGTCCAATGATTGAGAGTGTTTTAGCTGTTTTTGGAACCTTTCTTTGCTGTAATATTCTGGAATATTGTATGTAATAAGGGACCCCATAACCGAGCACTCTAAGTTTGAGGGTGTATATAGACGTATAAGTGCCCGATTAAGCCTTCGAAAAACCATCAATCGAATAGACGAAGAAGTTAAAAACATAAATATGTGAAATTTATAACTTGTTCATACCTAATGTGCATTGTGGAAAATAACATATACATAATGTGAAAAAATGTAACATTTGAACTAGTGACCGATAACTGTCCAATTTTAGAACCACTTGTTATCAATTTAATGCTTTATAAATGCTTATTTCGTTGGGATATGGTGCGCAGTAAATATTGGCAGCTGTGATCAATGTCACCTATGCCGATCACATGGGAATGCATTCATTCTCGCCAGGTGCTTAATGGTGTGGCAGAAGTGGTTGAATGCGTAGTAATTTCACAATGCACAATGCACATTAGGTATGAACAAGTTATAAATTTCACATATTTATGTTTTTAAATTCCTTGTCTATCCGATTGATGGTTTTTCGAAGGCTTAATCAGGCACTTACATGTCTATACACACCCTCAAACTTAGAGTGCTCGGTTATGGGGTCCCTTCCCCTATTGATATTATGTGCAATTGTTAGATTGAATGGCATAAACTCGAGTTCTTTGACATACCATTACAGCATATTGTTTTCCATTTCAAAATATTAGATACATTACTCCAGAAAATTACAGTAAAGATGGGTTCCAAAAGTTTTACATATATAACATTTATCAATATCTACTTCAGCCTGCTGCTAAGGCATTCGATTACATATATAACATTTATCAACATCTACTTCAGCCTGCTGCTAAGGCATTCGATTACATATATAACATTTATCAATATCTACTTCAGCCTGCTGCTAAGGCATTCGATTACATATATAACATTTATCAATATCTACTTCAGCCTGCTGCTAAGGCATGCGATTACATATATAACATTTATCAATATCTACTTCAGCCTGCTGCTAAGGCATTCGATTACATATATAACATTTATCAATATCTACTTCAGCCTGCTCGACAAAATTTACAAGCTCGACAAAATTTACTAATGCTTACTAAGAAGGTTATGTAAACCAAAATTTGTACAACTTTTCACTTAATAGTTTGGCCAAAATCCTGGAAATGGTGGAGGTTGCACTTCGTTGTGATTCTCTGATGTGGTAGCATTCACAGATTGAATTGCAGTAGGTAGCATGGTAGGAGGTGTACCCTGAACATTTGCATTAGCTTCTGAAAGTTGGCCAGTCTGACTAAACAACACTTGATCTAAAATTCCAGAATTTGTAACATTGCTTGTAGGAGAAGATGGGCAGCTAGATTGGTTTTTAAAAATGGAAGAAAAAGCAGGCATGAATGTGTTATACATGCTCAACAAAATATGATGTTGATCAGGTAGGGGATTTGAGGGACTACTCAATCGCCTATTTTGTCGGTCAGAATCCTTTTGTCGTTGTTGCCATTCCTTCATCCGTTTATCATGCTCTTTGGAGATTTTGGCCTGCTCCTTTTTCAACTCATTCTCCTTTTTTCGTTGTAACTGTGCCTCTTCCTTTTTCTGCCTTTTCAGTTCTCTTTCAATTTTAAGTTGCCCCTTCTTTTCTTTTTCTATTAACCTTTGTGCTTTCCTTTCATTTGCCTGCTCCCTTTTCCTTGCCTTCAAATCTTCAATTTCTTTTTTTCTTGTCTCTTGTTCTTGAAGTAAATGCAAGTAGTCATCAGAGGTAAGTATTTGAGATTGCCTTCCAATTCTAATTGCATCGTCATTTAGCCGTACATGGGTGTGAACCTTCTCAATTGGCAGTTTTAAGAATTTGCTTACTGGTTTATATGCTTGGTTGTTCCCATCTTGGTTGCAGATCACCTCTTGGTTCTCTTGACTGGCTAAAAAGTCATCAGCTTCAAAATTTCCTGTATCTAAACCATTTGCATCATGATCTCCCCACTCCGATGTGTTAGCATAATAGTGCACCACCTCGCTTGGAAGAGGTGAGGGAGGAGATGGCATAGAAGTTGAAACTTCCTCATTGTTGAAATCAATTTGCATGCCCAGGTTAGCAGCCCCTTCTTTAATCCATTCAGGTGCACTGAATTGTGTTGGTAAGCTCATGCTATCATCAATATCTGTAGCTTCTTGTGTTTGGCTCACATGAGTTGCTGAACTAAGGTGAAAATCTGAAGGCATGCCAAAACATGTAGACTCAACATGCTCTTCCCTTGTTTTTTGGTTTTCCTCATTACCTACCACATTTTTTGCAAGTTCTTCTAAACAACGTTGCACATCTGCATCTTCCACTCCCGCCATCCTCAATATGTTTTCAACAGCTGCCACCTCATCTTCTTCAACATCAAAGGCCTCACTTGGCCTCATATCATTGGAAAGAGCATTTTGATCTAGTGGCCATATACCTGTCCTTCGAAAACCTGCCTTGATATTTTCAGGTGTAAGTGCAAGTTGGAAAGCTTGACTGCCAAGTTTTGCCAATTCTGTCCTCCTTATTTCAAGACCTGGGTTCCTTGCCATCCATCTAGACCTGACTGTTTTAAAGTAGTTCTTGAATGGAGAGAACACACTAACATCTAATGGTTGAAGCTTATGGCTAGTATGTGCTGGTAGAGTCAGAAGGTCAATGCCTAAATTTCTAGCCTCTTGGATTGTGCCCAAAGCTACATGGCTGCCATGACCATCAAATATGAGAAGATGCCTATTTTTTGGTGAAACCCCACCTGGAACTGATCTTGCAAAATGATGTAACCAATTCATAAACAACTCTTTTGTCATCCAAGCATGTGGTTGGGCTGCCATGCATGCTCCAGGTTCACATCCAGCTATATAGTTCTTCAGTTGTCTCTTTGCTTTGAAAAGATAAAATCCAGGAATGCTTTGTCCTGCTGCATTAACACAACATAATATGGTAATCCATTCCCTACTTTTTGACATAATATGTGGAACACTTCTACATCCCAACTTAGCAATGACACGCATGCCACAATTCCTGCCTGCTTGAACACCAGTTTCATCACAGTTCCATATTTTGTCTGGCCCATACTGATTTGCAGCATACATTTTTTGCAAGTTATCATAAAAAGCAGCAACAATTCTTGGCCTTAACATGACTGCTCTATCTCGGTCAAGGCCTTCTGCAGTTCTTATTGTCAAGTCAGGATGACGTCTTCGAAAACCATACCACCATGACTTTCCTGGCAGGCCATCTTTGAATGGGTTTGGTCTGCATTGGCACATGTGCGCTACATAGGCCTTTAGGTGAATGACTTCAAGACCATGGCCAAGTTCAGCCATATCTTGGCACCAGGTAACAATTTCTTTCTCTTCTTCATCTGTTAAAACAGTTGGAGGTCCCTTCCTCTTACTGGTTCTTTTTCCATACAACCAATCAGTCACATTTGTACTAGGGATTCCCCACTTAGTTGCTGCTTGCCGCGTGGACATTCCATTTTCTTCCACGTCCCTTAAGGCTGCTTTCATGTCAGCTTCTGTCCATTGCCCTCTTATGTATACTTTCTTTGTTATAGCAGTACTTCCAGTTACTTCCACAGTTGGATTAGTAAGGTTGATTTCAGGATCTTGGGCAGCTGTGATATTCTCATGAAAAGAAAATTCTTTGCCTTTTGGCGGATGCCTCATTTTATTGGAAGTTGTTCTTTTCTTATGTATATTCGCTGCATTGATGAAGGCAAAATTTTGTGCTTTGGCTCTTGACTGATTCTTCCTTGGATTCGCTGTGGTGGTTTTTTGAGGTTGTTTGTCGACTATGTTATCCTCATCAGAAGAGATATTTGTGAACTTCGCCCCCCTCTGCAGCTTACTCCTCGTTTTTCTAACTGGTCTGTTGGCAGGCTGCTTTGCACGAGCCATTATGAAATCTGCCCCAACACGTGCTGATCGCCTGTCCCAACACAAGTAGTTCTGCCACACAATTAAACACAATTAAACACCTGGCGAGAATGAATGCATTCCCATGTGATCGGCGATAGGTGACATTGATCACAGCTGACAATATTTATTGCGCACCATATCCCAACGAAATAAGCATTTATAAAGCATTAAATTGATAACAAGTGGTTCTAAAATTGGACAGTTATCGGTCACTAGTTCAAATGTTACATTTTTTCACATTATGTATATGTTATTTTCCACAATGCACATTAGGTATGAACAAGTTATAAATTTCACATATTTATGTTTTTAACTTCTTCGTCTATTCGATTGATGGTTTTTCGAAGGCTTAATCGGGCACTTATACGTCTATATACACCCTCAAACTTAGAGTGCTCGGTTATGGGGTCCCTTCCCCTAGAGAGTTTTTGATAGATAGAAATATTGTTGGGGAGGGAGGTATGCGTTAACACAAACACCTAATTTTTTACTTCACCAATCATATTCATCGTTTGACATTGAAGGGTAGTGAGACTTTAATTCCAACCTATAAGAGGAAGTGGCAACTATTATATAACAAAGTAAGGTACATTTGTATTTGATATGCTATTTTTCATATGCATGCTGATAATTCCTTTCCAACTTGAACTATTTCTTCTATCCTAAATTCAAAGATGGCCTCCCAAGATAATCGGATAGACAAGGAATTTAAAAACATAAATATGTGAAATTTATAACTTGTTCATACCTAATGTGCATTGTGCATTGTGAAATTACTACGCATTCAACCACTTCTGCCACACCATTAAGCACCTGGCGAGAATGAATGCATTCCCATGTGATCGGCGATAGGTGACATTGATCACAGCTGACAATATTTACTGCGCACCATATCCCAACGAAATAAGCATTTATAAAGCATTAAATTTATAAAGCTTAATTTAATCCAATAATGGCCAGAAATTATAGTTTCAAGTTTTCTGAAATGCTTCTGCCAATCCAATAATGGCTTGAAATTACAGTTTCACCGTTACACTATTTAAATGCATGTATATTTGAAGCAAAACTTACAGTAAATTTCTAGCAAAACTGCAGTATATTTTTAACAGATCTGCAGTACATATTTTATTTCCATGAAAGAGCAGGTTATGAATAATGACAGATGATCAATTGAAAAAACATAGGATTCACTGTATATTTAGTGATTTTATCATTAAAATTGTTACGAATAATAATGAGCTGCTTGTAAACTATTTAAATCAGCCATTATTGTTCATAACAATTTTAATGGTAATCTATCTATACAATATAAACTTCTATACAATATAATTAATGAAGGATTGAACAAGATTACCAAGATGTAAATAAATAGGAAATGGAAGATATTGCACTTGGCTAGTTAGCAGCTTTTGCACAGCATGGAAGAGATTGCCCCTGGCTAGTTAGCAGCCTTTGCACAGCAAGAAGATGTAAACTGTCAGCAGCAACAAGTAAGTTTTAGTTTTTGCACAGCAAAATGTAAATGAAACTGAAATATTTTTTTGAATGGGAAAGAAGTATTCGACTCAACTCTACTATTTATAGATTTTAGTGAGAAATTTGGATCCATGTTTGATCCGTGTGCTTCATTTCTATTGGCTGAGGGAGTTTGACATGGATTGGTAAAGTAAATAAAACAATGTATTTGTTATATTTGACATTTTAGTTGATCCATGCACTCAAATTCTATTGGGTGAGAGAGTTAAGTGGAGATGGAGTGGGAAATACATCACTTTGATTGTGAAATTATTAATTATATTTTTGAAATCTTGTTCAATCCTTCATTAATTGTGATTTTTTTTGTAAATAGTGAGCCTTACAACACTTTTCTTGTTTGCAGGTGCTTGCATTTAATATAGAAGATGACATTGGAGGTTGGGAGATTTTGGATGAATAAATTGTAGATATGGATTTGAATTTGTCAAAATCAATATAAATAGTTGGACTTATGTATATTTATTACTGCACAAATAATTGTTTAACATTGTACATGTTGGAGCCTTAAAAAACTTAAATGGCACCAGTAGTTGATGTTGAAATAACCTCTTGATATTAATATGTAATGTATTAATTTGCAGATGTGATCTTTATTTGGTGAGAATGTCATATATTTACACTTCAATATTGAAATAACAATACATAATAAATTTCACAATAACTCAGGAAAAATTGAACATATTTATGTCAGTTTTCATTTAATTTATGAGCAAAAAAGTTTCTACCAAAGATTCCAAAAACAGCTAAACCACTCTCAATCATTGGACCCTGCTCGGTTATGGGGTCCCTTATATTTCATTTTAGCTAGTCCTTTATTTACTTTTAGCATCTACTTTCGGTTTCGGTGTTATGTATCGTTCTTTCCACTGACTACCTCATGTTTCACTATTGCGACATGCGGTAATCACACAATTTTAGGGCATATGTATACACCTAATTTTTCACGCTTTATATTTTCATATTTGTTACTAACAATTTCTCTTCCATGTTAGAGGTCGCTAATGCATCTATTTCTGGGAATGGGTACCTTAAGGGGATCGTTTCGGGATAGGGTTGTGATTATTCACGTAACCATTGGGTTAGGGATAATAAATGGAGAGAAAATGGATTTTAGCCATATCTATGCCCCTTTTTCTCTTTTCTTCTTGTCTTTCTTTGCACCCTTCTAACACCTTACATGACCATATTATTTTTTTCCTTGCATTTCTTTTGTTCTTCACGACACATTGCACACACACCACTTATCCTTTTACCTTCCTAGCCAAAATCATCGCTGCTAGAAACACCACTAGAAGGACAAAACTCAATGATATACTGAGGAACTTTCCATTTGCTCGCTCTTTTGCATCAACTTGCATCTACTCGCTCAACTCTTGGATTTCTTACACCTTGACTCTTGGATTGGATCTTCTTCTTGTTGGATTGGTTTGCTTACACTCTTAGGTCACCTATAGTGAGTTAGGACTGGATTGTTTCCCCTTCTCCACCCAAAATCTATTCTCTCTTGGTGTATGGTCCTTTGGGAAATAGATGCATCAATGACCGCCCCAACAAGTAAGTGCTCTAACTCGACTTGTCATTCTCCACGAGCAGTTTGTTATCTCTTTTCTTATCACTTTATGTTAGCTAAGCATATTGTTATTCAGTTCTTTATCTTATGTTGTATGCTTTACTTGATTAGCATAGATCTTGCATGTTTATTTTGTTCCTAGTCACCCCCATAGTACCGATACCCCAATAGGGTTCCTTCCTCTTTCTCGATCTTGGGCCTTGGAAACCCTAGGTTGACCTAGTGTAAGGGTTACTTCCCTTTGGGTATGTGATTTTAACAGTCCCTATACCCCCTTTGAATTCTATCTATTGTGTGTCGGACTTGTGTGTCTCTTACTCATTGTCTCGATACCCTAGTTGAACGGATGATAGGAGTGCATGTTGTCTTAGACACATTTTTTCCCACCATATAATCTGTGTCAACTACATTGGTTGTAGCATTCTCTTGCTTCTTAGAAATTTCAGTGACATCATGATTAGGCATAGGATTGGAAAATATATTTATCTTTTCATTAGCCTAGTTGATGGCTTCATGATGATCCTTCTTTTGAGCTGCATCACAAGCTTTGACCGCTTGATCAAACGTTTGCTAAGTAATGGTGTCATAATAAAAGTTGGGTCCTAAGAAAATGTTGATGGCATCCATTCGGAGTACATGATAGTTCTCATGTGAGTGACCCCAATTAGCATGCCACTAACAAAACTTACTTTCATCTTGTTAATGGCGAACGGGTCAAGAAGGATCTCAAATTATGGTAAACAATTTAGGCAACCAACGCTTCAACTCTTCCTTACTCAATGGTTGATGAAATTTAGGTTGGTTTTTGTTGTTGTTAGGTTGTTGGTCAATGTTGAAAATAGTTCTATTTAAAGAAGCAACAAGAGGAAGAGTATCTGAGACTTCGTCGTCTACCTTGATCTTGTTTTTAGAACATTGAAGGATTTGGACTTGTTTGTTAGTTTGTGTCTTGGATGGAGCCTTCTCAAATTCCCTCATGAGATAGTCTTTCCTTTTGGCTTATTCAAAGGCATCTTCTAAGGAAGTAGGAGAAAAGGACCTCACCTTGTATTGAAGGCGAGGTTCAAGGGCTCATAAGAAAATTTGAAAGAGGCTATCATTGGGCATGTTATGTTCTACCCACATGGATAGGGTATTCCAATGATTGATGAAATCTTGTGTTGATTCATTCTTAGATTGATTACAATTGAAAGAAATGATGTTGTTTTTGGGTAGATCGAGATAGTGGAATTCGTTCACTAGGGACTCTAGCTCGACTATGGAGTTAGGAGGAAAAGTATGGTACCAATCTAAAGTATCGTCTGTAAGTGTCTTTGCTAGGAGTTTGGTGGCAGCATATGAATTGGTCCTGATCCATTCCTTGTAAAGATTTCCAAAGGCCTTGATATGAAGGGTGGGATCAGTAGACCCATCATAAGAGATAGATGGAGCAATGCCACCAATATCCATACTAGCAATATAGGGTGCTAATGGCTCTTGTTGGACTACTCGCAAGACTTTGTTTTGAATGGGGGTTGAGTGATGGGCACCCCATTAGGCCCATTTGGCAAAGGAGGGGGCATGGTGCCCCAAGAGCCCATTGGAGGGTAGTTGACTAACTAAGCCATGTTGGCTTGCATTTGGAGAAATTGAGCCATCGTAGTGGATTGTTGTTGGCTCATTTTGTCAATGAGTTGGAGAATGAGGTTGGTAGGGTCATAATTGGAGGCATTTTTAGATGAGCCTATTTTAGTGGATTTCCCCTTTTCTTCCCTATGGTCAAGTTGTTTGGAGATAAATTCGAGAAGGCGCTTACCAAGCATTTCTTCTGATTCTCTTTTGTATTGAGGAAATTGAGATAGAAATTTCTAAATCTCAGGAGGATGGTCAAAAGTATCATCATTTTGGTTTTCTTCTTCCTCATCCTCAGGTGGGCCATTGCGGCGGGTAGAAGGATTCTTTCTAGGTGCTCCTATGACGCAACAATCCATACAAAAGGGGAACTCAACGTCGGGATGGTATGTCTCAAAAAATGTTTGCACAACAAAGTCAGAGGACCCTACGCCCAAATACTCCATGATGGAGTGTTGATCTGGCTAAGAATAGGTTTGAAAGTTAAGGCTACAAACACAATCGGTCGTACAAAAAAATGTACACAGGGGTTGAATGCATCTAGAAGAAGATATGGGAGAATAAATAAAATTGATCGTCAAACAAGCTTACACAAGGGCCAAAGGCATTCAGAAATAAGCAAATAGAGAGACAGACATGATCGCCCAAGGAGATGGTGTCTGCGTACGGATAGGTTTTTGGGGTTTGTGGGTTTTTGGATGCTTAGATGAGGTCAAAACTAGAGATGGATGCTTTTAACGAGTTGTGCTCGATCGTAGGGCTGTGAGATTCACGTCGGATTCACCGAGAACGTATACGGGCCAAAATGTGTCTTAATAACATGCACTCCTAAATCATCCGTTCGACAAGGGTATCAAGGCAATGAGTAGGAGACACACATGTAGCGAAGCATACAAGGGGATAGACTTAAAGGGGCTACAGTGAGCATTAGGGTCACATATCTAGAGGGAAGTAACCCTTATACTAGGTCAACCTAGGGTTTCCAAGGCCCGCAATCAAGATAGAGGAAGGAACCCTATTGAGATATCGGTAGTTGGATGTGGAGAGGTATGGATCAACAATAAATGAAAGAAACATGCATGAAATAACTAAAATGAAAGTAAATGATAACTAAGGAGCTGATATTTGATAAGAGTACTATGTTAACTAGCATCAAACATGTATAATACTAAGCTAACATAGCACAATGAAGAAGGAAATGAACTTACCTATGCAAAATGACAAGAGATGGTTAGAACACTCACCTTATACATGTAGGGTGGTCATTGATGCATCTATCTCTCCTGAGAAGCAACACGTAGAGAGAGAGAGATTTGTTGTTAGGTGGAGAAAGGGAACATCGTTCTTGTCCTAGACTCATTGTAAGTGACCTAATAATGCAAGCAACTTTCCAAGAAGAAGAGTATCCAATCTAATCCAAGCAAGATGCAAGAAGAACCGAGAGTTAGGCGAGCAAATGCGAAGATAGCACAAAAGAGCAAAGATAATAGCAGTCTAAATGTTATGGCTTCTTTTTTGTGAATGCCAAATGAGGTGAGGGTATATATAGGACGTCATCGCGCCGCATGGCGATGGGGTGATGGCATCAGCCAAGGGAGATATAACACCGACATAATCACCCACGGGTGATAGTGTCGGCCAGGTATGGTAAAATGAGGTAAGGTGTTGTGAAAATTGAAAGAAAGGTGTCGTAGATCATGGATATGGATGAGAAAAAGTGTAGAGTGATAAAATGCAAGCAAGAAACTGTGAATTTGGTGTGCATGAGACTCAGTAATCTACAAGGATACCTAGTGCAAGGAAAACTAAGGCCAAGACCAAATAAAGCAACACTCTCTTTGTGTATTGTCTCTAACCCATAATGGTTACGTGAATAACCATTCCCCATTCTCAAAATGCCCCTTAAGGCACCCGCTCTAGAAATAGATGCATCAATGACCCTTATTTGCACAAAGGAAATTGTTAGTAACAAGTATGAAAGATGAAAAGTGAAAATTTAGGTGTATACATATTGCAATATAAGCAACATGCAAACATCAAACGAATGTAAGTTGAATATCAAGTAGGAGACATGGTCTTGGCACATTTGTGAAATAAAAGGTTTTAAAACTTGGGACTTACAACAAGATGAAGCTAAAGAAAATTGGTCCAGTGCAGAGTGATGTGAAAGTTCGGAAAGAACGCCTATAAAATTGAGTCACTAGAGGGAGTAGATATTTCACCTATATTCAATGTGGTAGATTTATATCCATATCACGAGGAGGAAGCATATACTCAGATTTGGAGTCAAAGATTGATTGGGAATGCAAATACCAAAGAACAACGTGAAGAGGTGAAAAGAGTGATTGATCCGAGGACAAATGGATGTGCAAAACAAGGAATGTCTGGTGAAATGGAAGGGCCAAGACATTGAGGATGCAACTTGGACAAGTGCATTACTAGTTGCAAAAGCAGGGAAAACAAGGGCTACTATCAACAAATCCATAAGCACGAGCTTATGGTTTTCTTGTTACCTAGGGTGTATGATGTAAGAGCATTCAAATTCACTTGCGCAATCTTGCATCACCCAAAACATTGAAGTTTAGTTGTGCACAAGTTTTTTTGTCGTCTTTGTTGTCTCTTCCACGCACAAGAGTCTTGTTATAAGTTTTGTGTGAGTCTTGATCCATGCGAATGTCTTTTGTAATGTTTCATTGCCACTTGCATGCACACTAAGGTGGTAATGATCTATATTGTGTTTTGCACGTGATTTCTATTGTGCAAGAGTACATGTAGTGTTAAGCGTTATCAATGCATATTCACAAAGTAATTTTAGACTAGTTGGTCAAAGTGGTTGCGGCATTTCCAAAAGACTTCATCAAGGATCACAATATCTTCTAGAGTCCATAAGCGAGTTGTGCGGATCAAAAGGAGCATTGGATCAATAGCGCAATTTCATCTCTTGGCTCAAAGGAAGGTGACTTTAGTACAATATGCATCATAGTCCTATGTTTTGTGTGCAGAATGCATAGAACTTTTCTACGAGCTCGTGTTAACAATGTATGCTCTATTTGATAGCATGCATCTACTTTTGAAATTTCGGTCATTAGAGCGATATCATGATAGCACACAAGACTTTAGTGGAGCAATTTAGTGCATAATATTATGTGTGATGGCATGAACATGGAGTGTAACTTGCAGATTTTCAAATATGACATTTTTGTATGAGTTGACATGGATTTTATCCAATCCAATAATTGCGGATCGTTGAGCTCACTTAATTTGCATCAAGTTGTGTTTGGGTTCTAACTTGCATAAGGGATTGGGATGAATGGTAGTGTTATATGGGTCACTTGTAGATCCAAGGTGATATTATAAGCGAGTGGGGCATGCATTATATAAGGTTACCACTACTCTTGTGTTAGGGATGACTCCAGCACAATTGATACTATAGTTTGGACTAGTCAGTTTAGTGGGTTATTTGTGTTGTGGTGTTATATTTGTAAAGAATGTGACTTAGCAAGAAAAGATCTTAGGATCTAGAGTTTGTTAAGCATCTCACCTATGAGATAGCTATTTGTATTGCCACATGTCGTTTTTGTCAGCGTGATACCAGGAAACATGGGGGAGGGGTCCGTTTCCACGTAGAAACGTTTCAAAGCGTTTGTGCGCAATGTAGGGGAAACATCAAAAACGTTTCGAAACACGTGTTGTTTCGAAACGGCGCTAGACAAAGCGTTTCGGAAACGTTTTTGACGTTTCCTGCGCCTTTCACTTTAAAAAACGAAATTACTTTTAAAAAATAAAAAAACTTTGCATTAAATGCAGTTAAACCCTAATACAACTACCTACCTTGCTAAACACACTTCCTAAAAGCTATATAATGACCTCTTGGGTCCATTCTAAATCACACTCTCATTTTTCTCTTGCTAAATACAGTTTTCATTAAACTAGCATTTAGCATTGTGAAGAGCAAAGAGACATCAAGGAGCAGCTTGAAGGAAGAGTTTAGGACGTGTTGCTAAGAGCTAAAGGCTTCGAGGAGGAATTTCGAATCAGATTTGGAAGGTGGGATTGACTTCAAGGAGGAAAAACCGGGTATTTTTCAAAAAAAAAAAAATTTGATAAAGAAAATGTTAATGTGATCAATGATGTCAATATGTAGGTTTAATTTAGTAATTTTAAAACTCTATGCTTAAAAAATAAAAAAATGTAACATTTTCTTTGCGTTTTAAAATTAAAAACATATATTATTTTTTTAATTATAAATATCATCCAAACTCGTGTATGCTCTCACCTCGCACCTATATGGTGACCTTGGTGATCAAGCGAGAATAGGATGTGTAGGGTTTTTAATTTAATTCTTTTTGCTTTTTTAAAAATTTATTTTGTTTTTTTAAATTAAAAAATCCGAACTCGGTGTATGCTCTCACCTCGCACTGAATGGTGACCTTGGTGATCAAAAGCGAATAGGATGTGTAGGGTTTTTAAATTTTGTTTTTTTTTGTTTTTTTAAAAAAGTTTATTTTGATTTTTTAAATTAAAAAATCTGAACTTTGTGTATGTTCTCACCTCACCCCTGAACGGTGACCTTGGTGATTAAAAGCGGAATAGGATGTGTAGGGTTTTAAATTTAGTTCTTTTTTATTTTTTTACAAAAGTTTATTTTGTTTTTTTAAATTAAAAAATCTGAACTTTGTGTATGCTCTCACCTCACGCCTGAATGGTGAACTTGATGATCAAAAGCATAATAGGATATGTAGGGTGTGGTTCTATTTAATAATTTATTATTATCTAAGTTTATATTTTTATTTTTCAATGAAGGTTTGATTCAATGGCATCTAGTTTAGCTTCAGTGGGAGGGCATGGGGAAGGGGAAGAAAGCCAAAGTGGGGGTGTGGATCCTAGAGCTTCTCTTTGGAGACATGTGCAAATTGTGGAGAACCTTACTGGCGGTGGCTCTCGAGTTTGGGTATGCAATCATTGCAATATACAATACAAATCCTCTTATACCCAACTCAAAGCTCATTTAATGGGGAAATCAAGAACGGGGATTAGAAAATGTGGCAAGGTTGAACATAAACATATATTGGCATATATGAAAGAGCAAGAGGACGTTGATAGGAAGCTTCAAGAGCTAGATTTAAAATTGCTCCTTTGCAAAATAGGGGTTCACAAAAACCACCCAACCCATCAAACCATCTTTTTATCCAAGTTGCAGTTGAAACTCCAATAGAGGGAGAGTGTTTGTCACGACGACGAGAATTTCTAAAGGCCCATTAGAGCAAGCATTTGCAAATGAGAAAAGGGATGTTCTTTGATGAGTTGGTTGCTCGATGCATTTATGCATGTGGGTTGCCCTTGATGTGTTGCGCTCACCTTATTGACAACAAATGGTGAGAGGTATTAATGATGCACCGAAAGGGTATAAAAGCCCTAGTTATGATAAGGTCAAAACCACATTGTTGGCGAAAGAAGTGGCCTATGTACATACTTCTTTACTGACCAATTAGGGATTCATGGAAGGACTCGGGGTATCTATCATTTCGAGATGGATGGAAAGATGCTCGAAATAGACCCCTAATCAACATGGTTGCAGTGTGCCTTAAAGGCAATGTTCTTAAGGGTTGTTGATTGTGAGGGTGAAGTGAAAGATGCTCAATTTATTGCTAATATTTTGATTGAGGCTATTGAGTCAGTGGGCCTGCAAGCGTTGTCAACGAAAAATTGTAGAGTAGAGGGGCCGATTGTTCAAGGAGATATGAGCACATTTTTTGGACACCTTGTGCATGTACACTCCTTGAATTTGATTTGCGAAGATTGGAAAAATACCATGGATTGAGGAAGTTTATACAGAGGCAAATGAGATCCAAATGTTTATCACAAATCATCATATGTCCCAGGCTATCTTTAGGAGGTTCTCGACATTGGAGTTGTTGAAGGTAACCAAACAATTTCCTAGTTTCTAATTTTTATTTGCTAACTTTTTATGAAATATCAAATTATCAATTGAATTCCTTTTAAAAAAAAAAAATTAATTAACTTGCTTTAATTTATTTTAATAGGTTGTTGAAACAAGATTTGTGTCTCACACGCTCGTCTTGAGACAACTTGTGAAGGTAAAGCAAGTCTTAAGGCTTGTGGTGATTGATGATGTTTGGTCCTTGTGAAGGCAATCAAACACAGAAAGAGCCATCAAAATAAAATCAGTGATACTTGATGATATTTGGTGGGCAAAGGTTGCATACTTGCTTAGTTTTACTGAGCCTATTTTATCTATGATTAGATATGCAGACACGGATAATGCTTGCATAGGGGAGATCTATGATGGCATTGACTCTATGCTTGAAAAAATTAGAGACATCATACAACAAAAAGAGCAAGATCCTGAAGAAAAATTCTACAGTGAAGTTAAGAACATGATCATGAGAAGGTGGAATAAAATGACCACCCCATTGCATCTCCTAGCCTATGCTCTGAATCCCAAATTTTATAGCAGTGAAATACTTGCACTACCTGTAGGCAAAAACCATGTGATGACCATGAGGTTGCAAGTGGAGCTAAGGCAGCATTCCAGAGGCTTTTCCCGATCCAGATGAATTAGTACGGTCCGTTGTGAAATGACGCTCTTTGTCTCTTCATCTAATAGTAGCATGGGTGAAATAGATGCAGACTTGACAGGTACAAGATGACCCCATGCATGTGGTGGTGTGCACATGGCCATGATGCCAAGTGGCTGCGACCTATTGCCATTAAAATCCTTTCACAGGTATCAAATATTAAAATGAAATCAAAAGTTTGTTTATTAATTAAAAATGTATGTTCTTACTTCTTAGTAAATTAATATTATAGTATTACTAATTGAAAATTTCTAACTTCTTTTTTGTAATAGGTGGCTAGCAATTCCTCAGCAGAATGGAATTGGAGTACATATTCCTTCATCCACTCAGCCAAATGGAACAAGTTAGCATCCAAGAAGGCCGAGGATTTAGTGTATGTGCATTCCAATTTGCGCATTCTATCACACAAGAGTGAAGCCTATGTTAGAGGTCCCAACAAACTTTGGGATATTGATCCTAAGACTAGCGACTTTGATGCTTCTGCTGCAACTCTTAGCCAACTTTCACTGCTTGGTATTGATGAAGAAGAATCGGGATCTTTTGCAAAAGGGAGGGAGAGTGGAGCTAGTGGGAGTGGAGATGTCGGTGCTAGTGGTGTTCATGGAGATGATTATGAGGAAATCTAGATGATATATTCTAGAATCTAGATTATTATTATGTATATGTGAATCATTGAAATTGTAACCATGTTGAATGATGACTCTTTAGGACTTAGAAGTTCAAATTTCAATGAATTCAAAATATTTTGAGTGCTTTATCAATTATCTCTTATGGTCTACAATTATAAAATGAGTACTATGCATATATATATTTTTATTTTATTTTTAATAATATATTGTACGGACGTTTCCGTCGACGTTTCATATCCAAGGTTTTTTGAAAATTGTCGTTTCCGCATTTCATACCCGTTTCCGTTTCCATTTCCATTTCTGTTTCCTGGCAACATAGTTTTTTGTGATTGAATAAAGATAGCTGAGTTCAGAGTCTCATACTTTATATTTGCATTTGTGGGTGGTGCATTTTATGCGTAGTATTCCGCTAAATACTCGAGTGTTGGGTAGTCCTAGGCATCCCGTAACGGAACCCTAACTACTACTGTATCAATATGCCTTGCCATTGCTATCAAGGATAAACATACCTACAAAATACCTGCAAAATTCAAACATGTCTCCATTGGGAAGGATTGCTATTTGACAGTATATCCAACGAAGTATAACTTACAATTTGATTGCCAGTCTATGGAATTTTAGAGAAATTAATAGTATTTTAGACCTTTATTTAAATAAATACGGGGAACATGATATAAAGATTAAAAGAAGCATCTAGACATAGACAAGCATAATACAACAAAAATCTCTGGGCAATCAAGATTTTCAACAACTAATAATCTTGACAGTAGAGTAAATTCATCTGCAGAATTCATTCCAGCAGTCAAAATCAGATGCAGTAGAAGAGAATATATGCTGATAAAAATACTCTAAGAGTAGAATCCCATGAACCCACATTGGGAAGCTCGCATTACCTATAGTATGAGGATGCCATGCACTACTAATGTTTGTATCTTTTGCAAGTGCGATACATACAATCACTTCAGAGATCTGATCCAAGCCAGACCCGCAATCACTACTACAGTCCATGAAAAAGAGTACCTAATCCATGAATCAAAGATATGCGTCCAGGCTCAAAAGTGTCCAACTATGCAATACCTATTGAATACCATACTCATATAGCATCTCTGCTTCACCAAGAATCCCCACAAGAACACTTCCCATCCTTGAAATGGTGGAAACGAATGGTATCTCTCACAACTATTTCTTGTTCAACAATTTCGGAAAAAAACTTAATGGCGGAGAGGCAATCCCATCACACTCAAAGGTTTTTGATGACCCGAATAGTTATCCCAGGAAATGTATTAACAAGCCCAGAGGCGATTGCCAGCTTCTCACCGTGGTGGCAAAGAATTTGTTCTTTTTGCTCATCCTCTACATCATTCAGCACCAGCCTTGTGTCAGGCAAAAACCCTGCAGATCTCATATGCCCAGACTAAATCTCCAATCGTGCATATATCTCATCTGTATATGGGTGTGATCCGTCTCCAACACAAAAGCATGCAATTTCTTATCAACCTCAATCCAACTGCACCCAGGCTTCTTTATTATGCCTCTGTCTTTCATTCTTTTCCGCAGCATTTCTATGTTATTCCACTGGCCACCTGCAGCGTAGATGTTTGACAGCAGCACATATGGCGAGTCAGACTCAGGATTCAGTTCAAAAAGACAGTCTGCCACATATTCTCCTACTTTTCTATTGTTATGGATTCTACAGGCACCAAGTAAACATCTCCACACGCTTAACCCAGGTTTTATTGGCATCTTGCAAATAAAGTTTTGTGCCTCATTCAGGAGCCCTACATGGCCAAGAAGGTCAACAACACAGGTATAGTGCTCCATTGATGGATTGATGTGGTAATCTTGACTCATGGAATGGAAGTATTGCCAGCCCACATCAACTAGGCCAATATGGCAACACGCAGACAAAACACCAATAAAACTGACATGATCCGGTTTTACGCCCAATTGTTGCATTTGTTCAAACAGATTGAGGGCTTCCTTGCCACAGCCATTCATCGCATATCCAGTAATCATTGTATTCCACGAGATCACATCACGTTGAGGCATTTTAGCAAACAGATGTTTTGCATTCTCTATGCTCCCACATTTTGCATACATGTCTAAAAGGGCATTCCCCACAATGACAACAGACTCAATTCCACTCCCAAGTATTTCTTGATGGATTTCCATTCCCTGCTCAAGAGCTGCCAAATCCGCACATGCCGATAGGATGCTGGCAAATGTTTTGAAATTTGGCTTTATACCTTTGAGTTCCATTTCTCGGTAAAATTTCAGGGCATCTACGCCATAGCCATTTTGAGCACAACCAGCAATAACTGATGCCCAGGAGACAGCATTTCTTTCAGGCATCTGCCAAAAAGGTCTACAGCCTCGTTAACATTCCCATTCTGTGCATATCCTGCAATCATTGAATTCCACGAAATCACATCTCGCTTGCCCATTTGCTGAAAGAGTTCCAGGGCCTCACCCACCTGCTGATTTAAGAACTTAGTAGATTAGAGCAGAATAGTTTAGAATCTGCTACTTGTAAGAGGACAAAAATAGAGGATCACGATTCAAAATAGATGATATTTATAAGAATACAGAACAAACATAGAAATGTAGGATAATGATAGATGACAAAAAGTAATCATACTAAATTTTAGAAATCAAGGATGTAAAATCCTAATAAATGTCATTGCCCGCGCATATAAAATAGAAGTGGTTGCAATTTAATGAAGGGAAGTTATGGATAAATTCTTACCTTACCTGCCCATTTTGTGCATAGCCTGCAATCATGGAATTCCATGAAACGATATTTTTCTCAGGCATTTTCCGAAACAATTTCAAAGCTTCATCCATTAGCCTGTTCTGTGCATATCCTGCAATCATTGCATTCCACGAAACAACATTTCGTTTAGGCATTCTGTCAAACACATTGCATGCATCCTCTATACTCCAACATTTAGCATACATACTTACAAGGGTGCTCCCCACAAACACGTCTGATTCAAACCCATTTTTAATTATATCTCCATGTACCTCTTTCAGCCTATCCAAGCCAATACATGCAGGAAGAACACTAGCAAAAGTGAAGTGATCAGGTTCAATTCCTCGTTTCCGCATTCGGTAAAACAATGCCAAGGATTCCTGAGCATACTCAAACCTTACATAAGCTGAAATCATGATGGTCCATGAGACCACATCTTCCTGACCCAATTCAATTAAAGCCTTGAAACCCTCCACCAAACAGCCACACTTGGCATACATATTCACAAGCTTACATCCCATATTCATGAATCCTGTCTGAATCATGTGGGCGTGGACTAGTTTGCCTTCTCCCAGGGCTTTCTTATTGGTACAGCCCAGCAAGAGAAAAGCATACGTGGAAGAGCTTGCAGGCTGGTTTCTAGAGTGCAACATGCTTAAGGATTCATGCAGTTGACCTTGTCTACAGAGATTTTTCACAATATGAGGAGAAATGTTTTGATGGTATCTTAATGACTGAACCATGGCCATTTCTGCTGCAGCTGTTTCAAATGACTCCTTCCTTCAGTTTAACATCAACACTGTAGTTATACATTGAAGAGGGAGAATTGAAGTAGGGATCTCAGATCCGTTTACTTTGTAAATGTAAATCCTCACAGGAGGAGCCTCCCGTTTATACATTGGAGCAGCGAGAGTGAGCCAACCTCTCATATCGATAAATGGAGAAGTGTTTAAGCGATGAACCCTTGTGAGCTGGTAGAGTACCTCTATATTAAATGGAAAGAGAGTCGTACGGTGAGTTTAGAGAGTTTTTAGACTAGCAATCACACGCAAGGAGTGCAATGTGAACGTCGAAAGGGATCGGGTAGAGGAGTGAAGAGTGGAGGAGGTGTGAAAGGTTGAAATTAAAGGCAATAAATTTGTTAGCAGAATTTGATAAATAAGAACATGGAGCAAAGGGACGGATGGAACCATAAAATGAGAAAGGGAAGCTTGCATAGAGGGAAGCTTGTAGATATCATTTTAACCTTTTGATAAAGTGTTGTAAATTTTATTGATCTATAATTCAAAAAGTTATAATGTGGCTTTAAAGTATGCACTATCAGTATGAACGTAAGTGTTATGTGAGGCATAATTGTAGTAGAGGATTCAGACTATGCATAAGATATGTGGAAGCGCAAGCCTCATAACCTGGACACCAACATCCTCGACTATTTTGGGATGGTGGCTAGCACGAAAGATGTGGGAAGACTAACAACAATTCTATAGTCTAACAATCTCACGCAAAACAGAGAAATGTTATCTCACAAGACAAATGGAGGGCCTAAACAAATCCACGGGATACTATGAACGGGGTCACCAACGAACCCATCGAAAAGCATAACCATTCGCACAATACACATGCCCAGTAGAGGAGGCAACACAACGTAATGGCGTCTGCAGTTCCAAATTCAAACTCTTCGAAGGCTACTAAGGAACTATGATGACCCATGCCTAAGGGGGAAAGACTCTAGGAATCAACCTTGGTATCCAAATTTTTCTCACCCTCGAAGCCTTTGTAGAGTGCCTTACACCATTGAATGTAGATAGGAAGCTTGCATATGTCAATGTACATCACGCTTAACCATACTGGAGTCCACAGTAAGATGGGACCAAGTGGATGCATACGTAGAGTCTCCTTCATGGCCCCTGTAAATAGGGAAGCTTGTTACCCTAGCCTACTACTTTATCTAGCTCATCCTGCACCTTCTTTCTCCAAAGTTATGAACATAAATTAATTCCTGACAAAGTACAATGAAAATAGAAAATTAGAGAGAAAAATATAAAATATGTTGTGTTGTGCGTAGAGAACATAGATCACATCATTGTCATCAAGGTTATCCTAAGGCAAAAGTGGAAATTAAACAAACAACATTGACAAACCATTTTTCCTTTGAACCCTTTTTGTCTCTTTTGTTGATTTATTCCCACTTTTGGCTTCAAGGATAGGCTTGATGACAATGATGTGATTTGTGTTCTCCACGTACAACACAACATATTTTATATTTTTCTCTCTAATTTTCTATTTACATTGTACTTTGTCAAGAATTAATTTATGTTCATTGCTTTGGAGAAAGAAGATGCAGGATGAGCTTGTTAACGAAGTAGGCTAGGGTAACAATCTTCCCTGTCTACAAGGGCCATTGAAGGAGACTCTACGTATGCATACACTTGGTCATCGGGAGATGACGAATAATTCAATCATGGGCAATACAGTATATGCATTAAGTATCATATGGAAGCATACTAATATTGGTATTTTTCTATTTTTGTTCCTTTGTTTGGAAGTATCCAATTCACATAGCTACTTTACATTTGTGTTCCAAGATTAGTCAAAGCACTATTGTTCTTCCATCCCCTTTTTATCTCCTACTGATAGGGATCTATAGTGACAGAGGTTCAAAGACAAAAGCAGTTAATTTTCAAATATTATACCCTTAGGGTTCGACCTCATGACCAAACTAGGAAGAAACACATGCCTTGCAAAACTACCTGAACAATTTACATGTATGATAATGAACCAATTTCTCCTTGCAACAAATCTAAACAAGCGGAAGCGAATAGGAAAATTACGAACTACCATTAGGACAATGCACTTGCATAATTGGCCTCAAACCAACAATTTATCAAGCAGGGCAAGAGGGATTTCACAACATACACAGTTAAGACTATGGATATTTTACATGAGTAGTTCCTAACTGATCAGGGCTAAATACAGGGTTAAGAGAATGATCACCCGACCTCCAGCAACTGGAACCCACACCCTGCTCATAGATCTATCCATGCAACCCACTTTGAACTTAGACATCCTAATAAGGCAAGATTAGCCTTTGAGCCCTGAGTGCAAACAACCCAAGATTCTAATAACTCAAATGATTGCTCTCAGTCATCACAAGAAACAGGGCTCTCAAGTAGAATTTAAACATGTAGATCACAATTTTCAATTTTAAGGCATATGCATAGCAGCTTAAATCTTCAAACAAGAAAATTATATCATGCACACATATAATCTAAGTGTCTGTAAAACCAATAAAACCTTCTAGCAACAAAGATTCTTGAAAAACCTTCACCAAGGGAAAATTATGAGTCAAAGAGCTAAACAACCACTCAACAAAGAACTATAACAGAAATGATAAATGTTATGTCGATATTAACAAAAAAAAATTCATGGTTTGCAAAACATATTGAATATTGGTAAGAAAGGGTGAACAAGACCAGATGTTGACAAGAACGACACACACAGTCCACAATCGCAAGCCTAGATGACCAAAAATGTAGCAATGAAAACATGCCAAAACCAGAACTAAAGACAAAGCGTGCAAACATTTCCTAGAATAAAGGATAAAATTTGCAAAGACACGCATAAAACCACAATTGCACATAATGCTAACTATCATTCAGATGGCATTGATGTTTTTAAGACAACATTTAACCATCGATCGCATCTCACCCACCCGGTGATGGTTTCCCCTATGCACGAATCGGCCTCCAATTGTTTGTGCCTAGAATTTTTTTGGCTCACTCCAGAAACAAGGTCAATAGCTTCCACATCATGCCACACAAATGTATGAAACAAATTCCTATAGGGAAAAAAACCCTCTGTTTTTTTTTTTTTTCGAAAACTATTTTCATGGCACCTTTAATTTGTCAGGCGCCCCCACCCACACAACAATGGGTGTTTCTTGGAAGAACAACTCGGGATTATTGGTGGCCACAACACCTCTACCTCACAGAAAAACAATCCTTCAAACCCTTATGCCTCACATCGGGAAGGGTTCAAACAACATTTGCTTGAGAATTTTGTAAAGATATAATAATAATGTGTACTTTGCATTTTATAGTGTAACTTCAATATCATATTGAATTTTCTAAAAACAAAAATATAAATATAAATTTGTATACATTGAAGAGACAAGTTTGATACAATACCTTCAACTCCAATGTAAATTATTATTTTGAAATCAAAATTAATTATATGAACGAGAACAATCCACCACATCCTTGTGTTTCACAATATACACCTCATTTCAATAAAAAATATATATTTGAAAGAACTTCAAATATTATAATGATAGTCTAAATATGATTACAAAAACAACTAATGTTACATGAATTGTATTCTTCATTTCAATTTTAAAAAACTTTAAAATTCTAATTATTTAAAATAACACTATTATTATTAAAATTTAACTAAAATTCAACTAATTTCCCAAAAACTAACACGTGTTCTAAATGTCCTTCAAACATAACACCTTCTAAAATTCCCTAAAAGAAGTTAACAATTATAACAACCTCCTTCACAATTTTCCCAAAATAAGCCTCAACAATTTCCTTCATTTTGATTAGCACCATCGACGAAATTTCCTCTGCGAAAAAAACATCTTCTCTCCTTTAAATTGGACTTTAATCATGGTCTTCTCATTGTGACCGAAAAAAAGACCTTGAAAGGCCAAAACTTTGTGTTGCTTTGCATAAAGGGATCATGGATGCACCACCCAACGAGATGCCGGCATGAAACACATGTAAGTAGGATTCATGACCACAGACAAGCTCAAGCTTTGCAATGACATTCGTAATAGGGACAACAATGCAATCAAGGGCTCCAACCCTTTACCATAAAAAAGTGTGTTTAGACCATAACAAAATAGGGCTTGTCCCATTATCTATCTTATTAATCTCTTTTAAACAAAAAGAAAATTATTTGTAAACAAATAAATCATATAAATGTGATATTTAAAGTTCAAATTTATGTGTGAAAATTAACTAAAAGGTTGGTTAGTTATAAACGTCTCCTCGAAAAAATGATACCGAATAATGTGGCTAACAATCATTCAAGAAATTAATAACAATGTTAAAAATGAAATCCAGTATAACTTAAAAGAAAAACAATATTTCAAATCTAAATAATAAAAACATAAATAAATACATAACTAAAATGTAAACTCTTCTTTACGTGGACATAGTTTTCCCAATCACACCCTCAACTAATAACTAAATGACACAGATTATCCAACCAAAAATAGGGAAGAGCTAGAAACCGAATGGCGATGCTTTACAAAAATGTTATTCACAAGCATGTCAGATATTATGAACATTCATATGTTCGGTAGTTCGTACAAATAGTAATGCAAACAAGGCAAGCATGTAAAAGCTAATGTGTGGCATTTTATGAATACCTCGAGTGTCGAGGCATGCATCAACACAGGAACGGCGTTTTTGTTATAACCCCCGCCACCCCCACGGAATTGTGAATGCTACTGTAAAACGGATGATAGCAAGCAAAACTGCAATCATGGAAAGTGATTGCTTCTCTTCCTTCTCTCTTTTTAAGGATTCCTCAGACAATTTACGATTTTCGTCGCTCGACTTCCCCAACAAAGCCCCCATCCGCTAAAAATTTCACCTCTCTCTATTTGAAGATCGAAGGGAGTCTTGCCATCTACATTCTCTGCTCTCTCCATGGACATTATTGTTAGACTTCTTCGTCATCACCGACACACATTTTTCCATGCATTCATCTACAACAATCTGCTCATTCTGGTATTTTCCCTGAAAATAAAACCCCAAGAGAAAAAACAATGAGAAACCATAGTTGCAATAATCGATCTAAATACCTAAATCTGTATGGATTTCTTACCTGTCCATGTACGATCAAGGTAAAAGGAGTAATCAAGGTTCAAGGCCAAGGTGCAGTTTACAGAGAGATTAAGGTTCAAGAAATTACTCTGACTGGGGCGCCAAGAAATAGGGAAAAGGAGTAATTGATATGAATGGCCTAAAAATGGAAATGCAATTGAACGGTTCGTTGTCGAGAGCAGATGACCTCATTGAAGGGGTCGTGCGGCGACTATCCTCCTTTCTCTGCCAGAAATGCTAGATTTATGCTCGTCGGAAGTCTTGGCCACAAAAATACTACAAGAGCGATGAAAAAGTAAGGGCATCATACCCTCTGCAACCAAAAATACTACAACCAATGCGAAATAGATCTTATCGCTTAGGGTTAGGGTTTTCTTAGGACGCACAAACAGTCAGAAAACAGACGTACTTCAACATCGTCTGTCTGCTCATCTTGGTTTTTTGTTCATTTGTGGCATGTCAGATGGGGCAGGCATGTCAAATAGGGCTGGACTCACTCCCATTTGAGACACCTTTCGGCGTAGTAAAAATTTGTTGCCTTTTCCACTCTAGAAAGTCATATATATATATATATATATATATTTTTTGAACAAAATAACCATTAATAAATTATTATTATTAATGGCTCGTAATAAAATCATGGCCAATATATATTTATGATATATTAAGTATTTAAAATAAATAAAATAACAATATTAAAAACTATTTAAGTATATTTAAATATATGTCTTTACTGAGTAGGAGGAGTTGGCATATCAATCTTTGGATAGATAATCCAAGTAGAGCACTCGTCTACATTCCCACAAGGGTGTATTGTGCATAGAAATGTATAGAGAAAAAGGTCAAGCATGCCAAGTATTCATGTGAGTTCACAAACTATTTTACACATGATGGCTTGATTCGGCTTGGATTCACGCTTGTTGATCTCCTCCCTCCACCTCATTCCTCTCACCTCTATCATGGATATGTTTGCATTACTATTGTTTATGGCCTTCGCATCTTCCATCTATCAGACTTTGTCACATGCACTTCTCCACTTACTCTTGGGTAGTCTTGGTTTGACTACATTGGTGGTAATTTGGACTCGATCATATTGGACATCACATTTCCCATTCCTTTTGGTCGTGTTTCTATTTCACGATGATTCATTTCTCGAGCTTATACACAAAATCTTATTTGTTGGTATGCACATGGTTATCCACTACCACCTTTCACTGATAAGGAATATGCAATGGGCATGTACAATTTAAGTTGCAATGGCTCCTTATATGATCAACCACATAATATTGATTCCCGTGTCTCGACGCATCTCTATTTGACTTCGACCATGACAATGATGATCTCTTAGAAGATGTTACTTGATTTTTTTCCGCATCATACACTTAGGGGGCATCATGCCTACTTCCCCCTCTAGTATTCCCAAGTGTCTTTCATTTATACTATTACGCTTTGTGCTTCACATCTAGTATTTCTCATTCATCTTACACAACTTGATAGACACAACTTGTATCGTCACTACCCTATAATGCACTCTCGTGCTAAGGTTCACACTTGACTATTGAGGGCATACTACATCCATGAACCTCACACACTACACATTTCACGCTTTGTGCTTCATGATACATCTTTCTAGCATTCCATTCTCACACATCATACTACCCTATGATGCACTCTAGTTCCACGGTTCATACTCGACTACTAAGGGTATAAATCTAAAATTAACCTCACCACATTCACACTCTTTACGCTCTATGCTTCATTGATCTATCTATCTAGCGCACATTTTCAAAACCATTTCCCGATGACGCAATCTTGTTCTATGGTTCATTCTTGACTGTCGAGGGGTATTTTATAAATGAACCTCATTTCATACTCATCCACATTCGCTCGGGGGCATGATGTTCCTATAACATTCACTTTGCATTTCATTCCATTCACATTCACAACATATTGCATATCTTGGTTGCACTTATTCTTGTTTTCTTATACTCACGTGTAACACTTTGTTTACTATGTTAGACAAATATCTAGTATGTCATTATTTTTATCATATACACATGCATGTTCACTTTCTCTCTAGTTGTGGATGCGAGACTTCCCTACAACTCTTTACAAGTAACATGGATGCTTGACATCGTACCTTTACCACCACCGAGGCTCTTGGGGGATCTACTTTCTTACACACATTACGAGATGCAATTGTTTAATTTTATACTACTTCCTATTCTTACTAAAGCACACGACTCTATATCGGACCATACATGATTGACATACTTTTTATCTCTCTAACATGTTTGTAGACACCTAAAATATGCTTACACTTAGCATTTCATCAATCCGAGTAATTAACAACACTTTGTTAATTCCCACTCTTCACTCCATTCTCGGATGCCCATTTATGACACACTGCTCAGTCGTATTCCTCCTATAATCAGCTTATTTGGCTAATATCTCTCTAATTAGCTAAACATTCCTTCTTTCGACCATTCAGAACCTCCCTAGTTCTCTCTAGACCACTTCTATTGGCTTCGTAGGCTATCTATCAATCGTAATTGGTTATCCAGACCCCTCCCAACTCTCAATGAGTCTCTAATCACTTGATAATAAATTTTAACTAACCTAAACCCTAGTTTAACTAGTCTAATCCTAGCTCAACTAAGCCTAAAGCATGTTTATCCTAATCTAATCTAAAAGTGCTTTTTGAGCTTTAGTCCCACATGCACTCAAATTCCAAATTCTTCCAAACCAAAAACTATAAATACAAGGCTAAGCCTACCCATTCAAACACACAACTTTACATAAGTTAAAGCCAAAACAAGCCTAAGAAAGCTTAAGAGCTCATTTGCATTAGCCAAGCTAATAAGGCATTTGATCTTGGGTCATCCACCATTAAAATAACTTCATCTTGCACCCATGTTAGGTTAGTAATGGAATAGCTAAACTTGGCCATGTAGCCATTTAGTGAGATTCATTCACCCTCATGGAGTAAACAACAAAATTGATTGCTTAGATCCTCTTAGGTTCATTATTTCAAGCTTTCAAAGAATAGAGGTTAGTTTCATTTGTTTAGTTTGTTTGTTTACTTCAAACTAATGCATGCAAAGTAGAAAACCCTTGCTCATTTCTTATCTCATGGTGCATGGATGAGTTAGCAAAGCTTTGAGGCTCTTTAGCCTCATTCCATAGCTTTTGCAACTTTCCATTGCATACATTTGGCACGCCTGGTGGGACAAAGGCTAAAGTCCAAAAAGTACTTTAGCAAGTCAAAGTGTGATTTGACTACGCTAGAGGGTAATTAACCTAGGTTAGACTAATTAATCTCTCTTAAAGAGTAATTAGGGTTCTAGAAGGGTTCTGAAGGGCTTAATCAATCAAACGAAGTGGATTGATCTTTTGGGGAGCTAATAGAAGCAAGCTAGAAGAGAATAAGAAGCTAATGTAGTTAGAACAAGGCTATAACTGCTTGTTTAAATGGTTTATAAGAGGAAAAATGACCAAAAGGGTGTCATAGGAAGGGAGTTAGATAGGCCTAACTGGCGGTGTGCCATCAATTTGCAAAAGGAAGAAGCGTTAGTGCACCATTAGAAATAATAGTGTATTGATCAAACTACAGGTGTCTACATTTGCCCCTCTTTGAGGTGACATAAGCGACGTTACTTCAAAGAAAGTAAACACACAGCAAGTAGAAAAATTTTGAAGGGGTGGAAGAAAAATTAACAGGGTGAAGGATGACGAATGCCCCCTCGAGTGTCGATGGGGTGACGAAGAAGGAAACCTTGCTCATTTCTTATCAAAGAAACTTGATCGACGATCGAAAAAGAAACAAATAAAAAGAAAAGTGTTAAAAGAAGACGAGGAGCTAAAAGGAAAAAGGGATATTGAGCTAGCCGCAAATTAATTGCTAACAATACTTAATCATCATAATGCTTAGAATCCTCCTCATGGGTCCTTATTAAAATGTGAGCATGCGACGGAAGTGTAAAGTGACATGAAAAGTCAAGTGACAAACAACCGTCTTATGCTAAAAAAAAAGACCAACTCCATGCAACATACACGAATGCAATGCAATACAAGAAATAAATAGAATCACCTAACAGGGAAATAAGTACAATCACACACACTTAAACCAACAACGTTCAAGATAGTTACACAAATATTTTGTTATCGAGATGAAGTCCCAAATGTTCTGATAAACGACTAGGGTGAAGAATGATGCCCCAAGCAAGGTGTATTATGCAAGGGGGAAGATGGAGGACACTTCCATCCTATGAAAAAGCAATGTGCATGACGAAAATAGTACTAGGCAATTGATGGTGCCCCAGTACAGACGAAGTAAGCAACATAGCTTGTTTAGGTGATTGAAGATTTTGGTGATGCGCGAGTCGTTGTTTCAAATGATTTTGAGAATGTCAGCAAGATCTGGGATGAGTGCCATGCAATAGACACAGATTTCAGCCGTAGATGATCGGTTTAACCAATTTTAAGCCATTTTGATACTTTCCAATATTTTTGTGGTTTTTTTAAATTTTATATATATATATATATATATATATATATATATATATATACATAGGTTTTGATCGGTCAAAAGAATTTTAAAAGATCAAATATCTTCCAATAAATACGCGCTAAAAGGCAATAGTGGGAAGACAAAGCTGTCAAAAAGCTCATAATATACGCCCACAAGAAGAAAGATGGGTTGAGAATAATTTATTTAAAATAAATTAGTAAATAATTATCATGACGGGGAAAATAGATGAAAAATAGAGGAGAAGGCGAGAAAAGGTGCACGAAAGGTTCGTACATTATCTCAAAGGCGACGAAGAAGTGACAGTTAGACGGCACAAAGTGCCCCGGTGATGTGAAAATTAGTAAAAAAATAATTACAAAAATAATTATTATGACGGATAGAAGAAGGTTAGAATGATCACAACGGAGAAAACATGCCCCAGGGGCATTGCGACAAGTTAATATACTCACCCGAGGTCGGTAAAACAATCACGACCAATTCATTTCAACCAAAGCCTCTGCAAATTTTTACCGCGAGCGAAAGCGAGAGCCCTGGAGTGAGATGGCAAGGATACCGAGGAGGACGAAACACGCGGATCACATCCGGGAGTACATGCAGACCCAGCGGATGGACCATTCATGCGTGCCCTAACCCCCATTAATTGCACATTAATTATGCTTTTAGGGTTTTTTAGGGTAGGTAGGAGGAATTTTGACGCATGTGCATAGGCATATGTGTTAGATTGATGGGTATGTGCATGTGCATGCATCAAAATAGACACGACTGCACGCGCACGTGCATCCATTCATGGGAGACAGGGACGTGTATGCGTACCTGTTCGGCAGAAGCGGGTATGTGCACACGTATTCGTTTGGAAATATGGGTGCGCATACACGCACTGCAATAGAAAAGACAAACGGGGCACGCAAGTGTTGGCTAGGGTTTGGACGGTCACGCGACGCGTGTGCATCGAAAATGGACGCACATGCATCATGGAGGGCGCGTAAGCGTCCTGCATCGGCCTGCACCAAAAGGAGAAGAAAGGTTGTGCATGTATGCATCCACGAGGGCGCATACGCGTTGGTTAGGGTGCCTGAAGTGCCAAAGGAGGCATGTATGTGATAGAAGCATGCGAGAAAAAGACAACTGGCTAGAAAATAGCCAAGTATAGAAGAACAAAGGTGAGATTACTTTAGAAGAAAAGAATAGTTAGTAAATTAGATGTATTAAAAGCATTATTTTTCCTTAGAAAAATATTATAGAAATGTTAGATGCCTAACACTTGCATTGATTTTGCAGCGTATGCTTTACTGTTCTTCAGACTCATGAGCACTATGACCGCCTAGCTGTGATAGAGGCGCATTTGATGAGGAGGATAGAGCGACCCTAGTGAGCGTTTTACACATGATGGGACTATCTTATGTGGCTAAGATGCCACAAATTACTTTAGATTACGGCCATAGCATAGCGGTGGCACAATGAGAGCCGGTGCGTGCGTGCTCACTGACCGGGGAGATGACCATTACTTTAGAGGATGTATGGTGCATTATGCGGGTCCCGATCCGGGGCCAACTTATCGAGACAACGAGCCGCTGGAGTGACATTCAAAGCATCACATTACACATTTGTTCGGTGTTCCTACCATACCACGGTGCGGGATGTCTATCAGACTATCCCGATGCATAGATGATCCAAAGTTAGACGCAGTGTAGTGGTCTATATGATGGCTCTTGTCAATGGAGTTCTACTCCCTAACAAGACTGGTGCTTCATTTCCACTGGGACTCCTAGGAGTGATTCTTGGCTTGGTGGAGGGACAGACCTACTACTGGGGTCAGTGCATATTAGCACATTTGTATTGGGATCTCCATCTGATCACCTACTACCGTTAGAAGACGGTAGGACCTGCCCGTTTATTACAGATTTGGGCATGGGACCACATTGCTATTGGTCGCCCCTTAGGTGTGCTGAGAGGTCGGGCTCTCGATGAGCCTTCTACGATGGGTTGGGTCCCAGTAGGGGACGATGTGTGACCCTTCATGGGGGTTACATACCATTACAGGCACGAGCTAGATGAGCTACTCTAGGATTCCATTGCATGGAGGCCTTACAGACATTTTCAGTGGCCAGAGGATGGTCTAGAGCTCAACACTGCTACTGTTGAGAATTTTATCTTGGGTAGCCGCAGCTATATGAGGGAGCTATAAATAGTGGATCGATGTCGGTGGCGGTTCGGCCTTACGAGGATGTGCACAGGCGGATAGATGGTATGCTCACAAAGCCAGAGAGCACTTTGATATGGGACCACAGATTGCCCATGACAGAGCACTGGCTAGCTTTTGACAAGTGGCACTTGTCATTTGGGTGCCGCTTAGACAAATTAGAGATCCAAGCACTACGCTGGAGTATGGGCCATGGTACCACGGTGTGCTCCCACGCCGTTTGAGCATTCCCAGAGCGGCATATGATGTTGGCGTGAGGCCTCCTCTCATGGGGCCTCCTAGCGGTGGCGAGGGCAAAGATGACAATGGTGATGATGATGATGATGAGGGTGGGCCCGATGCGCCCCAACATGTCAGAGGTAGGGGATAGGGTCCCATACCACAAGTAGCCATAGGGACAGGCCCCAGGCCCAGGCCAAGATAGGTATACAGGCCATGGACATAGAGTTGCCCCCAATGGGCATTCCAATGGGATTTATACCCCTCTTCAGTAGGTATTACTAGTGCAAGGGCCACCTTTTGATACCTCGGAGAGTAGCGGGGTTGGTGCGTAGTGAGATTCTCTTCAAGATCGATTATAGGTAGCCATCACCGTTCAGTTACATGTGGTTGGTGAGAGAGATACAACGAGGACTCAAGTATAGGCCCTCACATTAGAGCGAGATCAGGCACTCGCCTGTGTACAAATTTTTGACAGCAGAGAGAGATCAGGCTCGGGCATAGGCCACTCAGGGCAGTGATAGTGTTGCATGGCAGAGTCAGGTGTGAGAGATGGCGCACAGTGGAGCTCAGATATTGAGCTTCTTACACCAGTCCTAAACTCAGTGTGAATGGTCATTGCCAGAGGGATCACATATACGACGCTCACGGTGGTCTTCTAAAGAGACGGACGAGGCAAGAGCCACAGGTGCAAAGCTGTTACTACAGAGTGAGATCGAGAGGCTACCTCCTCGAGACAGGCTGAGGCTGATTTAGGCAGAGTGACAGGTGAGCAAGATGTTGCCCTTGATAACAAGTGATTTGAGAAAAAAATTTGAAAATGAACTTTGAAAAACCTAAAGGACCTCCATTGATGGAGGGTGGACATAAGTGTCCCACTGCAAAGTGCGTGCAAATGTATGCAATGGAAAGTTGCAAAAGCTATGGAATGAGGCTAAAGATCCTCAAAGCTTTGCTAACTCATCCATGCAAAATGTAGACACCTAAAATATGCTTACACTTAGCATTTCATCCAATCCATGTAATTGACAACACTTCATTAATTCCCCATTCTTCACTCCATTCTTGGATGCCCATTTACGACACCTTCTCGGTTGTATTCCTCCTATAATCAGCTTATTTGGCTAATATCTCTCTTATTAGCTAAACATTCCTCCTTTCGACCATTTAGAACCTCCCTAGTTCTCTCTAGACCACTTCTATTGGCTTCGTAGGCTATCTATCAGTCACAATTGGTTATCCAGACCCCTCCCAACTCTCAACGAGTCTCTAATCACTTGATAATAAAGTTTAACTAGCCTAAACCCTAGTTTAACTAGCCTAATCCTAGCTCAACTAAGCCTAAAGCATGTTTATCCTAATCTAATCTAAAAGTGCTTTTGAGCTTTAGTCCCACATGCACCTAAATTCCAAATTCTTCCAAACCAAAAACTATAAATACAAGGCTAAGCCTACCCATTCAAACACACAACTTTACATAAGCTAAAGCCAAAACAAGCCTAAGAAAGCTTAAGAGCTCATTTGCATTAGCCAAGCTAATAAGGCATTTGATCTTGGCTATCCTCCGTTAAAAGAGCTTCATCTTGCACCCATGATAGGTTAGTAATGAAATAGCTAAACTTGGCCATGTAGCCATTTTAGTGAGATTCATTCACCCTCATGGAGTAAACAACAAAACTGATTGCTTAGATCCTTATTAGGCTCATTTTATTAAGCTTTCAAGAATAGAGGTTAATGTTATTTGTTAGATTTCTTACTTATTTCAAGTTTTAAACACATGCAAATAAGATTCCTTGCTCATTTCTTATCATATGGTCCATTGAGGGACTTTGCACAAAGCTTTGGGGTCTTGCCCCATATCCATAGCTCTTTACAAAATCTTTCATTGAACACATTTGGCATGCCCGGTGGGACACTTATGTCCACCCTCCATTAATGGAGGTCCTTTAGGTTTTTCAAACTTCATTTTCAAGTTTTTTGCTCAAATCACTTGTTATTTCCTCATTTTTATTTCTAACCCTAGATAAATGACCTTCATTTGTATACATTTTGTGGGTTTGATATAGAAATAGGACACTTTGACTAACAACTAACCTGTTTGCTCTTGAAAATTTGAAAATTTGTGTTTTTTGTGAGGTTTTCGCAGGTGCACGTAGGTGTCTACAACGGGGTGGGTATCCATCATCTTTGGATGCATCTACATCACTATTTCTATGTTTTCTATGTTTCTAGGTGCAAAAACACCTACGCGCACGCGTATCCATTGAAACAGCGTGTATCTCGTCATCATCTTTGGACACGTCTCGTCTGCGCCATGTTTTGTGTTTTCTGTGTTTCTAGGCGCAAAAACACCTGCGCACACGCGTATCCGTTGAAACAGGTGCGTATCCATCATACAGGATGCATCGGCATCACTGTTTCTATGTTTTCTATGTTTCGGGTGCAAAAACACCTACGCGCATGCGTATCTATTATAACAGCGTGTATCCATCATATTGGGCACGTCTGCGTCGGACTACATTCACCACCAATCTTCCAAAGGCCATAACTTTTGCTCCCAAGCTCAAAACGACTCTGTTTTCATTGCATTGGAAAGGTATTGAAGAGAACTACACAATGGACTCATAAAATTAGGATTTTGACTTAGAGAAAATTTATGGTTTACATTATTAGGTAAATAATCATTTTCTAACGTATCTTAAAGTTCAAAAAATTATTTTTTTGCCATTCTAACACTTTGAAAGATTTTTGTAGCACTAATGAGTTGTTTACAAGGCTATTTTGGTTTTATTTTTGACTAACTTAGTTAAGTGTTTCATTTCTTAGCTTGAACTAAGTTTGTAAAAGTGTGTATGCTCTCTCCTCGCGCCTTAAAAAGTGATCTTGGAGATTAAAAACACTTATACCAAACTTATATCAAACGCTCAAAAACACTTATTTTGTAAAAGGATGAAGTAAACTTTCATGTGATTTCAGTAGGATTTTTCACGTTGTGTATGCTCTTCCTTCGCGCCTTTTGGCGATCTTAGGAATCAAAAGCAAAGTGTAAAGTTCTCTTTCTTGACATCAATCTATGAACTAGAAAATTACTAAAACTTGTTGTCTACAAAACCTATCACTTGACAAAGAAAGGCGTCGAAAACAAAACACAAACCTTATAATACGTGTGCTCTTATAGGTTGTCAAACGGTGTGATACTTAAAACCACATTAAGCTAAGCAAGATAAAAAACACACCATATTCAAAACATTATATTGCAAGTTTTAAAAGGGTACGTCCCTCTCCACTTAATCGGAACATAACCCCTTTAGCATAACATCTTAAGCTATAACAATGGGGGTGATTCCAGGAACCCTAAATTATTCCACCATTGTGTAACCTCGTGGATGAAACAGGAAGCACTCGCTTACCCACTTGATTAGTTTTCCTTGTGAGATAGAGTTACAAGTTTTCCCTATCGCGACCCTATTAAAAGTACACGATGGATGCATTTATTGCCCATTGTGCTTGAAGGGGGAAAAGCTAAGATACTCCCAAACTAGTCATTGCAACTTTTTGGGTAAATCACCCCGCTCGTGGATAACTTTGTAACACCTAGTTGAGAGAACTTATTAGGAAAGACATTTTGTCTTGGAGCCCACTTTGCTAATCCTTTGTCACATCTTGGCCATCACGAAGTGATAACTTGTTTGGATTCATAACCTTGTTTTTGAACAAGGCAAAGAATCCACTTAAGTTGGATCTAAGTGCCTTTCATCACGGAAATTGGATGACATTTCACTTAGCTTAGCTTCTTTCTCGCCTTCAGACGAGGCAAAGCTCTGCCCAAGTGATGCTTAGTTCATTTTTGACGTGATCTACACCTTTGCATTCTTGTTGCCCATTTGGGGCAAGAGAAGGCATCTTTCGGGAGTGTTGTCATAGATGGTGTTCACCACTTTTTTGTCTGTTTATGCTCATCCATGTTTGGGTGAGTTGTTAAACATCTAAAGTGTGTGGATGCATCCTTATATCTTTATGGCCACTTGATCTTGATTTCAGGATCGTCATCATAGTTGATTGACTCATCATTTGATCTCCTTTGTTAAAATTTACGCCTTGTTCATTTCGAACTTGACGTAAATGTTGACATTGTGTTGATCATCTTTGCATCGAACTCACTTTGCACACGCATTTGCATAGGGTGTATTTCCTTGTTGATTGGCTTTATGTTTCACACTTGCATGATTGTTCCTTGTGATTATTCATCTGGAAAAATTATTTTCTAGGACAATCATTTTCGATCTCATCAAGATTGCATCATCACAATGTCTATTTTCCTTAGACCTTCTTCGGAAAATCATGCACACATCTCCATACTTATGCAATGTCTAGTTGGTTTCCATTATGCTTCCTTGAATCGACATGGAATTTCCTTCCCTTTGAAGGTTTTCCATCACACTATCTAGATCTAGACATTTGTAATTAAAAACAACGCCAAAAATGACTAACTATCACGTGGTTTCTCACATTTACAACAATATGGAACCTAGGTTTAGCAATTCAAATCAAAAGATTCCCATTACAACTAAACCTCATTTGGTTCTTCGTGCTAAAGGGCCCACTCAAGTACCCTATTCCCCACCTTCAACTCATAGTCGTTGGTATGGTTTGGATGCTTTTGATCCAAATTATTATTCAGGTTCCCCCCACTCTTCTTCTTCTTATTCAGATCCAAACTACCATTCGGACTCCCACTCTTCTTCTGAAGACTTGGATCCCAACTATTGTTCGGATACCCCTAGATCAAATCTTGAATCACGGTCCTCCCTTCCTTCACATGACCTTTATTTCAAATCACCTCCACAAATTCTTCCTCCTTTGAAGACTCATGTGACTCTAAGTTCCATCCATCAAACATCTAATTTGGTTCTTGAGTCACAGTCTTCCCTTTCTTCGCAGGACCTCCTTCATCAGTCGTCTCACCGACCTCTTCCTCCATTGAAGAGTTCCACGGACTCGGGTTCCCTCTAGTCAATCATCTAATTCGACTCCTACGTCGCAACTTAACGGATGGCTATGTGATCCTATTTTCTCTCCTACATTACATCGTCTTCTAGAAAAGCAATCTAGGTCCAGATCCAAATCGTCCATTCATGGGACGCCTACCACCAATCATACTTCCTCTCTTGATTCATCTTCTTCTATCAATCAATCTTCCCTCCTTATCAGACCTATTTCTTCTATTCAACCTTCTATGACTAAAGAAAAACAACCTCTACTAATTGATTTCTCTCAAAATGAAGAAACAATCAGACTACACAATGATATCCCTTTAGAGGATTGTAAACAAGGATTCTTTCTTGAACTTGATACGCTCACGTATTGGGGAAAAGAAGTTGATTCCTTTATCAGAATATAGAGGAAAATCCTAAAGTCATGGAACTTGATTCTTCTTCTTTTATTTCATCTTCACCTTCTTCTGATCATGATGAGATGTCGGGGTCTGGCATTGAGCCATGGCCTATCTTCTCGTTGCCAAATCATTCATTATCTATCATCATTCCTCAATCAAAATCTCGCCTTGGGTCACCACTGAGTAGCCTATCGTCTTCTCCTATCCTTGGGCCACCCCCGGGTAGTCCTCCATTTTCTACTTGTGGGTCACCTCTTGATAGCCCATTACCTTCTATTCTTGGGCCACGTCCTAGTAGCCCTTCATCATCTTCTATCTATGGGACGCCTCCGAGTAGCCCCTCATTATCTATACTTGGGCCACGCCCACAGCCTTCTTCGTCATCTTCTATTCTTGGGCCATGTCCTCGTAGCCCAACTTCTTCCATCTTAGGGCCATATTCTAGCAGCCCTTCGTTTCCTTCTATCATTGGCTCACCTCCTCGTAGCCCATCCTCTTCAATTCTTGGATCGTATCCTTTTCATTCATCACATATTTCTTCTATCAATGGTTGTGGCAATCATGTGGTCATTTCTCGCATCACTTCTAAATGTCCATGTTCGCTTTCTTCTCCTTCTCGGGGTTAGAAAAGTCGCACGTTAGCTTATAAGAAACCCAAATAAGTTCATTATCAAGCTCAGTCAAAACTTCCAAGAGCTCTATAGCTCCCAACAAATCAAATGATCTTAAGGTTAAAAATCAAACGCAATTCAAGAATGCACATCAACGTAACCATCAAGTATGGCGCAAAGTGTATAAACCTATGAATCGGGAACTCAAGCTCCCGCATGAACAATCCTTGTTTCAGGATAAATCACAGTCATTTGTTGAGTACAAGCTCACCTCGATCATTGAGATCGGAGATAATATAACTCTTGATAAACAAACATTGCTAGTCTCCCTTATCAAGGAAGTCGTAAACATCGTTGTTGGATCCTATCACACAGAGTGACTTTGTTGGTCCCAACCTCTTAAAACTATCAAAAAGCTAAAAATCAAAATAATTCAAAAATAAAAAAACATGAGAAAACACAAAAAAATCAAAGGTACAAAGGTCAAACATTGTATTCAAGTTGTTTCACCTTATTCTTAGACGTTTTTTGAAGTATTGACAAAAGCAGATAGAGTAACAAAGCGTAGGAGGAATACTGTTCAAATGATGGGTTGTTGCATGCATGTGACTTTTGAATCCACAACTAAATGTGAAAGCTTCCTTTTAGCTAGTGTTAGGTCATGAGCCTGTTTTCATGTGTGAAAGTGTTGAAGACCGTACACTAAGAGTCGTACACTTTTCATGTATCCTTGTCGGGGTTCGAAGTGGGCGGGCCGGCCTCGAGCGGGGTTCGGGCGCGCACTTCTAAAAAAAAAATTGGGCCTTAAAACGTGCCCGATATATCGGAAAACGTGATTTTCTCATATGGGTGGGATTTTGACCCATAGTTTTATGGAACGGTTTTTGCCCATGGTTTTGATACCCATGGTTTTGTAAAAGCGCTGCAAGTAGAAGCTTGTCTATTTATATGGTTTTATGCATATGATAGAAGCATGAAAAACATTACAAATGTGCTTTGAATTCGGGTGTGAATTCTATAGAGTTTCTTGAGCATAGCTCCAAATAGATCTGGGTATTGTATTGAGAGAGTGGTGGCTTGTAATAAAATCTGAGCAAGTGATTCTTTGTGGATGTAGCCCAAATTGGGTGAACCATGCTAAATATTGTCTCTTTGTGTTGTGTTATTTTATTCTGCACTTTTATTTGAGGTCTGTAATAATTTTCTGCATATTAGTTTCTATTGTTACGATTCTGTGAGGGATTATTCCGCATATTTTATCCCTTATTTCCTAACAACTAGGAGGAACTACCGTAATGGAAAGCAAGACCACCGTAAAGAGTTAAACAATATGTGTAGTGAAGCGCCTAGCTGTGCTAGATCCGGGAAGTGTGATACTTCAGACGGATGTCAATCCACTTTATTTTAAACAATTTAATGCGGAAATGAAGTAAATCCTATTATAATTCGAAATGATTTAGGTATCTCACTTAAAACACAATAAGAAAGATATGATCTAACATGCTAGGCTAGAATAAGATCCAAAGGTCAAGTAACTAGTTCCGGGTCTCGTAGGTCCGACAGAGGTCTCGGGTAGATCACAAGTGAATGAGGGTGATGCAGTAATTAGGTGGATAGGTCATTGTTTCGGGTTATATGGGCAAATTCAAAACCGATCTTTGGTTAAGGGTGACCTCTTTGCGGTTGAGTGTAACCGGTGCCACTTATTGTGGAAGACCTGGGAATGACACATAATGGGTTTTAGGTCTCCTTTATGATTGCACAAAGGATTTTGGTTGGTCGAAGGAGGTATTTGGTAGCTTAGGTGGGACTTAGCGAGGTTTTAATGGGTATATGGAGGGGGAGTGTTGAAGGTTAGGTCAATGGGTGGCTAGGTAAACAATAGGTGATAATATAATAACAAAATGAAATGAACCAGAGAAGTATAATGTTTTACTTACTTGGATTCTGGTCCTAGACACCTGTGAGTGATGAATGGAGGTACTGGTGAGAGGTTGAAGGTTGTAGGTGATCACCAATCATAGGAGAGCTTCTACATGGGCTACATGGGCATTCCTTTTTGCTTGATAAGATCAGATCATTACTGGGGTGGTTGTGTAGGAGAAGATGCTTGATCTCCTTCCTTGCATGCGTGTTCTCACTGAAATTTGATCTTAGAAGATGCGATATCTCTTAGGAAGATCTCAATGTTTTTTTAACTTTTTCAATCTTTGTTAACCTTGAGAATAAGGTTGTTTTAGGGGTTAAAAGGGTAACTGACGGTGGTTCCAACTTAACCGGTGATGGTTAGGGGTAACCGGCGTCGGTCAAGGTGGGATTTCCTAGGTTTACTAAACTAGGAGATCCCCTTGATTTTCTAGGATCTCATGTCGTTAACCCACATATTAGGATGGAAGCTTCTTTTAAGCATGTGGGAATGTGGTTAGAGGGAATGTAGGCATTGATTTTTAGGGTTTGGGTAAGTCTTAGTTAGTTATGGTAACTTACTAAGAATAGGTCTTGGGGTGAGTTGGCTTGATGAGGTGTTTAGGTGAGGTGTATGTGTGGATATTATTTAAATTAAGATATTTAAATAATAAATATGGTGAGGATAATGAATTAATTTAATTTAATTAATATTAGTGGGGTGAAGGGGGGATAACTAGGTGAATGTGATGAAGGTGCTTATTTGTCGAGGGACCAAAGGGGAGTGTGACCTAATTTTAGTGTCTACATTTTACCCCTTTTTGTTGCGTAGCTTTTATTGGTAAGCGACACTAACAAAAATAATATGTGGTTGCCCCATGTATGGGTGAAGGTGATCCCCCTCAAACTAGGAACTAACGAGGCTGATGGCAGAAGTGGTGAGTGGTTTGATAAAAGGAAAATGTGAGAAAGGGGAAGGTGGGGAATGGGGAAAAATGGTTAAAGGTCTACGCAGGCAATCGAGGTAATGGTCGTGGTCAAAGGTAGCAATAGTCAAACACACGCACATGTATAAACCGCAAAGACACTACCGAGGTTGAAGAGTAAGCAAACTCTACATTTTCTAAGGTCGATAGGTTTATGCAAACAAGGTTGAAGTGATTCCAGGTATACAAGGTATAGGATATGATCAGAAGCACAACATAGCTTAGGTGCGGGAACGTTGAGGTATGTTCCGTTACACCAAAGGTAGGGTCGGGATAAACGGTCATGACGTACAATAGCTAGGTAAGGTCATTAGGTCAACAACACAGGTAACATTTCCACAAGGTATAGCGAACACATGATGTCAAAGGTCACTAGCGATGGTCCAGGTCCAAATATCTAGGTCATGGCATGGGTAAGGCTGAGGGAGGGGTAAAATAATGAGTCCCCAAAGGAGGAAAAAGGGAGGTAGTAAATGATGAGGTCAGGAAGGTGAGGTAAATGGCTTGGGTAAAGGTGAGGTGGGGTAAATGATCAGGGTGAAGGTTGGGTGGGGCAAAAAGGAGGTAGGGGTAGGATAAAAGGGTAAAATGTAGGGCAATGTGCAAGTGAGGGTGACCGATGTCGACCAAGGAGTAATGATGTCGGTATAGGTCAACCGACGACGGTTAGGTACAAGACACGACCGATGCGGTCCAAGGGTAACCGACGCGTCGATTAGGTCGGAGTTTGTTATAAAAATAAAAAAATCCACATTTTTGTTATTCATTTGTCTTTTAGCTAATCGAGAAAATGACAAAAGAGAGAGAAAGAGAAAAAAGTGCTCAGACGGAATGGAGCATTGAGCTAGCAGTGTGAACGACGGGTGATCCGTTGGTGAGAAGCGGGTCCACAGGAGGCCGAGGGTACAGGCAATACAGAGATGGAGGACATCCATCGAGATGTCTAATATGTGGCGCCTGATATTTGATGTATGATAGTCTTTTTTTGTGATATATATTGGCCTGCGTGTTGAGAGATAGTTTTATTTTTTATCACATACCGGCACAGGTGTGCCAAGACAGGAGGATGTATGAGATATTTTTGTATATTTCGAGCATATACCTGCGTGTGTGCCAAAAAGCAAAAAGAGATTTTGTATTGATTCATTATTTTATTGTATATATGAGATTGTCCTGCGTGCCGATGACATTTTGGATTATGTATCAGCTTGCGTGCCGATGATTTTGAGATGATGGACATGAGGAGATAGCCATGTATATGAGATACATAGTTTTTTATATGATGAGATACATGCTATTTCTAGATTTGTTGATGTATCGATGAGATTTTGATTTGTTGTTTTGATATGGATGGAAATTAGGTGAGTTAGGCATGATGGAGTCAAGTTGGTATAGGCATGGATCGAGTCAGGTTTGTATAGGCCCGGATCGAGTCAGGTTTGTTAGGCATGGATTGAGTCAAGTTTGTTAGGCATGGATCGAGTCAGGTTGGTTTAGGCATGGATCGAGTCAGGTCATAGGCATGGTTGAGTATGTGTTTATTAGGCATGGTTGAGATTCATTATTTTATACAATGAATGATAATATGGGTCATATGTGAGATGTGGTATAATCTATGCATAGTGATGATAAAGAAATGGTAGGTGTAATAAATGTATGTGGTTTAATTTCCAATTTTGGGTATAAAAAGGGAAACTAAGTGAGGTGTGATGTAATGTGAGGAACATGGAAGATGAACTATTTAGGGTAGAGAATGGCCGAGCTAACTTCCAAGGGCCCCACACCCTTAGAGTGCTACCTACATAGTCCCGATGAAAAGGGACCTCAGGCCGATGTAGTTCTCCCATAAGCTAGGGAAGAATATGAGAGGGTGTGAAAATGAGGTGGTAGGTTTTAGGTATGGTGTGGGTTTAGGTTTGTTAGGTGTGGGTGGGTTATAAGAAAATTAGTGTAAGTGATGTCAATAGTGATTTTGAATGTGGGAAAAGAAGAAGATAGATTACCCCAAAAGTAAGAATCGAGGACCAAGTCCTATATAAGGTAATCAAAATGTAAACAAGGATGGCTAAAAGAGAAGAGGGGGCAATAAAGCCACCTGATTGGCGAGGATCATACCGAGTAGATCACACCTTGAAAGAGGTGATGAACATAAGACCCTAAAGACATTGCATGATTGATTGTTCTATGGTGAAAAGTAGTCACATGATCACCAAATGTCATAGTTTCGAGAGGTCCCTTGAGGCAAGAGGGAGATAGGAATGGGAATGGTAAGAAGGTGAAAGGTAGTTAACTTTTATATGGTGTAGGTAAGCATGCGCTTTGTGCAAGAGAACCTAGGTCATATGGGCAAGTCCATGACTAAAAGGTTTCTTATTTTGACTTGTATTTGAGATAGACTAATCGATGTGGGAAGTCTATATGAGATGAAGAATATTTAACTCCTTGAGGTCTTCGTGAAGTTGATCGATGTGGGAAGCTTCAGTTGCTCTCATTTTTTGTTTTTTTTTTTTTTGTAAGAGCTTTACATAGTTGTCCTTCGAGGGAGCAGTCTATTTACAGCAGCAATTGTCAAGAGGAATATGTCCTTTTGAGGGAAAGTCATCTCTTGATTGGAAGTTTGACTCAAGGAGTTATATCCCATGTGAGGGCTTTGAAGTCATGGACAAGACCAAAGTGGAGGATAAGACTCTCATGCAAAAGGCAAGGTGAAACAACCATGGGATCTCATCTAAAGGTAGATGAAAAGTATCCATGAGAATCATGCTATGTGCAAGTGTCATGGTACACATATTCAAGAGAAGATAACAAGTGATGGGTACTCACATGATTCTTGTTTAATCGTTGGTGAGGTGTATAAAGTGGATAGCACTCAAGGGACGAGCGTGGAAAGAGACAAAGGGTGAGGTAGGACTTAAAATTCAACAATAGAATGGTCAAAGATGTAAGGCATTAAGGGGCAGGTTCGGGTTTATCATCGAGTGAAGATAAATGATAAGCACATGATCCATAGGTATGAGTTACGATGTATGGTCTAAGCCAATTAGGAGCAAATTTATCCCGCTTTTTTTTTCGCTTTAGTTACATGTTGATTTTCTTTCAGGACAAGGTCACCGACTTGGAAGGTTCGTGCATGGACACATTTGTCGTAGGCACGTTTGATACATTTTTGGTAAACTTGAAGGTGATCAAGAGCATTAAGACAACGTTTGTCTAATAACTCTAGTCTGTGCTAAACGGTCTTGACGAAAGTCATCATCATTGAGCATGTCATGGAGAGAAATGTGGAGTGAGGGAATCTGGACTTCGAGAGGTAATGTACCTCTGTACCATAGACTAGAGAAAAGGGTGTGGCCACAATGGAAGTGTGAATACTAGTGTGGTATGCCCAAAAGGCAAAAGGAATGTGCGTATGCCAATCCTTCCCAGTATCATTAACCACTTTCATAAGAATTATGTTTAGGGTTTTGTTAATGGATTCGACCTAGCCATTGGTTTGTGGGTAATAAGGTGATGAGAAACTAAGCTGAATGCCAAAGGCGTCACAAATTTTTTACAATGTTTTGTTTTTGAATTGTTTTCCATCATCGTGATGAGGCGATGAGGAACACCGAAGAGACAAATGATGTGGTGGTTAATAAACTCACATATTTTCTCAGGTTTCATGGAGATGAGTGGTATGGCTTTAACCCATTTTGTATAGTATTTGGTAGTAGTGATGATCCATCGATGGGCTGGGAAGAATGGGGATTGATCTCTCCGACAAGATCCAAACCCCATCGAGAGAAGGGCCAAAGGTCTGGGCGACACTGTAAGGCGTGATCTGGGTGTATGATGAAGATCGACATGTTGTTGGAATTTTAGAAAATGTTTGACGTAGTCGCAACAATCATGGTTAAGGGTTGGCCAGTAATAACCCAGGCGAAGAATACACTTAGCAACAGCAAGGCCACTAAAGTGACCTCCACATATGCCATCATGAACTTCCTTAATGGTATAAGGAATTTTAGAACTTGTGAGGCATCGTAAGAGAATACCATCAAAGCCGCGCTTATAAAGGAGTCCCCCAGGATGACGTAATGAGAGACATTTTTAAGGAAGGCATTGTATGTCTGTTATGGGTGAGATCTGGGAGGTAAGATGGAGAGAGAAAGATAGTCGAGTATTGTTTGTACCAAAGGTCACTGAGTCGGGGTAGAGGTTCCGATAGAGTAAACTCATGAGGTAAATAAGAAGGTGATTGAGGCATCAGACGGTGACAAATATTTTAGAATCACAGCGGGTGAAGTGGGTATTTGGGAAGCTAAGTAGGCCATGGTATTGTAAATTTATTGGTTGAATGGGATGGTTTCAAGGGTGTAATAAATCAAAGGTGGTCAAAAGTATGTCTACATGATGTTTATACTTTGAAGTATCTCGTTATGACATTGGTATATACCATTGACTTGGTTTACGACCAATTGAGAATCACCAAAGATGTTGATGGATTTGACATCTAGGCATAGGTGGCTTGAGACCTAGTACGAGCTTCGTATTCGGCAATATTCTTGGTGCATTCAAAATCTAGTTAGAAAGACAAAGGCATGGGCTCACCATCAAGAGGAATGAGGATAATACCAGCCCCACCCCCACGCTGACACTTGGAACCATCGAAGAAGAGTGTCATTTGGTAAGGGGTTCATCCAAGGAAAGGGTAGCAATTGACTCATCTGGAAAGTCAAAATTAGAGGGTTGATCCCCAAAAATAGGTGTGTCAACCAATTGGTCGGTGATAGCTTGGCCCTTGATGGACTTTTGATGAATGAATTCAAGGTCAAGATCAGCTAAAAGCATAAGCCATCATGCGCAACACGCTGATTTTGATAAGGTTTGGCATACATGAAGTATAAGGGGTCGGTTTTGGTCACAACATAGGTTTTGTGGTTGAGTAGGTAATGACAGAGTTTTGTGGCAATGAAAACTAAGGCTAAGAAAAGTTTTTCGGGATGGGTGTATCGGGTTTCATAGTCCAAAAGAGTACGGCTTATGTAATAAACCGCCTGCTCCCTATGTTGTTCATCGCGATGAGCAAGCATGGCTCCCAAGGAATGATTGATAGCTGAGATGTATAGGTAGAAAGGTTGATCATCTTTAGGTGGAATGAGTATGGGTGGTTGGAGAAGGTATTGTTTTAAGGCCTCAAAAGCTTTGTGGCAAGTCATCATCCCATCTAAAGGAGACATCCTTCTTGAGCAAATGATGAAATGGTTGGCACCGATCCGATAATTGTGAAATGAAACGATGAATAGACTGCAACTTACCTTGCAGGCTATGGAGTTGTCTAAGGTTAGTGGGTAGAGGCATTTTGAGAATGGCCTTGACTTTAGCAGGGTCAACTTCTATACCACGTAGGGAAACAATAAATCCAGGAGCTTTTCGAAAGGACCATGAAGACGCACTTCTTAGGCTGAAGGTGGACGTAATATTTAATGAGATGGTCAAATATGGTTTTAAGGATGGTAAGGTGCTTGAGCGGCATTTAGATTTGGCCAAGAGATCATCCACATAATCTTCCAATATGCGATGCATGATGTCATGGAAGATATAAGTCATAGCCCGCTAATATGTGGCACCAGGTGTTTTTAAGGCCAAAAGGCATGACTCGATAGCAGAAGGTCCCCAAGGGGTGATGAATGAGGTTTTGTGTTGATCCTCTGGGGCAAGCAAGATTTGGTTATAACCCGAGAAGCCATCCATGAGTGATAGCATCTCATGGCCAGTGGTAAGGTCAACCAATTGGTCAATACCGGGTAAGGGAAAGTCATCTTTCGGACATGCTAGGTTGAGGTCATGGAAGTCCATGTAAATATGGAGTCCCCCTGTCACCTTAGTGACAGGGACAATGTTAGAAATCCAACGAGGATAATCAATGGGTAAGATGAAGGAAACGGAAAGAAGGCGCTGAAGTTCTTCTTTGATGAGAAGGGCAATGCGAGGGTGCATTTTCCTCAGCTTTTGTTTGATGGGTTTGGCATCGGGAATGGTTACGATATTGTGGACCACTATGGTGGGGTCAATACTGGCATGTCTGCGTAAGACCAAGTGAAAGTGTGGTTATGGTCTCGAGAAAAGAAGTGATGGCTTCTTGTTCAACAACATCTAAAGATTGACCGATCTTTAGGATGTGGGTCATCCTGAGTATGAATGTTGATCTCGATAGTCGATTCATTCAACATGGTTTGCATCTCAGAAGGTAACGACCGATGAATATATGAGTCTTCTTGCACCAAGGTAGGTGAGTATAGATTCATCATCCTGACATTGAATGACGTTAATTGAAGGTGTATCATCATCGATCATTTCAGGATACAGGAAGGGAAGAGTGGAAGGGGCCTCGCCCTCACGTTGATAAGTCAGAGGCCCCAAGGAAATGGTGTTTATGAAAAAAGTTTAGGAGGGATAGATTCAGATCCATCGACTCTGTCGGTGAGGGTGGTGATGAAGGTGGAGTGGGTGAAGAAGGTGGAGAAGGGCTAGTGTCCTCGATGAGTTCAATGTGGGCCTATTTGGTAGGTGGTTCAGGAAAGCCGATACCACTACGGTCGTTATGTTATTTTGCAGTGGTACATGGAATGATAAGTATGGTAGCCTTGCTCGTAAAATCCAAAACCAAACCCTTCCACGCACATCGGTGTAAGAAGGTGTGGGTGAAAAATGGTGATTGGTAAGTGATTGGAAGTCAAGTGGAAAATGGGTGAGTTTGTGATGGTGGTTCTGGGTGTGTAAGTGGTAGTATCAAGTCCCCCATAGGTGAGACTAGTATGAAGGTGAGGAGGACCATACAAGAGACGTTCTCCTATACGGTGATCATAACGTGGGTGTTGGTGAAGGCTTTCATACTCTTGTGGAGTAAGGAATGTGTTGACACTATATAGGTGGTATTCCCCAGAGTGAGGCATTGAAAAACACCTTCCAAGGGATCGGTGGTTGGTATGTAGGTAGCTGGGATGGATGAAGTGTCGAGGTCGATGCAGAGGTAGAGCGATGGATGGGAGGCTGATGGGTCACCGTGGAGGTGTGGGCAAGCGGTTGGAATGGAGGAGGTATGTGCGGTGAGGTGAAGCAGTGAGTACTGGGTAAGTGGAGGTGTAGGTGAAGAAGTAAAGTGGTCACGGAGGTAGACGCCTTAACGGGTATGAGCACATCATTGGGTCGGTAAAGCATGTTACATGTTTTAAAAGGTGATGGATCAACTGGGATAGTATAGGTGTGCCCTTCATGCTCAAACTTTACACAACGATGCAAAGTGGAAGGAATGCAACCCATGACACGAATCCAAGGTCTTTGCCAAGCAACAAGTTATATTGGAATTCCCCCTCCAAGATGTAGAATAATTATGGGATAGCATGGGGCCCACGCGAATGTGGAGGATGACAGTGCCTAGTGTAGAGGTGATAGCATCATTGAATGAACGCAACATGACAAGATGTTTATGCATGCAATTATCAGGTATGCGCATTTGAGCGAATGCATGGGATGAAATGATGTTAATGCTAGCGCCCCCATCAATCATCACACATGGCATACCCATATGTCATCGATGTGGATAAAGATGAAGAGAGATGGGTCCTGGGTCATCATTTTGGTGTGGCACGTGATCTCTTCCTCCGAGAAGCTAAGGAGGCTACTTGGTGAATAGGGTGGGGTGAAGATGAAGGTGGTAATTTGGTAAGAGAGGCTACATGATGGGGTGTGATAATGGAGGCTATGGGTGTAGGGTCATTGGGCAAAACCTCAATAGATCAAGAACCTCCATGAGAGCTTGATGATGGGATTCCGAGGTTTGGATGAGGTCATATAAGGACATTTTGAGGGGAGATGGTGTAATTGTTTCGAGCATGGTGCGATGTGTGACCCATTGGAAATGGGGTACCTGGGGCCGCATGGATAGTGATTTTAGGTGTGGGTGTAGATGGTATGTTGGGTATGGGATTAGTTGGTGGGTCGGTTGCCTTTTCTTTGCCCTTATCCTTCTGAGCACGAGTAGTGACATGTATCATGTTGATCTGAGGGGAGTTGGCAAATGGAGAAGGTGTAGGGTGAGTGGTATAATGACACGACGGGCAAAAACCTACCGGAGGAGAAAAACCCTATGAGGTGAGTTGGGCGCAATGACATTTGGGTGGTGGTGTGGCAAGTTCTCTAATGCGAACCATGTTAATTTCAAATCGTGGGGTGGCTCTAAGAGCTGTGAGGGTGGAGGTTATGGTTGTTGAGTGGGAAGTGTGGGAATGGGTGTCGGTGAAGCAAGGTCCTCATCGAGAAGGTTGTCATCGTCAAAGTTGGCTTTAGGAGGACACAACTGGATAAGGATGCTTTCAAAGCCTTATAGTTCTCCACATCGTGCCCTGGCACATGATGGTATGCACAAATTTTGGTGTCATCAAACCCTTTTGGCTTGGGTTTGAGGGGTCGTAAGGTTTGAGTGGTGGTAATGTGATGACATAAGTCTCAAGGAGGTTGGTTAAAATTTTGGCATAAGACCCCGCTAGTGGATCGCAATGGGAAGTGAACGTGGGTTTGGGTGTAGGTGTGGTTGATTGTTGAGGAATGGTCTTTGGAAGAGGAGGAGCGGATCGAGCTATGGTTTGGGGGCTTTGGCGTGGTTTTGGGTGTCTGGTCATGTGTTTGTTTAGGTAGGGGGGTATAGTATGATGGATGGGTAGGAGGGTGTGTGGTTGTCCTGACTACCTTATTGTGGGGTAGTGGAGATTTGTTTTGGGTTACACCTTCTTGGGTAAAGGTGATATGGGTGTACGAGGTCTAGAAGGAAAGGTAGATGGGGAAGAGGATGAGTTACCCATGGGGATAATGGAGGTGCTATGAAGGTAGATGACGTAGGTCACACATGGGGTGTGAGGGATAGAGATTGAAGTGTAGTGGGTAGTGAAGGAATTGCTAAAGGTATTGGAGGTATGGGTGGTAAAGATGTTGTGGGTGTGGGTGTAAGTCATGTCGGGTGCCTGGGTAGGTTAGAGGTTTGTGAGGAAGGAATGGGTTGTTGTGTTTTTGGTTTATTGATGGGTGGAGGTTTCTTGACCATGTTGGGAAGCTGAGGTCCTAAGACAGACGGGACAGTGAAGGTGTGATTGGTGCAAGCCGGGGTATGAGTTCTATGGGTTTGGTGCTTATGTTTGGGTGTCAGAGTAGGTGTGGTGTTGACTTTGGAGGATGTAGCTAAATCCAGTTTGATAGGTGGATGAGTAAGGTTGGTGGTGGGGTGACCCCTAAAGTGGTAATAGGTTTAGTTGAGGAAGATGCCATAGGTGTGGGTTTGGGTTTAGATATAGGTTGGGTTATGGGTAAGGTGTGGTTTGAGCTATGATAGGTGTCATGGAAGGAGTTGTGATAGAAGTGGTTGTGTTTAGTTTGATTGGTCGAAATATTTTTGGGTAGATAGTAGAGGTATCAACAAGTGACATCTGCATTTGCTTTGAGACAGGAAGAAAAAGGCGCCCCCATAGTAAAGCCCTATCCACATAATCTAAGTGATCAGCCAAACGTGAGAATGACACATCTATGGGTGGAGTTGATGAGGACTTAATGGAAATTCCCGTAAAATGTGTCTTAGAGATGGGAAATTGGCTAGCTTCAGCTTCCGTGGGTAAGAGAGCCTGAAAGTAGGTCTGCATGATTTTGGGTAGCTGATGGAGAATGCTCACCAAGAGGCAAAGGTATCTCAACTGGTCTATGATGGGTGGAGGAGATGATGGGTGCTCCTCTGTGGGTGGAGGAGGTAATTGGGTGGAGGAGGTATGGGTATCGGTTCTCTAAGTGGAGAAGCCAAAGGTGAAATGGTCTCGATGTTAGTGGAAGACTCCTCCATAGGTGATGAAGGAGATGAAAGGTGTTCCTCTGTGGTTGGAGGAATAGGTGTGGTGGGTTCCAACATGGAAGGAGGATTTTGGGTTAGGATTTCCTCTATGGAAGGAATGTGAGGTAATTGGGCAACAATGGATGCATCACTAAAAATAGCGTGGACCTCGTGGGTATGGGTATCATGAGTTGAGGTCTCACCGGTTTGATCAGACGAAGGGGCATGATTAGGAAATGGTTTCTTGAAGATGTGTAGGTTTTGGTTGGTAGGTGCATTAGGATTATCCATGGTTAACTCACCTTTCTCGAGCATTTCTTGGACAATGTTTTTGAAAGTGATACAATTTCCATCACTATGACCCTTTACTCGATGATAGTTACAGAAGTCATGTTCTTTATACCATGCGGGCATGGGGCGAGTAGGGTCAAAACTAGTGTGTGGTTTTATAGGTGGAAGGGTGATGGCTCTAGATTTGATAAGATTTTCTAAGACAGAAGAGTAAGGTTCCCAATTGGGGTGTATTTCGTTGTTCTCATCTGAATTGAAAAGTCTGGATGGGTGAGAGATTAGATGAGGGGGTAGCCTGATTTGATGGATGAGATGGGCCAGCCTTGAGTACCACTGTGTTAGTGGTGCCCTTAGCTTTTGAATAATTATTTTGTGGTTTGGAAGAAGAAGAGGTATCATTCGACTTGAATGTCAAATTCTTATTACGTAATTGGATTTTCTTCTCTTCGATGGCCCGAATCTCTAACTTTCGTGCCATAGTGAATGCTTCATCGAATGTTTGAAAAGTTTGGACCTGTAAGGTCTGGTGAGATATGTCTAACACAAGCCCATGTGAAGAGTTGATGAGTTCTATTTGTGGTAGTTGGAAGGTGAGTTGATTGATCAAGCTACGCCAACGAGCGACAAAATCTATGATAGATTCATCCTCATACTGACGCGTGGAGTATAGGTCGGTCATGGTAACCTTCTTGATGATATTGATAGAGAAATGATCCAAGAAGGCTTGGGCTACCTAATTGAATGAGAATATAGAGTGTCTAGGTAACCCACTATACCAATCTAATGTAGGTCTAGTCAGAGACATGGGAAAGGTTCGCAATAGCAAAGCATCATCGTGAGTGATCAAATAACACCCGTGTTTGAATGACCGCAAATGTTGTTATGGGTCTTCTTTGCTATTGAAATGATTGAATTTAGGCATTTCCCAATGCATGGGGTATGGGTCGGATAGGAATGGATGGGTGGATGGGCTTGTTGCAAATCTCATCGTAGGTGAGAGTGTGTGGGAGCCAAAAACCGATGCCTCCAATGTCTGCATCTTATCCAACATTAATTTGATTAGGTCGTTAGTAGGTTGCGATGATTGGGTGCCTCCTGTAGCGTGAGAGGGTTGGTTTTGGGCATATAATGGGGGTGGCATTCCAGTGTATGGTGCTGCCATGTAGGTTGATTGAGAAGAAGGTAGTGAAATAGGGGGTATGTACCCAGAGTGAATAATAGATGAAATGAGGTTATTGATAGTATGTATATGGAGGTGGAAGGGTCATGGTAACCCTAGTGGCAATGGGGGCTAATGATTGTGGAATGGAAAGGACCACATTCTGAAAAGGGGTAGGGGTCACCGACACCGGAGGTGGTAGTGTAGCTACGGGTATGTGTGAGACATTAGGGGTGGATGAGGTTACGTTTTGGGTAGTTGTCGAGGGTATGGTGGATGTGGCGGGTGCCACAGAGGTGGAAGATGCGACAATCATATGGGTATAGGACCTAGCTATGAAACGACTGGGGGTAAAGTAGATGGGAAACACAGAGCCGATGGGGCTGATGCAGGAGTGGGAGCGAGAGTCGGGGGATAGATACGGGCATGTCGTATATCAACTAACCCGAGGCATCTCGAGTGGATGAGTGGGAAAGGTAAAACTACAAAGCAGGTAGGGTTTTGGTCAAGGAGTCATGTGAACTCCTCATCTCCGTAGCGATAGTGATAGGTTGGATGGGATCCATGGTTGGTGATAAAATGGAAGGTGGTGAAGGACTAGGTGGGAGTGGTTGACAACTAGCGTGAAATACGAGTGTGCTTGCTTGTCTTCGGGTTAGCACCATGTGAACCAATACTGATCAGGTAGGGCTGTTTCTCTGTAAATGACATAGAAAAATAGTAGGAATAGGTGAATCGTGGTAAAAAGTGGATTAGGTACCAAATGTTGGTTGGAAAGTGAAACAGGCTAACCGATGTCGGTTAGGAAAACCGACGCTGCGATTAGGGGTAATCACTCTACGGTCATCGTAGAAAATGGACAAAGTGAGTGAAAAACAAGGTATAAGGTCAAATTTGACAGGTATGCCAAATCTGATGAGGTTTACAACATCAATGGGAATGATAGCAATGACAAGGACTATGAAAAGTGGAAGAAGATGAATAAATAGCAAGGATGAAGATGAATAAATGTCCCTTTGAGTAGGTTAACAAAAGGACCTAGAACCGATGCCGGTTGGGTATAACCGACGATGGTAAGAGGGTAACCGACGACGGTCGCTAGACCGACACCGGTCACTATGAAATTGAAATAGTGATGAAAGAATAGTGGTTGTGAATTAAAATATGATGTGGAATCAAACCCAGAATTATGAGAATGATGAGAATATGGTCCAGGCACACTCAGTGAAGCGGAATACACCAGCTGTGATGAGGAGTGTGCAAGGATGAACAAGAAAAATGAAGAACATGATCTTTCACCTCAAAACACAAGCCAAGTAGAAACACTAAGAAAAATGTGATCCTAGGAGTGCCTTTTCTATTATGTTTGTTTAGCTTATGCTATTTAAGGACTGACACATGAACTGTGAAATAGATTTTTTTGGTGAGGATGGCTTCCTACGAAGAAGGAGATCTAAAAGGTGAGGTTTTAGGTATGTTATGGTGGGGTGGGCCTCGCTCTGAAGTATGACTCAATAGAGCAAATGAGGGGGTGCCCACTGTGTCATGATCGTGTGATCACCTACAACTTCTTCTAGGTAAGATGTTGTTTAAGAATGTGTGTATTTTCAATTTTTGTGAGGTTTGGTAAGACTCAAAGAGAGAGAAAGAGAAAGAAAGTGCTTTCTATGGTAAGACTCAAAGAGAGAGAAAGAGAAAGAAAGTGCTTTCTATGGTTTGTCAACCATCAGCTGGTCATGACTTCCAGCATATAGGTTGCCCTCAATTAATGTGAGCTAATGCGATAAATCAGAATGCAATGCACTTATTTTTAAGCCCAAATCGAAGTGTGAAGTTGGATGACACAAAAAGATGAAGAGGAAGAGGGATGCTCTTTCACTACAATGCGTAAAAACACGAAGAAATGGTTCTTTTTAATTACACCAAAAGAAAGGTTTCCTTTAGAGAAAATAGAAAGAAAAGGTGGGTTACCAAGGAAGAAAATTAATGTGTATGCTTTTCAGAAGGGAAACAAACACACAACTTTTCCTAGGAATGAATAAAATGCAAGGAACCCCAGATGGGTCCCACTGGGCGTGCCAAAATGTTTCACCTGATTCTTAGATGTTTCTTTGAAGTATTGATGAAACAGATAGGGTAACAGGTGTAGGAGGAATACCTGTTCAAATGTTGATTGATGGGTTGTTGCATGCGTATGACTTCTAAATCCACAAGTTGATGTGAAAGCTTCCTTTTGGCTAAGAGGACTACCTGTAATGGAAAGCAAGACCACTAAAGAGTTAAACAATATGTGCAGTGAACTACCTAGTGTGTGCTAGATCCGGGAAGTGTGATACTTCCTAGATGGCTATCAGTCCACTATTTTAAACAATTTAATGCAGGAAATGAAGTAAATCCTATTGTAATTTGAAATGATTTAGGTATCTCACTTAAAACACAATAAGAAAGATCTGATCTAACATGTTAGGTTAGAATAAGATCCAAAGGTCAAGTAACTGGTTCTGGGTCTCTACAGGTCTGACAGAGGTCTCAGGCAGATCACAAGTGAATGAGGGTGATGTAGAATTAGGTGGATAGGTCATTGTTCTGGGTTGTAATGAAAAAATCAAAACCGATGCGGTTAAGGGTGACCGACGGCGGTTGGGTGTAACCGGTTCCAGTTATTGTGGAAGACTGGGAATGCCACATAATGGGTTTTGGGTCTCCTTTATGATTGCACAAAGGATTTTGGTTGGTCAGAATGAGGTATTTGGTAGCTTGGGTGGGATTTAGCGAGGTTTTAATGGGTATATGGAGGGGGAGTGTTAAAGGAGGTCAATGGGTGGCTAGGTAAACAATAGGTGATAATATAATAACAAAATGAAATGAACCAGAGAAGTATAATGTTTTACTTACTTGGATTCTGGTCCTGGACGCCTGTGAGTGATGAATGGAGGTACGGGTGAGAGGTCAAGGTGTAGTGATCACCAATCGTAGGAGAGCTTTCGCATGGGCTGCATGGGCATTCCTTTTTGCTTGAGATAGAGATCAGATCATTCATTTGGGGTGGTGTGTAGGAGAAGATGCTTGATCTCCTTCCTCGCATGCGTGTTCTTGATGAAATTCGATCTCAGAAGATGTGATATCTCTCAGGAAGATCTCAATGTTTTGCCAACTTTTTCAATCTTTTCCAACCTTGAGAATAAGGTTGTTTTGGGGGTTAAAAGGGTAACCGACGGCGGTTCGACTTAATCGACGATGGTTAGGGATAACCAGCGTCGGTCAAGGTGGGATTTCCTAGGTTTACTAAACTAGGGAGATCCTCTTGATTTTCTCGGATCTCGTGTCGTTAACCCATGGATTAGGATGGAAGCTTCTTTTAAGCATGTGGGAATGTGGTTAGAGGGAATGTAGGCATTGATTTTTAGGGTTTGGGTAAGTCTTAGTTAGTTATGGTAACTTACTAAGAATAGGTCTTAGGGTGAGTTGGCTTGATGAGGTGTCTAGGTGAGGTGTGTGTGTGGATATTATCTAAATTAAGATATTTAAAAAACAAATATGGTGAGGATAATGAATTAATTTTATTAAATTAATTAAATTAATATTAGTGGGGTGAAGGGGGCCATGGCTAAAACTTGTTGTGAAGAAATTTTGGACATATTTGTTGACACTCACTAATGTCGTCATTGCAATCACTTCCATATCCTTCCATCAAGCCATCATTGGTTCTTAACCCCTTGTCAAACAAGAGAGCTGAAATAAGTTTTCAGAAAGAAAAAAAAAAACAAAATCAATCAATCAAAAGCTAAAAGCTACAAAGCAAAAGTAAATTGATATATTACTCTCTCTTGGGGTATTTCTAATAATATCTATCGGGGCTATAGACGCTTGACTGGTAGTAGAGAAATGTTGTGATTAGAATCAAATGCATCTCGATTGGGGTGTGGACCCCTGGGCCTGGGTAGTGGAGCAATGTACGGCTATCCTTCCATCATCCATTCAAAAATCACCTTTCAAAATAAATCATTCCTACACATTGGCTAGGGTGTCTTCACTTGTTGTCTATTAAATCTTCCTTTCAAGAGGTAATTAAATTTCACATGCACACATTGGATCTCTATGAGTAAACAAGATTAGTATGTTACCAAGTGTCTTTTTTTGGACCTTGTTCAGACTCTTACTCTAGTTTGTATCTTGTCTCATGATTTGTGCCTTTGGATAATCACTTATTCATCACGAGGCTTCTAAAATACATTCAAATCATTCACATCATTCTTCTACTTCATTCGAACATATATGTGTATAGGATTACTTTTTACCATTTTAGTGGACACATTTGTCCCCTTTCACAAAACAATCTTCCCCTTCCTTTCTATCATGTGCTTTTAGGCCAACTTACGCTGGGGGCATCCTTGCTTCTTCCTAGCACTTTATTGGTTTACGTTCATCATCATGTTGAACCTATCCATAATGGCCTTGGGTCCCGTTTCTACTCGTGAAGAGTTTTCCTTTGAATACTCCCACCTAATCGATGGGGCATCTTCGCATCTTCACCTCTCTCGTATGCGTATGGCCTTCTACCCTTGTACATCCCATCTATCCCTAGGGGCATCCACGCTTCCTCGTCTTCCTGTACATAGTTTCAGAAAACTTTAAAAATCACAAAAACATTCAAATATGTTAGAAAAATCAATACATTCAAATATGTTTCAGAAAACTTTCAAAAAATTAAAAACATTAAAATATGTTTCAAAAAAACATCAAAAACAATATAAATCATCCTACAAAACATCGCTCTTTGGTTCTCACCTGTTCATGTGCGCGACTCGTGGATCATCTTGATCTACCTCCATCAACCAAAGCTAGGATGCTTACTTAAATCTGTACTCGGTGCACAACAAGTTGATTGGTATTGTTTCGTAGTAGTGCACATTACTTTTTTATAAGACAGAAGTGTCCTCCATTATTCCCCTTACATGTATCCTTGCTTAGGGAACCATCGTCAACCCTTGTCATTAACTCGCACATGTCGGAATTGAAGCTCGATAACAAAAACATTGCATCTTGTTTCTCTATTAGTTTAGCTCTTTTACTTTCTCGTATTGCATTGCATTTTGTATGTTGCATGGAGTTAGGCATCTTTTACTTTCTCGTATTGCATTGCATTTTGTATGTTGCATGGAGTTAGTGCTTTTAGCAATGGACATTTGTTCGTATATGGATTTTCATGTCATACTACACTTTTGTTCATTCTTTTAATAAGGACCGATGATGAAGATCTCTAGCAATATGATGAAAATAAAGTTGTTTAAAAGGCATTGGATGGATGTTAGCTCATTCCCCCTTCCTCATTCTCTTTTTCTTCTATATCCCTTTTCTCCTTCTTCACACTATTCTTTCTTTTGTTCTCTTTCTGTCATCTTTTCGATCGTCAATCGAGTTCTTCTATCACCCCATCGAAAATCGAGGGGGCATCCTTCATTCTACTCATTTTCTTCTATTCCTTCAAAAACTTTCTACTTGTTTATGCGTGTCTACTTTCTTTGAAGTGACATCGCTTACGCCACCTCAAAGAGGGGCAAATGTAGACACCTAAAATATGCTTACACTTAGCATTTCATCCAATCCAAGTAATTGACAACACTTTGTTAATTCCCCATTCTTCACTCCATTCTCGGATGCCCATTTACGACACCTTCTCGGTTGTATTCCTCCTATAATCAACGTATTTGGCTAATGTCTCTCTTATTAGCTAAACATTCCTCCTTTCGACCATTGAGAACCTCCCTAGTTCTTGAAAGAGGGTTTAAAACCCACAAGCGAGGATCACGAGGACGATGTGCACATCAATGGATGTGCGAATCAGCAGTGTGAAGAGATCTCGAGAGGAGCGAGCATCAACCGAATGTGCATGTAAAGATTTGAAACACGGGTAGAACTTGGTTAAGCCATAAAAATATCCTCTATCTCATAGATCAAATGGGGTGTACATATAGGAGGTGTTGAGTAACCCCAGTGCTGCAATCATGACAACTCGAGTAGAGAGGGGGAGTTACATTCCCATAATAGAAGTGTAACTCCCAATGATGCATATGACACACTGACGTGTTGACACACTAATGCGTAAGAGAATCTCATAATGACCCCTAAATGACACATGGACCTACGATCTCACCTAAGTGAGATGACTCACCTAATGATGTGGAAAATACACACACCAACACCCCCCCTTCATCGTAACTTAGGATGAGGCGGCAAGTCAGAAACGAGAAATGGGTCCCGACACAAATCTTGATGAGGTACCCATGCACAAGAAAAAGGTCCCAAGCAGTGAAGGAAAACCCAGTGGGAAAAACATCCACCACAAGAGAACAAAACACTCTCTAATCTAAGAAAGATGCCAAATATGGGTCCCAACTCTAGATGAGCCTGAAAAGGTACCCATGTACAAAGAGGCAATCTCTGAAAGAAGAAGAAGAGAGAAGAAGAGGGAGATGAGAGGAATGTAGAAGATGTCATGGACGGATTTGAACTCTGCAGCTCTAGGAGGTCTCCCAGAAGAATGTCGATGACGAGATCCTCTACCTCTAGATTGAAGAAGAGCCACCCACAACAAACTATGTGCTTGCCCTTAAGAAGGACAGAAATGACGTGTTGGAAGTCCACCCACTCCACAAAGGAAACTGAAGGTAGTAACACAAAGAACTCTGAGTCTGGTGCATGGAAGTGTGACATAGGTCTAGCAAGTGAGTGCAAGGAACCAAAGGTAATGGCACGTGCATAGAACTATCAGAGTGAAAAAGAGGAACACCACGAAAGGATGTCCAAGTGATGTGAAGGGAACAAAACATCCTCCACAATAGAAAAGGGATCCACAAGTTGAGGTGGATCAATGAAGGTCTCTAGAAAAGTGGAAGTGGTAAGAATCCCAGAAGGGGCACTCCCAACAACGGAGATGATGAACTCCTCTGAAACACTGTAGATGGATGAGGGACCTATAGTGCATCACAAGTAGACTCTGTGAAAAGATGACTAAGGTCAGGTAGATACTCATCCCAATGAGGGGGCTCAACAAATAGAAGAGTGATGTCAGATAGGTATGAGTCATCCAATGAAGGTAGAGGAGTGAAATGGGCCTCACACACTGGAAGTGGAAAGGAGGCTAGTGTAATGACGGTATGAGACTGAGTATGAGACTGCTCGATATCTGATGAGATGTGGGATGTGGCAACACTCTCTGGAATAGTGAGAGAAAGAGGAGAAGAGTCCTCTGTAGTACTCTCTGCATCAGAACTGGGTGCACAATCCTCGTCATCAGAAGTAGAATCAAGTGAGTCTATGTCAGTGGAACTGCCATCACATGAAGAAATGGAGGAGACAACTGAATCAGTAGCAACAACAATGACTACAGTATGTGAAGGGTCTCCATAGAGGGACTGAAGAATGCTCCAGACATGGTGAGGTGGATCTGATTGTGCCACGTGAAACCAGAGAGAATGAGAGACATGCATCATCATGTGACCAAAGATGTGGTCGTAAGTGTCGAGAAAGTCCTCTAGATGACGATGATGCCGGGTGCAGCGCCCAAGCAAGAAGGGTAAAAGACCCTCTTGGGCGAAGTAACGTTCCATGGAAGCACACCAAGCTAAATAGTTCCCTCTCCGGTGAGAAGTGGCGGAGGCTGTAAGGTGATCCTACGACGCTCAAGTCTGGAAAGAGCACTCTCCATGATGAAAAATGCAAGATGCACAAAAGCAAGACGTCGAACTTGGCCGATAATGCGTCTGCGTGTGAAAGCCCAAGAGTACAATCAACCCCCCAGAATGCGGCACTTTATAAAGGTAGTGAATTTACAAAATTGATAATTCCATCATGTAGAATGAAAAAAACATGCAACTTTGACTAAAGAAGTGCTTAGATCCGAGCAACGAGTCAAAAGTTATAGCACAAAACAATTCCCTTGAATGATAAGAAAATGCATAAATCTTTGCGCAAATGCATTAAAAAAGTGCCCAAAATGGGTGCAAAGGGTATCGTGTGGGTACCTGTTGGAAATGACATCAAATTTTAGATAGGGGTTTGTTTTTCTTGCGAGGGGGATTAGCCTCCTGCCAACCCCGGACCTCGCCCTCCATCTTCGACAAGCATAGGAAGGTCAAAATACAAGCAAAATACAACCCAATAAATTATTACTGTTGTATATTTTTTTCCTCCGGCCCGATGCCGGGCAAATTGTGGAAGCTTATCGGGGGCGGAGGAGTCAGAAGACAGGGGAAGAGCATGGCGCGGGATATGCCGGAAGGGCCACAAAACCCGACACACGAGCAAACGCGAATGGAATCGGGTTTTCGGGCGAGGAGAAGCATGGTGGAATAACATGTTGGGTGGTCTCAAAACCCGGACAAAGAAAGAAAATTTGTCGGGGTCTCCAAACCCGACGCAAAAGACATGCGGGTTTGAAGTCGGGAATACACGTCGGGATGCACGGGCAAAAGCATGTCGAGCACCCCTCTAGGACTCGATGCGCATGCAGTTCATCTTCCGCCCGACACAAAGGAAAGCTCGGAATCACGTGGGAAGTGGGTTTCGGGAAAATGCAAGCATCGAACACATGCCGTGGCTTCTTCCAAACCCGATTCAAATACATCCACCATAATGAGATGAGTTAGGTGCGAGATGTGGAGGTGGTTGGAAGAAATTTCGATTTTCTCACTCCTCTTTCTCTTTTCTTATATAAAATGTAAGGAGAGGTTGTTTTTAAAGGTTGGACATTTTTGTTTTGTGCCTCCTCCCTTCTTCTCCCTGGCAGGTGGATTTGTGGAGCAAAGGACCTTCCCATTTGAATTTGTAATGCAACCTTGCCTCTTGGCATTTTGCAGTGTTGTATCACCCCTTGGAGCAAATTAATGCATATCTGTGGATGTTTTCTCAACCCTCTACGTGTTTATTTGCGTCTGTCCGATCTTCACTGTGAATCTGGCTATCTGTGCATATCTTTTGCATTACATTTTATTGGTTTGTGTTTATTGGCAAAACATATGTTCTTCATTCCTCGGTGCATCACCTCCTTAGCTTAGGTTTATTTTTATGCATTTCTCTCTCCCTGTCTCCTTGGTAGTTAGATTAAGTTTTTTTTGGGTAAACCTCTGCGTTTTATTGGTGCATCTGAACAGAGGAATAGGAGCCGGCCTTCATCCGGAGAGCTTTTCCGATTTCGCAAGGTCCCACACTTGGGAAAAGCTCCATGTTGTGCAATCGCACTGGGATTCTCAACCGATCGCGTTGCGGAGTCCCAGGGGTGCTGTGATTCGACACCAACAGTTTTGGCACGCCGGTGGGACCAAGAGGTCATTCCATAAAAATTTGAAGGAGTTTTCATGAAATTTGCACAAAAAAATTGCAGTTTTTTACAAATTTCAAATTTTGCACCTCCTAGCCTGAACTCCGAAATCATTTTCAAGGGTTTATCTTGCTCAAAACAGGTCAAAATTTCAACGGTTGGTAGATCTGAGGGTAATCTTCAAAAGGGTATCTTTAGTTTTTTGATATTTTGATTTTCAAAATTTCGGGTATTTAGTGATTTCGGGTTTTCGGGATCCGAGAACATCAAAGCAAAGTGTTTTCGGGTTTTGAGGGTGTCGGACATGTCCAAAGTTCCGACACATGGCAGTTTCAGGTTTTGTGAGTTGCATTGCATGACCTAAGTTCCGCCTGTGCTTTTCGAAGATCCGCAGCTGCACAACATGACATGAGTTCCGAATTGAAGACTACATCCTCCGGGTCCTTCAAATTTGTAATCTCGTTTTCAATATTGCCAGGTTTGATGTGTAACTTGGCAACATCCAGCCTTTTAGAGGCATATTCAAAAACACATCTGGCGACTCCATCTGATCAGCAACCCATTTCTCTGAGTTGCAGACCCGTTTCCATTCATTTCCACCCATCTTTCTTTCCATCTCTTTCATTCTTTTCCATTCCATGAAGTTGTGCAACCATGACTTCATTTCCATCATGGGACTCACATTTCCAACAACAGCAATGTTTCCCACCTCCAACACGTTTTACAAATCCTCCAGATCAGCATGCATACTCATATGAACAGCAGTGCCAAAGTCGGTTTGGCAATAGAGCCTTCAAGAGCGGAGAGTATGCATATAACGAAGACCATCGAGATGCAAGATCTTTGGTCTGTTGAGAAAATCCAAAAATGGAGGAGGGGATGGTGCGAGTCCAGGCTCAAGCACAAATGAAAGCTTTTGGAATCGGTTGTGGAGCACTTTTTGTCCATGGGTGGGACCTTTTCCAAGGCATTGACCCTCGGGAGAAACTTGACTTCATGATTGCAACGTTGCCTTTGCTTGCAAAGTGGATCGGAGGAATCGAGGTGTATGAGAGGAGTATTCAAAGCAACCTTGTCAACGGGTAAGCACACCATCTCATGCCTTTCTGTTTCCTCTTTCCCAATCTGTTTCCATTTCAAGAGTTGTCAAGTTTCAAACTCTCCATCTGCTATCCCAAATGTTGAATCCATGTCTCCACCTCTCGGCCTTCCATCTCATCTCGATTCTTCTTTCCTTTTCCCTTCTAAACAGTCATCCCCTCCACAAGAGCTAACGGAAATACCCCTCCTCCAAAGAAACAAGAGGTTTCACTGCCTCCACCACCACAAAAAATTGTCAAATCAGTTGAGTCACAACCCATCCCTCCTCTTGCATTCCCAATTCCATGTGGGGAAGAAGAAATTGCAAAAATCGGCCATGAAGGACAGCAAGAAAAGGAGCCCAACAGAAAAGAAATGATGAGACAACTTGAGGGTTTGGGCTGCCAAATTTGGAATTGAAAAGATCCCTTTGTTGGTCAAACCTACAGAAGAGGCTAAGGTTGAACAAATGGTGGTCAGGACTGATTTTGTGGCAGCAGAAGAAGAGCAAAAGGAAGAAAGCTCTGAAGAAGATCTTGCAGCCCCCACTTGTCCTCTAGAGCAGCCAGATTGAAGAGTTTGACTTAAAAACTTCATCTTTGGAGGAAGAGTTATATCAAGAGCAAGATTGCCTTTGAGTAATAGAGGAGGGAGAATCCGCTCCAAAGGCAAAAGAAGAGGAGCACATCCCAGTTGCGGAGGAGAAAAGTACAGATCCAAGGGCTTTGAGCACAAAGCAGGCTACAGGAGAACCTTCGGTTCTTCTTTCTACTTCACCTCTCCCAAGTTCTAGATCAAGAGGAGTTTGATCTCTCAAACTCAATATTGGGAGTGAAGGAAACCATGGTGGTCAAGTTACGAGATCAAGCGAACACCATGGGAGAAGTTGAACACGAACAACAGGGAAAGCAATGAGGTAGTTTACAGCGTCGATTTGGAGGACTGTTTTGATGGAGAAGAACCGGTTGAGTTTTCACCATTCTCTCTTTCATCATCCACATTCCAAACACGAGCTTTCGTTGTCATGGAGGAGAACATTCATTTGCAGCACCGCATCTTACCTGCATGACTCTTTGGAATCAAAATTGGAAGATTTTAATCTTCCATGTTCTTCATTGGAGGAAGAGAAAGGACAGAAGGATTCCACCATTTCTTCCACATCATCCATTCAAGAGGGTCTACGAGAAAACTCCATTTTTGGAGTAGAAAATCAGAGCTATGGGCATATCAAACGGATCAGACCTTGCCCAATCAGGTATTTGGCTTCATTCGAGCCAAAGGAGAAGCCACAACCGGTCATGCTTGCTTCTGAGCATGAGGGTGAGTTACAGAGTACCAAGGATCAGCTGCCATACCTTTTCAATCCAAATGCAGAGCAACTAAAAGAGGTATTGGATTTGTTTTCAGCTGACACCTTGATGATTTGGGTGGAAGACCCGACTTCTCGCGATTTCCCACTCATCCAAACAACCGTGATCAGTGCCAAATCGATTGCATGGCTGCCCATTTTGAAGAAAGGAAGCTATTTTGCACAACCAGTTGCAGGGTTTGTTTAGCTTGCCTTTGCTTCCAGTAAGAGTAGAGTAGGTAGGTTTGCTTTCAGCAGAAGAAGTGCTTGTGCACACTCTGCATGTTCCATTTGGGACATGTATGATTTTCAGTTTTGTACATAGTTTTTGGTGTTGCTAGTTTTGCTCTGGCACGGTTCATTTCGGTGGCATTTTGGTGAGAACAACTCTAAGTTCAATGGGTTTCAAGCGGTTCAGAGGGAAGTTTCAAATTTCAGATCAGTTTTCTGTGCTCGCTTATGACTCCATGCCCAATGGATTGCTGAAAGGCCACTGATCTTCTACCTAGCAGGCAGGTAATCCCGTTGAGTCGCCAAATTGTTGTATATTTTTCCTCTCCGGCCCGATGCCAGGGCAAATCGCGGAAGCTTGATAGGGCGGAGGAGTCGGGAAGACAGGGGGGAAGAGCATGGCGCGAGATATGGAAGGGCGCAAAACCCGACACACAGAGCAAATGTGAATGGAATCGGGTTTTGGGCGGAGAAGCATGGTGGAATAACATGTTGGGTGGTCTCCAAAACCCGACAAAGAAAGAAAATGTGTCGGGGGTCTCCAAAACCCGACGCAAAAGACATGCGGGTTTCAAGTCGGGAATACACGTCGAGGGGATGCATGGGGCAAAAGCATGTCGAGCACCCCTCTGAACCCGATGCGCATGCAAGTTCATCTTCCGCCCCGACACAAAGGAAAGCTCGGAATCACGTGGGAAGCGGGTTTCGGGAAAATGCAAGCATCGAACACATGCCGGGGCTTCTTCCAAACCCGATTCGAAATACAGTCCGCCATAATGAGATGAGTTAGGTGCGGATGTGGAGGTGGTTGGAAGAAATTTCGATTTTCTCACTCCTCTTTCTCTTTTCTTATATAAAATGTAAGGAGAGGCTGTTTTTAAGGGTTGGACATTTTTGTTTTGTGCCTCCTCCCTTCTTCTCCCTGGCAGGTGGATTTGTGGAGCAAAGGACCTTCCCATTTGAATTTGTAATGCAACCTTGCCTCTTGGCATTTTGCAAAGTTGTATCACCCCCTGGAGCAAATTAATGCATATATGTGGATGTTTTCTCAACCCTCTACATGTTTATTTGCGTCGTCAATCTTCACCGTGAATCGGCTATCTGTGCATATCTTTTACATTACATTTTATTGGTTTGTGTTTATTGGCAAAACATATGTTCTTCATTCCTCAGTGCATCACCTCCTTAGCTTAGGATATTCTCTCTCCTGTCTCCTTGGTAGTTAGATTAAGTTTTTTTTGGGGTAAACCTCTGCGTTTTATTGGTGCATCTGAACAGAGGAATAGGAGCCGGCCTTCATCCGGAGAGCTTTTCCGATTTCGCAAGGTCCCACACTTGGGAAAAGCTCCATGTTGTGCAATCGCACTGGGATTCTCAACCGATCGCGTTGCAGAGTCCCAGGGGTGCTGTGATTCGACACCAACAATTACAATGCCATGAATGTTTTTTTAAGCCATAAAACATTAAAAAAAGGTTGGAGGAGAGGTGGGCCCATGTTTGGAGGATCATGTGGTGGCAGCGAGATGAGAGGGGAATCTGCAGTCCAAGCCATGTGCTTCTTTAGTGAGTTGTTGGTACATTGGACCGTTGGAGCTGTGGAAGCCCACGTGGCAGAGGGAAACCACCGGAGGTAGCAGAGACCACATGCGCAGAGTGAAACATTTGTAAAAGCAGTGTAATGGTCGCATGAATTGAAACCACCGAGCGGTGGAGATCCTCCACGAAGGAAACGGCCCAAGTAGAGTAACCGAGCACGAGAGATGCAAGGTTGAAAAAATAGGGAATCTCACAATGCAACGAACAAGAAAGCGGTGGTGCACACAAAAAATTACAGTGTAGGAGCTTTGTTTAATGCGAAATCGATTGTGTGTTACACCAAAGGGTGAGCCATAGAAGTTGGTTGAACGAGGTCAAGAGACTCGCGAGTCGAGAAACAACACACTGCGCAGATTGCGCAAGGGCAAAGCACACAAGTCGAATGAAGGTTTCTAAGCTGAGTCGACTTCAACCCTATGTAAACCGAGTCAATGCAACAAAGGTTCATACAAAAAACAGATGCACGAGCAGGAGCACAACATAGGTCAAGTCAAAGCACGAGTCAGAGATCAACCATATGCCATAAACAACATTCCCACAAACCAATACACGAGCCCGAGATGCCCGGCATGGAGGTTGAGTGCAGGGTAGTTGATTTAGACGATGACACGAGCTGCAGAGACCAATGCATGGGTCGGCCAGATCAACGTAGGCCAAGCTACCAAGGCAATGCAGGTAACTAAAAACGTGCTGAGATGGAGAGTAGACTGCCAAGTTAAGTGAGAGAGAGAGTCAAGTGCAAGACGAGCTGCCCAAGGAATTACACGAGCTGTTTGGATTCAAATTTGCAGGGGAGCGATAAGACAGATAAACATGCAACAGAGGGGAACCAGTCACATGACCCGAAGTCTGCACCTTAAAATGTAATACACCTCATAAAAACACCTCCAAAGTCACATGTAAACCCAGAGAATCGAGTGGTCAAGGACACTAAACTTGAAAAACACCTAGAAACTCAAACACGACCACCTCAAACACACGAACAACCCAAGGAGAGGTATAAACACCCCGAAATCAGTGCAAGTAGAGCACGGTCGGAATAACCATTACGACACATGCATGAGAATCTGAATATCACGCCGGAAGCTGAAAAACACAGACAGAAACGCTGTGAGTGCATGGATCCACAAGATCCACTCTGATACCATGAAAGAGGGTTTAAAACCCGCAAGCGAGGATCACGAGGGACGACGTGCACATCAACGGACGTGTGAACGACAATGTGAAGAGATCTCGGGAGGAGCGAGCATCAACCGAATGTGTATGCAAAGATTTGAAACATGGGCATAACCTGGTTAAGCCATAAAACTCTCCTCTATCTCATAGACCAAATGGGTGTACATATAAGAGGTGTTGAGTAACCCCCAGTGCTGCAATCATGACAACTCAAGTAGAGAGGGGGAGTTACATTCCCAGAATAGAAGTGTAACTCCCAATGATGCATATGACACTTGATGCACCGACGTCTTTGATGCACCGACGCGTAAGAGAATCTCATAATGACACATAGACCTATGATCTCACCTAAGTGAGATGACTCACCTAATGATGTGGAAAATACACACACCAACAATTCTCTCTAGACCACTTCTATTGGATTTGTAGGCTATCTATCACCACAATTGGTTATCCAGACCCCTCCCAACTCTCAATGAGTCTCTAATCACTTGATAATCAAGTTTAACTAGCCTAAACCCTAGTTTAACTAGCCTAATCCTAGCTCAACTAAGCCTAAAGCATGTTTATCCTAATCTAATCTAAAAGTTATTTTTGAGATTTAGTCCCACATGCACCCAAATTCCAAATTCTTCCAAACCAAAAACTATAAATACAAGGCTAAGCCTACCCATTCAAACACACAACTTTACATAAGCTAAAGCCAAAACAAGCCTAAGAAAGCTTAAGAGCTCATTTGCATTAGCCAAGCTAATAAGGCATTTGATCTTGGGTCATCCACCATTAAAATAGCTTCATCTTACACCCATGTTAGGTTAGTAATGGAATAGCTAAACTTGGCCATGTAGCCATTTAGTGAGATTCATTCACCCTCATGGAGTAAACAAAAAAATTGATTGCTTAGATCCTCTTAGGTTCATTATTTCAAGCTTTCAAAGAATAGAGGTTAGTTTCATTTGTTTAGTTTGTTTGTTTACTTCAAACTAATGCATGCAAAGTAGAAAACCCTTACTCATTTCTTATCTCATGGTGCATGGATGAGTTAGCAAAGCTTTGATGCTCTTTAGCCTCATTCCATAGCTTTTGCAACTTTCCATTGCATACAATGTTAATGGGTGCTTCATGTGCAGTATTTGCTTTGTAGGAACTATTTGCCACCATGGTTGTCTGATACTTTGTTTGTTACTACTTTCCATTGTTTTCTATTGTATGTCGGTGCTTTTGCAGGCTATTCCTGTCTTGTGTCTTCTATGTTATTTGCTTGTATGTGTTTTGACATTTTGGCCCTAATTATCTTTTGAAATTGTGAGTGATGCCCCATGTTTGAAACCCACTTTTCGCGGTCTACTTTGTATGCACTATTGCTTGTTTACATTGTCTTCTATAACATGTTTGTCACTTTTTCTACTAACACATATTTCTAGCCACTTTGTTTGTATGTGCCTTAGTTTCTACCATGTACATTTCCTCCCCATAGGATACCGGTTTCCTATCAACGTTTGGTCCTCTCCTTTGGGCCGCATCCTCCTAGCGATGTCGCATGTACCCCAAACGAAGGGGCATATATTGGGTGAATCAATCACCCCATACAACAACTTAGAACTTCAAGTATAAGAATAGAACAAATTTACAAGTATAGAACATTCTAGATTCGACTTGGGTCATCGATTCAACATAAACACCAGCGCCTAGATACAAACACTAGCACTTGGGCGCTCGACCTTTTCGAGTGCCTCATTAAGAAAAATATTAATAAATGAATAAATGCCTAATCTAAATATGTAACAATGCTAGAAATTAAATATGTAATTAGATACTGAGATCTAACCTAAGAGAATTAAGCTAAAAAATATGAAACCCTAGTTATAAATGAAGGGATAAATACTTAGTTTATTTGCAATCAATTTTGGATTGTGCCAAAGTGACGAACTGATGAACAAAGAGGGGAAAGTGTCGTGTCGAGCCTCAGAAAATTATGCGATTGTAAGATCTTCTTAAACTGGGGCACCTGGATTGGGTCAAGGGCACATGCGGGTACTGTAGACCTACTTTGGGCGTCTGTGACTGCTCAAAACCTTAGAAAACTAGCTTCAGAGGGTCGCGAAATGTTCGTTGTCCTTCATTTTTTATTGCTAGTATGTCACATCAAGTTCATCGATGTCGCATGTAACCTACAATGAAAAAATGACCTGTAAAACCCCAAAAGCGCATCAAATCCCAAAAAGAAAATAATTCTAAAAGGGGTTCAGATTGTCCTCGACTGTCAAACAAGTGAACTTACGACCGAGTGTTGCACTACATCTCAAACCCAATGTAGTTCTATATGTGTGGGTATCAAAATTGTGCCTTGGGTGGCTCTTGTGTGTGTTGCACTCGATATCGAGCAAGTAGCTAGATGTAGAAAATGTAAATAGATATGTGCATAAAATAATGAACTTCCCCCTATGCATGTATGCAGAAGAATGCAATCCCTTTTCCCTTATGTGGAGCTAGATGGATGCTTGTATACTCTTAAAATGGCCTTTGAATACGACCTTAGGTGGTGATAGCTAATGTTTAGTGATTGGTCCTTTATTATGGTCACATAACTTTATATTTATATGATTCCCTTGTTTAAATTTCGTAATTAACCTGAAAAGGCAGACTAGTATGAAATTAAGATGCCCAAATGGCTAAAAAGGACCCAAAATATGTGAGAAAAATACAAAGAGGTCAGAGGCACCCAGAGGGGACGAGGGTGCCTGGTGCTAGTGTCCTAGTTGGGTGCTAGTTTCTAGAGTGAGAAATGCTTTGAAGTATAAAAAGACAGACTGGGCAAGGAGGAGTGCAAGATTAAAAGGGGAAACTAAATGTAAGTGAAAATGCCAAATACATAAGTCAATTAGTACTTTTCTTACTTAGGAATCATATGAATAGCAGTATGTGACTAAGACCTAAAGTTTGTGATTTAGTGTCTACATTTACCCCTACTTTATGTTATTGAGTGAATGTTCGATAACATAAAGTAGATAAGATATGTGTACCTGATAACCATGTAGATTGATGGTGAAAAGTGTGCCGAGAGACAAGAAAAAACATGGAGTGATAAAAATGTGAAGCATGGATGCTAGAGAAGAGGAAGTGAAAAATGATGATGATGACCTTAGGGTGAGAGCGTATGTGTAGATGTCACATTTGTACCTGTTGTCAATATCACTTGATGCTGATGTGTGATGATGTGACTAGCGCTTCCCATAAGGATGGACCCGATCTGTGATGAGTAAAAGAGTGTAGAAAGGATCCTCGAAGATGTTTTAAAAGAATGAGTTTTTAGCGATCTCGTGCCAAGAACGGAAGAATTGTAGGGAGAAAAATCTAATGTCATCCTTCAACCTTTAAATGTTTCTAGAAGTGTAAACACCACTTTGTAAATGGTGTGTAATAATCGATCGGAGTTCGATCCAACGCAAAAGTAGAAAAGAAGGTGTATTACATGCATGTCGAGTGTTGAAGAGTTGTATGTCCTATAAAAGCCATTGTGTAAACTACCAAAAACTATGTTGAACTAAAAATGTTGTGTAACTACCCCTTGGTCACAGGCATACAGGAAGGGTCAAGGGTGCTCAGGTGCTACTGTCTAGTTTTGGGTGTTGGTGTATGTGTTATACTGAAGACCCAAGTTAGATTTTGGGTCGTTGTTGATGCTAAATGTTGTGCTGACTATGAACCGAGTTGTGATGTAATGTGATTGTAAACCATTGTATGGGGTGAATGATTCACCTAAATGATGCCCCCTCATTTGGGGTGCATGTGACAATGCTGAGGAGTATGCGGCCGAAAGGAGGACCAACCATTGAACTTAAATTGATGCCCTACAGGGGGGAATGTGTTTGGTACAAACCAAGAAATACACAAGAAATTTTTTATGTTGTGGATCATGTTTTAATGTGTGGAAGTGTTGAAGATTGAACACTAAAAGTATTGTACACTTTCCATAGTTTTCTCGCGAATTTTTTTGGCCTCGAAAAACATGCCCGATATCTCGGGAAACATGTTCTTCTCATATGGGTAGGATTTTTGACCCATAGGTTTATGGGGTGGTTTTGGCCCATGGTTTTGGTACCCACGGTATTGTAAAACTACTTAAGTAGTTGCCTATTGATGTGCTTTTGGGATTTTGATAGGGTAGACATATCATTGTAGATGTGTGTGAGTTCAAGTGTGAATTTAGGAGAGTTTGTTGAGCACAACTCCAAACAGATCTGGGTATTGTATTGAGAGAAAGAGGTGGCTTGTAATAAAAATCTGAGCAAGTGATTCTTGGTGGACGTAGCCCAAATTGGGTGAACCACATTAAATACTATCTTTATGTTGTGTTATTTTATATTTTGCACTTTTATTTCAGATCTATAATATCTTTTTGCATATTATTTTCTACTATTATGATTTTGTGTGGGATTGTTCCACATATTTTATCTCTTATTTCCTAACACAAAGTGGCTAGAAAACAAATGTTAGTACAAACAAAATAAAAACGCATGTAAAAGACAAGATGTAAGCTAACAAGCAAATAGACAATGTGTAAACTAACACGCAAGAAGACAATCTAGACCACAAAAAGCGGGTTACAAACATGGGACATCATTCATGATATCGCAAGACAATTGAGGCCAACGTGGCCAAAGGCATACAAGAAATCGAGAGAATAAACAAGACATAGAGCAAATCCCACAAGCAATGGAAAACAATGACAGCAATGGTAAGCAAAAAAACAAACAACCATGGAAGAAAATAGACTTGCAAAGTAAATGCTACACATGAAGCACCCGTTAGCATGTTAGAAAGATAGAAAGTATGTCAAAGCATGTATAATATGATATAGTAATGTGCTATGAAAAATGAAACAATAACACATGTAGTGTATACGAAAGTGGATGCCCCTAGGAGCCACTTTGTGGGACTGGTATGAGGTATTGTGCCAAGCATACATGTTGTGTGTATTGATCTGTGTAGAGTCTGCGATCATAAATTAGAAGGCAAGTGAACACACATGTGTATATAGAAAAGATAATGACACATAAAATATATGTCTAACATGTGTAGTAAAGTGTACATGTAAACATAAGAAAGCATGAGTAAATGTAACCAAGATATGCGGTATGCAAAGTGGATGTGATGGAATGGAATGCAAAGTGAATGATAGAGCAACATGCCCCCAAGAGTGAATGAATATAGAAGATATTGCTTGCACTTAATGAAGCCATGGCCTACCAAGTAAGAAATTATATGGAAGTGGTAGATCAATGACAAAATGGAACCAAAATAGTCTTTGGCCCAACTGTAAGTGGCAAGGTGACAATGCCTAAGCATGGATGCACAAGTAGAATCATATTCTCCGACTCGAAAAGGGATGTCAGGTTGAGATTAGCTACGAGAAAGTCCTATAGCCTGAATGAATGATAAGGGACAAATATTGAGCTCGGTTCCAGATCGACTAAAACGCACTTGATGTATAAGTTATTGATACAAACTTGTATATATAGCAAAGGATCATTGTCCTATACAGTAAGATCTTCAACTATAGTAGATGGAAAAGTGATTTGTTGAGAAAACACATTAACAAATGTTTGATAAACAACATTTGGATGAGTGGTAGCAGGAATACGAGTAGTAGCCAAAAGATTAATGATTTTAGCATGACACTCAAGATTGGCTAGCAAGAAATCATGAATAGAGATATTCATGATGAGAAGATCCTAAGAAAATAAAAGAAATGAAAGTATGAGGACCTTAAGAGCATTCAAAACGAGTCAAATTCACCAAAATGATTAAGAAAATGTTTCAAAAATAAATACATGCCTAATCTAAATATGTAACACTCGTTATAAATTAAATATGTAATTAGATACAAATTTGACCCAAGAAAATTAATCTAAAAAGTATGAAACCCTAGTTGCAAATGAAGGGATAAAATACTTAGTTGATTCACAATTAATTATGGATTGTGCCAAAGTGATGAATTGATGAATAAAGAGGGGAAAGTGTCACTCCAAGCCTCGTAAAATTAAGCAATCCGTAAGATCTACCTAGAATGGGGTGCCTAGATTGGATCAAGGGCATTTGTGGGGCGCAGATCTACTCGAGCACATGTAATCGCTCGTAACCTTAGAAAACCAACTTCAGAGGTTCATGAGATGTTTTTTGTCCTTCACCACTTGTCACTAGTATGTCACATCAAGTTCACAAATGTCACCTATAACCTGCAATGAATAAATGACCTATAAAACCCCAAAAGTGCATCAAATCCCAAAAAGAAATAATACAAAATGGGGGTCAGATTTTCCTCGATTGTCAAACAAGTGAACTTATAACTAAGCACTGCACTACATCTCAGACCCAATGTAGTTATATGTGTGTGTGTCGAAATCGTTCCTAGGTGGCTCTTGTGTGTGTCACACTTGATAGCGAGCAAGTAGCTAGATGTAGAAAATGTAAATAGATGTGTGCATGAAAGAATGAACTTCCCCTCCTATGTGTGTATGCGAGTCCCTTGTCCTTTTTTTGGAGCTAAATGGATGCTTGAATGCTCTTAGAATGGCCTTTGAATGCAACCTTAGGTGGTGATATTTAATGCTTAGTTCTTGGTCCTTTATTATGGTCACATAACTTTATATTTATATGATTCCCTTGCTTGAATTTCGTAATTAACCCAAAAAGGTTGACTAGTAAGAAATTAAGATGCCCAAATGGCTAAAAAGGACCCAAAATATGTGAGTAAAATACAAAGAGGCCACGGCACCCGTGAGGGGATGGGGCGCTGACGTTGGCATCCTCTGGGTGGATGTTGGTGTCTAGAGTGAGAAATGTTGAAGTATAAAAAGACAGACTGAGCAAGAAGGAGTGAAATATCAAAAGGGGAAATCGAAAGCAAGAAAAAGGCCAAAGACATGGGTCTATTAGTACTTTTTTAATTAGGAATCATATGAATAGTAGTATGTGACTAGGACCTAGAAATGTACCCAAAGTGCATGATTTAGTGTCTACACCACCCATGACCTGGGAAGTTACGGTTACTTTCTCGATCAACATAGTTTTTAGCAGTGCATAGAGTATTTTTCACAAAGACGGGCACATTCCTCCAGCAATCAAAATGCATTCTATCTTCTTTTTCTACTTGGATCGAACTAGAACAACACGAGACAAAGCAAGATCACACCATCTGCAGTGGTGCATAAATTTGGGAAAGATCATGGACAAAGAATAACACTAGACCTTTCTCCCAACAATCTTATGTCATGGCACGAGATCGCCTTAAAAACTTCCTCTTCTACAACATTTTCAAGACATTTTCTATCTTGTTCACTCGTCACGGACAGTGCACACTTTCCTTTTACTACTTTTTCACATTTTTACATACTTTTACATGTTTTTACAAAGTTTTCATAACACGTGATTTTGACTACTATTTCGCTCTTCTTTTACATGTCCATTCTTAATATGCAACAAGAAGCAGCCCTTCATCAAGCTATAACAACAAAAGTACACTTCATACACTTTACCCCTAGGGTCGATTCCTCTTTCTTAGCTTCCATGCTTGATTTTTATCACTCCACACTTTCACTTGTCTCTTCGGCACACTATCACCATCACACTCTACATGGTTATCAGGTACACATCTCTTATCTACTTTATGTTATTGAGTATTCACTCAACAACATAAAGTGGGTGCAAATGTAGACACAAAATCACGCACTTGGGTACATTTATAGGTCTTAATCACATACTACTATTCATATAACTCCTAAGCGAGAAAACTAATAATTGTCAGCTATCTTTGGCCTCTTTACTTTGTTTCTATTCTTCGTTTTGGTCTTACATACCTTACATCCCAGTCGGTATTTCACTTATTTATCTTTTATGACTCTAGACACCAAAGCACCCAAGCACCCTCATCCTTTTGGCTGCCTCGACCTCTTTCTATCTTACTCACTCTCTTTAGGCTTCTTTTATCTTTTGGGCATCTTATTTTCTTATGGGTCGACCTTTTAGTAAATTATGAAATTCAAGCAAGGGAATCATATAAATACAAAGTTATGTGACCAAAATAAAGGACCAAGCTCTAAGCATCTATTACCATCACCTAAGGTTGCATCTAAAGGCATTTTAAGAGTATCAAAGGCATCCATCTAGCACTCACACAAGGGACAAGGGGCTATATTTTCTACATACATGCATAGGAGGGAAAGATCATTTTGTCATCCACATGTCTATTTACATTGGTAAATCTAGATTTCACTGTTATCACGTGCACTTACACAAGGGCTTCCTAGGGCACAATTTCTACACACACACACACAAGAACTACACGGAGTCTGAGATGTAGTGTATCACTCACTTGGTCATAAGTTTGCTCTGTCGGGTGATTTCGCGGTCAATCCAACTCCCATTTACACCCTTTTTTAGGATTTTATGTAGTTTAGGTTTTACAGATATCATTTATTTTGCATATTATATGAGAATTCGGCTATCATCCAGTGTCATACAAGTGACCAAATGTGAAGGTTAGCGACCACCTTGTGACACAAGAAAAACTAGTTTTCGAGTTCCTACGTGATCATAGCGCCTAACAAAGGTCCCCGGTGCCTAGGCACCCTGGGCCTTGTTTCTGGCACCCTAGTCCAAGATCATCTGAGAGTTCCAGGATTTTCTGAGTTCGATTATGATAGTCTGCTCCTCCGCTCATCGAGTAATCCATCCTGAATACTTGGGGATCAATTATGAAATCAACTAAGTCTTATACCCTCTCTCTTGCGCTTAGGGTTTCATATTTCTTTAGCTTATTGATTTTGTTAGATATGTACTTTAGCGTTTATTTATCATACGTGACTCTACAATTAGGGTTTAGCGTTAAATCCATATTTGTCAAATCAATCACCTATCTCGCATTTTATGTTTTGAATCACCCAACCACTCCTTCTTATCCCTATGTAACCATAGCATGCTAAATCAAATCGAAACCCTAATAGGGCCTCATGTCTCGAGTTGTGCATCATCCCCATCACCAAATCAACGGTCCTCCACATTTGATGGTGACCCTATCGGAGCATCGATGACCTTATAAATGCATCATAACCCCCTCCTCAAAGAGGATGAAACTTTGGAGATTAGACTTTTATCAAGCTTTTGTAGATTTCTTTTCTTCTTGTGAGCTATCATCAACATCTTGGAGTCATCTTGGATCCCTTTCTTATCATTTTTTGAGATTTCAAGCTTAGAGTTTGTTTGGAGACCTAATGTAGACATAAAATCACATACTTATTACTATTTACTATACCGCCAAGTATGTTGTTTTATATATGGATCTTGCATAAGAAGAGTATTCACTGATGACCTATTTCATAGTCCATTCGCTTGTCTTTTGGTTTATATTAATTTTATCTTTCACACTTCTCACTCGTACTCATGATTGTGGTTAGGTCACATGGATCCATGTTTGTCGTATTCACTCGTTTGTCGTCACTTGTTTCGGACACTAGCACCCGAGATTGGACACTAGCGACAAGCGTTCCTATCCATCTTAGGTACTGTGTCTTCTTTATGTTTGATCTTATTTTTGACATTTGAGGTGGCCTTTTTGGTTTTACCTCTCATATACCAAGGTATTAGTCGTCATATCGGTTCATTAGTGTTGAAATTCAAGCAAGTGAACCCTTTATAAACACAACATACATACCATTATATGGGCGAGCAATTCTTATCAAGAGCTATCTATCTACATATCTCAAGGGACTGCATTTTGGTGCATTACTCTGCATACACACTGCATAGGAAGGGGAGTTCATTATATTCCATCCACACATTTGCATTTTATCTAGCTACCGCCTACTATCTTGGTGTCATTGGCGCAAGGGAAACCTAGGAACACTATTATACACACAAGCACATAGAGTTACATTGGGTCTTAGATGTAGTGTGGCGATCAGTCGTAAGTTCACCATTGTGACAACTAAGGATAGTTTGACCCCTCATTTTGCATCTTTCTTTTTAGGATTTGATGTCTTTTTAGGGTTTTGTAGGATATTTGTGTGTAGATTTACAGGTACCTCGGCGATCCAAGTGTGACATAAAGGTGACCAAAAGCAAAAAAAGTGTGAAGCCCTAACAACATTGTCGGAACTAGGTTTTGACCATTTTTGTAGACTCCAACGCCCATACAGAGGTCTTGGGCACCCGCGAGCACCCCTATCCTTACCTAAGTTCCCATGTCCAAGCATCATGAACATCCCCACATTTTTCTAAGCCTGATTACAACGGCCCGTGCTCTTGTTCCATCACATTTTCCAGTTCAGAATCACTTTGAGATAAGCAAAATTGAGATAAGTGCCTTATCCCCCTCATTTCCTTTCATAGTTAAAATTAATAAATTGTCTAGCATTTATATTTCATTTTTATTAGTTATAGCATATCTTTACATTCATATTTAAATAAAATATACATATTTTATTGAATCATTTTGGTGAACCCGTAGCTTAGAAATTCTTGCCCTAGGATCCACTAAAACCCTAATGGTTAAGGATAGTTCTTCTCCTCCTAGGCTAGTCATGCCTCATGTGAGTGTCAATCTTATCTATGATGAAACAACCATAACTGAACTCACCACTCTATATTGCAATGTTATTCTTCCAAATGACACTCAAAGACAACTCTTAGCTAATGAATGCAATTTTCCTACTAGCTTTGATCATTCCACTATTAACATTGTTTCTGATCCGACAAGATTTTCTGGTTATAGACCTTGTTATTTAGTCAGTCACACTCCACCTTCTGTTATTTCTAATGAGAACTTAGATGATGTTATTATTAGTTTTATGCTTAATCTTGATGATAATACTTTAGCTAAAACACAAGATGACAATAAACATGTGCATGATGTTGTTTCTCATACTAGTTAGGATGATTCTATAGTTGCATCTCATACTCCTCCCATTTTTGAAAATGTTTCTAATAGTGCATCACATATTAGTTCTCCTCCTCCTTCATTATATGTTGATGATACACTTAATGAAATCCTTGCATTTAAATCTTTATCGATATTGGTGATACACATACTAGTCATGATTCTACTTCTTTGCATATTGTTGAATGTGAATCCCATGCTCCACTTTCATCTTCTTATGAGGTTATCTCTAGTAACATGCATGATTCATCTCCTTCTATAACATCATCTCCTAATGACACTTCTAATGCTAGTCTTACTACCTCTATCAACACACCATGTGCTTCACTACATGTTACTTCTTTGCACCTACACCTAGTGTGACCTTAGTATCGACATCTTCGATTTATTCTCTTAATATCCCCATGATCACACATAATGGCAAGCTTCAACCACTCAATACATTACTCACATTTTTTTTCATTCCAACACATGACATTTTATTACTCATGCATGTCATTTGGTCAATTGAAATCTCAAGTTTAATCTCTTACACTTGAAAGCAAATACGTATATGCTTCTATTGATAACAATACTTTACATGACAACCCTATTCCAAAAAAGATTCGCAACTCAACATTCCCTATGCATTTCATTATGCCTACATTTTCTTGCTTTGATGGTACTGGAAATCCATATTTGCATCTTAAGCATTATTGTCTAGCTATGGCTTCTTATTCTAATGACTGATTATTGATAAAAGCCTTTCACCATATTCTTACTGATGATGCTCTGTAATGCTACATGCATTTACCCTTTGGATCTATTAGTACCTATTGTGAGATGGAAGAATCTTTTCTTCATCACTTCATCCTCAACAATGGCCCTAGAGTCACATATGATCATCTACTTGGCTTACATCAAGGAAAAACAAAACCTATCATTGATTACATTTTTGCTTCAATGCTTGCATGCATCAGTTAGTCTTCCAACCCATTGACCTAGAAAAGTAATTCATCTTCTATCATGGCTTGATTCCCGCTTTAAAACAACACTTGTAATATGATACATGTGAATCATTCACACTCTTGTGCTATAAGGTCATTGATTTAGAACATGATCTCATTGTTGCACATGTCATAGATCCTCCTCCTATAATTGCTACTACTACACCATCTAGTTATTCTCCACTCTCATTTGTTGAGCTTCCTCCTAGATATCCATCCCCTCCACCTCGTAAGAAAGTCCAGTCTTCTCCATTGCATAAGTGTCCTTTATCTCGTCCTCTACATCGGGCTCTACCTCGGACTTCAACATCTCCTTTGTGGGAGCCATTACACTTTTCTCATCACGCTAGACCTCATGATGTGTTACATGTTTTTCTTGACAAGTGTTTGATTTGCTTACCTTTTAATCAACATCATCCACCTCATCACTTACAATGCCAACATGATCGACCTTACTACAACTATCATTGTATCAATGGTCATTGCAACAATGACTCTTGTGCCCTTCATAATAAACTGCAACAATTAGAAGATAAAGGTGTCATTTCCTTTGGCTCTTGCTCTCGTGAGTGGTCTATATCTCCACTCCCATGCAAGTGTGTTGTTACTCCCGATGATTTTTCTTCCTCATTTAGTTCTAAGATCATTTTTCATCCACCGCCATAGTTTTTTTCTCGTGCGCACTCTCCATCTCATCCATCCACCGCGCCATGCTACTACTACACATTGGCTTCCTCGTCCATCCTCATCTAAACTTCCCACTTCTCCATCTCCCATCATTAGCACCATTTCACATGGCATTCAGTTCAGTTCATACACTCATGTTGCTTACACCCCACATGCTTCCACTGCTCCACACCCACTTGGTCTTTGGTAGGTGATTTTATCACCTTACCCCCCAATGATGCACTCGTGTTCTTATGGTTCTTACATGATTGTTGAGGGATTTGTTCTAATAAGAACCTCACTATATCTTTGCGCTACACATTATATCGACATATCTATCTAATGTACACTATCATATCACTTCCCGATGATACACTCTTGCTTTATGGTTCATTCTTGACTACTAAGGGTCTTATATAAATGAACCCTTATCATCTTCACACTAGGGGCATCACTATTCTCCTCCCCCTTCTTCATCATAGTGATGAGGTTTGCTTCACTACATTGTTATGACCACCTCATTTACATCTTGTTTCACATTATTCATTTCTACTTCATCATTCATACCATACACTTTTTCATCATTTATCTATAATACATCACAATCATACTGCATACATCACCTATAATCATATACATTAGCTCGTCATTAATCAACCATTATGCATTGATAATCATATCAACAAAACAATCATCACAACATCACACATCGAATATAACAACCATAATCGACACATCATATGTCAACATATGCATATCAAGTCATCACATCGCATGCTAAATAAAACATCAAGTACCACGCACATACACCAATAGTCTATATATCTCAATCAAAATAATAGTTACAAAATGCCAATCTTTGGGGCAACCTCTCGTACATCACTACATATCATATCTCATCATCAATATCACTATCTACCACTACGGGAGTTCTAGAACTAGAAGATTCATCTTTGCTCAACTGTGCCGTTGATCACCGCCCCTATATCCCTCTACCTATCAATGCAATAATGTCACCTCAGTTGACTGCTCCACAAAATGACCTTGTAGCTCCACAAACCATGCGAATACATCATGTGTTAAGGGACCTCCACCCGTAGCCTCTCTAGCTCGTTGCATCTCCTCTCGTGCCTCATCCCTCTCACTAAGTAATATGGTATATGTAGCCATCGTCAATGCTACTTGGATCAAATAAGTGCACATGATCACCCACGATACCATCCACGCGCTATAGCATTCCACCACATATGAGTACATCGGTGGGAACATTCCACATTAATGTGTGGATATATGTGTCCACAATCAGCGACCAATACACATCACCTACATCCATAGATCAACACATTAGACAACCATGAAAATTACGTAACCGCATAACCAATGATATCATTGTTGTTACGCTATCAGTGGCATGTTCTTTCCCTCTATTCCTCCCCCAAATGAATGCTCCCACCGCATCTATAAAAATTGGAAACAAAAATACCCACCAATGTGACACCCACCATGCACGATATGCCTCCGTACACCCCGCATCATCCACATCTATCGGCTCTATCGCTCTATCTGCCTTGTCTAGCCCGGGGTTATTAGTTACACTCATGTGGGCCTGGTCTAGCTCCGACCCTCCTCGGTGCCCTAATGGCCCTCACCCATACATATGGCTCTTGGGCACATCTTGGGCCATACCAAACTATCACAAAACATGTTCTTCTTGGAATAATTCGGTCACCCCTAGAAATCGGTCCTTCACCCACATAGTCTATCATAAATATTAAAGCTCTATTGTTGGCCATCCTCTATAGTCTCAGTATGGCCTCCATATCACAACCTATGGCCCTATGTGATCTAACATTACTCTATAGTTATCTCGTATCTAGGTCTAAAACTTCATGGAAAACAACTTATATCAACACATTTAAAAAAAAAATCATACTTACTAGCTCAGTTGTCGTACGTGACGCCACAGCTGCCGCCACCATCTCAAACCGACTCAATCGTGGTGCTCTCACTTGACACATCCTTTCCCACCTAGAGCTCAAAATCACACTTGTGTAATAATCAAAGGAATTGCCTATTTACTATTTATAATAATTCTTCATTACCTACCACGATATAGTCATTATTTGTGCTTACTTTCTTAACTAATACATATTACACCACTTCAATCATAACTTGAGCATCTGTTACTTTTATTCATGTCTCGTTTGCATCGTTCTCTTCAACATTCCGCCTACTATCATATCATACACATTTCACAAACATTGGAATTCCTCGACAACATTTCAACTCGATATATACATACTTTTACAATATCTATACATATATTCACTATTTCATCATTGTACACTTACTTTCGGTTCAACATTGATTCTCATATTCACTTTCCCTTTTGCCAAAAGGGGGCATACAATCAGGGTCATCCTATAATCCCCATCACACCATTATGCAATCATCGTACATCTCTAATTCCTCTTTTCAAAATTTCCTCATACATTACACAACATTTCACACCACTTTCTAGCGATTCCCCTAATGACCTAATATGGGGGCAACAAGTGTAAAATCTCTCCATGAGTAACCAATCAATCAATCACATACATTCAAATCTCGACAACACAAACTTTATACTATTCTATTAGTCGATCAACACAACACAACATATTTATCCTCCCAAATGACCTAACTTGGGAGTTATATCACCACTTTCCTAGATGACCTAACATGGAAGCCATCTCATACACATTGCAGTGACACCCCTAGAGTGGGGGTAATGAGATGTCATTGCCTTTCCTATATTGTTCCTATGTGAGTTTTCATGTTTAATCAAATTGGATCTAAATCAATAAAATCTTATTTGTGTTCGTCTCAGAATCGCTAGATCTTTTAAGGATGTAGTTAAAGTTGGAGAGTAAAACTATACCTCTCTCCCTACACTCTTCCTCTGACGGCAGGATGCACAAATCCTTAGTTTTCACACACACAAAATTGGGTTGGCAACTGATCACTCCTTACCCAAACACATCTCCATCAATGAAAACATCAAAATATCCAATCATTCAACACCGTAATCATCAATCTCACTTAGTGTTCCTCATAACGGTCCCACGTCTCTCATTACACCGCATGGATCAACACACTAATCCATGGTTCATCATGTTATGTGTTCTCATTCGACACATACTTTTACCACATATGTGCATACTTCTACAACATGGTATTCTCCAGAATTCTCGTAGGTATGCATCTCTATCTACTTTATGTTACCAAAATTTTACTCACCAAAGATAAAGTGGGGAAAATGTAGACACAAAATCACACACTTACTATTATTTACTATATTACCAAGTATGTTGTTTTATATATGGATCTTACCTAAGAAGAGTATTCACTAGTGGCCCTTTCTTATGATATTCGCGCAAGCGCAAAGATGCACAATGGTTCGTTGGAGGTTTGATTACCCCTTTTAGGAGGGCATTATCACATAAGACATACATTGATCCGTGTAAAGCACTTGAAGCGACCTTTACGCGTGAGGTAGTTAGCAATATAGATATTGGGGTAAGCCTATTTTTAGAAGCATAGATCACAGCTATGGCAAAGTAGTTAGAGAAACTATCGGCAAATTCAGCACATGAGACATGCACAGGGATTTGGTACACAGATTGTGAAGTAGAAGGTCACACAAAGGATAGTTGTCCTCACATATCGATGCACTCTTTGTTGTCAGATTGTGAGATATGCCATTTAAACCATGATGTTATTCGTTGTCCATTATTACAATGTGTGATAAGGAAGAATGTCTCTTGTTACTATAAAATTTACAGTCCACGACTCATGACACGGAAGACTGCCTGATGATTGGTCAGATCCAGGATGCTATAGATATTGGTGTATGACAGACAAGAGTTTTAGATAACTCTAAAGGAAAGAACGAGCATCAGGATCGGGATCACAATCAGGCGTGCTATGATCGGAATGAAGGGAATTTTGAAGGCATGGCAGAGGTCAAGGATACCATGGTGGATTCGAAGGATGAGGCTATGGTGGTGGAAGAAGCAAGTTCCCTCGTGGAACATGTTATACATGCGAGATCTCCTGACCACTACAGGCATGAATGTCCCAGAATATTACATGTTCTTTATGTGGAAAGAATCATAGTTATGAGGAATTCCTAGACTTGTATGAACATCTCATCAAGTAACATAAACAAGAAAACAAAGGCGTAAGGATGGTTAGGATACATCACGCTGTGGAAAATCAATGGATGCCTAAGTTGGAAGTAGAGTCCGAGGTGTTGCAAGTAAAGATCACTACCCGCACTAAGGCAAAGACGCACTGCAGAAGCATTACAGCCAAATCCTACCATCACTAAGGAGGAGGTTTTACATGCACGGTACCCAAATCCTGCCCATTAGAAGGAGGTTTATCAAGAAACCATAGAAGTTCTCATAAATCTTTAGGGTGAAATATAGTATTTAAAGGAGCAATCACGAAAGATGGAGCAAAATAAAGCATCGTAGACGGTCCAAAATGATATGGATGACTTGAGAGAAGTGAACAAAATGTTGCACTAGGAAAATATCATTCCACTATTAGGGAATTGGTTAAAAGGAAACACTCCGCACACAAGTCTACGAGGCTGACGGGCAGATCCTGCATGTGAATCTCCCCCTCATAGCCTAGATTATGACAAGGAAATCACTTTGAATGTTGTTATGGATGGGTGGCTATTGAGTAATATATTGATTGATACAGGTGCAAAAGTCAATGTTCTTACTTTAGATGCATGGGTACAAATGGGGAGACCCCCATTGTAGTCATCCTCTAATGTATTGTTCATGGCTAATCGGACTAAGGCCACTCCCATTGGAGTTTTAAAAGATGCATCCATTACCATACAAGGAGCCAAGTTCACTTTGGTGATTTTGAGGTTTTAAGCTTTGGTATAGTCGAGATAGTTTCCAGCTCTATTGGGGCATCCTTGGTGCTATGCAAATAATGTTGATCTTCGGTTCAACAAGGGTTATATCAATTTTGAAAACAAGGAGGAAAGGGTCATTATCCCATTAATAGATGGCAAATATGCGCCCTATGTTGAGCCCTTGAGTGAAGAAGACCTGAATAGGATTTATGTATGCATCATCCAGGATCCAGAGGTGCTTGAGCCATGTAAAGAAGGAATAATTTAGTGGGAGGATGCATAGTCTATCAACGATACTACAAGTGTTGCTTGTGATAATTGGGCTCATAGTACTTATGAGTTGGTGGGGCGTGAAGTAAAGTGTATATTTTCTAACAATTGCAGACCGCATTATATCAAGAGAATAGGTAATAACTCGGTACCTTATTACACCAGAGAAGGAGATCCTATGGTATTCCTGTGTGCCATGGAAGAACAGTGGATAGACCCAATGGAGAGAAGGAATATGCTCATGTATACCCTACGTGGGATAGTAGCACACTAGTGGGTGGCCCGCAAGGATAATCTTATAGGATGGAATGAAATTAGGATTACTCTTAGCACTAGGTTCTTTAGGGAGCAATGCACCTACTCAAATTTGCACTTGCCATGGTAATAAACCTATTTAGCATCACGTTCGAAGTGTGAGAGACTCGGAAGAGGGGCGGGAAGATTTACCACCTTCGCTATGGGTGCACAAGTTTTATTCCACTTTACAATGTTGAGCGTATTTGGTATGTATATGCAGATCTCTATAGAGAGACCGGAAATTGGTAGGACTTAATTGCAGGAGTGACTCAAAAGTTTGGCTTCTTTGTCTACCAAGCCTCCGATGGAAGAAACATTGAAAGACATAAAGTGCTTAACTATGGGAGATAGTGCAAGGTGAAGAACTTCTTCGAGGAGTTATTGGATGAAGAAGACTCAAGAGCGCATTTTGTTGAAGACATAGAGGTTGATGCCACGCTACTTCAGCGCTTACCTTGAAAAAGAAAAAGGAAAAATGGTTTACTTAGTGGATGACAAAGAAGTAGAAAATATGGATGTCAATCATTCAACGGGTAGGCGGGAGGTGTTGGACCGGTGCGAGATAAGACCATGCATGCCTATCACAAACCTATGAAGACAAAGAAAGTGAATATTGGATTAGATGTTGAGCCTAAGGAGGCCATAATTGGAGACTATTGGTCAAACTCTGAAGTGGAAAAAATCATAGAGTTACTACGGGATTATCAGGACTTATTCCCTCAAGGGTACCATGAACTTAAAGGTGTGCATGAATCATTAGGGGAGATGAAGATAAAGCTTAAAGAGGGTGTGCACCCAGTTAGAAAGAGACCCTACATGATGAACCCCAACTTACGTGAAAAGGTCAAGGAAGAGATTGACAAAATGTTGAAGTCTAGGATCATCAAGCCCCTAGACGAGTTAGAATGGGTTAGTCCAATGGTGATCAAGATATAAGAAGGATGGTCGATTAGGATGCGTGTGGACTACAAGGAGTTGAATGTTGCATGTGTGGTGATCCCTTTCCTACATCATTTCGAGGAAATACTAGAAGGTGTTGCAGAGTGTGAAATTTATTCGTTTATAGATGGGTTTTCTAGGTATCATCGGGTTAGGATTTCCCAAGAGGATCGGGAAAAGACTACTTTTACTCTCGAATGGGGTAGCTTCGCCTATACTATAATGCTCTTTGGTCCGAAAAATAAGCTTGTTGTATTTTCGCACATACTTGTTCAAGCGTTCAAGGACTTTATTCACAACTTTTTATAGGTCTATTTAGACAATTGGATGGTGTATGGACTTGTTAAAGATCGTTGTGATAATTTGCGCTTAATGTTTGAAAGATGTAGACATTTGAGTATCTCTTTGAACATCAATAAGTGCATATTTGCTACACCATTTGGAATCTTTGTTAAGACACATAATCTATAAGGAAGGTTTGTTGGTTAATCCAATTAAGGTTGCGAGTCATTATAGGCTGAAAGAGCCTATCGGTCGGAGTGAGGTGCACAAATTCTTGGGTCACACGGGGTATTATAGAAAATTCACAAAGGGATATGCCAAGGTTGTTACATCTTTAGAGGAGTTATTGAAAGGAAAAGGTACGTTCTCTTCGGGAAAACCCAGCAACGCGCATTCGAGACATTAAAGGAGAAACTTACTACTGCGCCTATTCTGTGTTTTCCTTTATGGGACTAACCATTTCATGTACATGTGGATGCCTCTAGCACAGCCATTGGTGTGGTGTTGGCTCAGCCTGGAGAAGGTATTATAGATCATCCTATTTGTTTTGCTAGTACAGAGTGTGAAGCTTTTCAATGATCTATGTGCTACATAAATTTAGACAATACCTACTAGCTACACCATTTGTCTTTTATAAAAATCACATGGCATTGAAGTATTTGGTAAATAAGCCCATTTTACAAGGGTGTATATGCAGATGGGTACTCTTATTTCAAGAATTTGATTTCACAGTTGTGGTAAAACCAAGGAAAAGTAATTTTGGACCAAACCATTTATCTAGAATATAGTCAAGAGAAGAAGCACAGGCCATTAAAGATACCATGCATGATACGATTATGTATGTTACAATGAGCACCATCAAAATTACAGGACATTGTTGTCTTTCTATAAACATGCATGGCACCAGAAGGGATGAAATCCTTAGAGAATAAATAACTTGATATACGCACAACACCCTATATGTTGATTAGCGGTGACCTGTACAAGTTAGGTCGGGAAGAAGTATTACATCGTTGTGTATTGGAACATGAGTGCACATATATTATGGAAGAAGCTCATGGTGGTATTGCAGGTGGCCACTATGTAGGTGATGTCACTACTCGCAAGATTCTACTCATTGGATTATGGTGGGAGACCCTATATAAAGATTGTAAGGATTATTGCAAGGCTTGTGATCATTGTCAGCATCTAGGAAACCATGTCAACGAGATGAAATGCCTTTAATATCTATTACTAGTGCTAGAACCATTTGAGAAATGGGCTATAGATTTTGTGGGTCTGTTTCACACGGCCATGCCTTGCGCAAGACTGGATCGCACTATATCATTACCCGCAGTACTATCGACAAGGTGGGAAGAAGCAACACCTACAAAGGATTGTACACCATGTCTTTGCATCTAGGTTTCTATGGGAAAATATTATTACAAGGTATGGATGTCCTTTAAGTTTGACTAGTGATAGCGGCACACATTTTATTAATGAGACAATCGAATTTTAATGGATGAATTCATGATTGCACACCATATCATCCTCGAGCAAATGGGCTGCAAAAGCATTCAACAAAATTTTGAGCCGGGCATTGACAAAAATCTATGATGTTGGAAGAAAATATTGGGATGATAAAGTATTTGCGAGTACTTTGGGCATATCGAACAACATATAAAAGGTTAAACAAAGCCACACCATTTCAGTTAGTATTTGCATGATGCGAGTTCTTCCTATGGAATTTATATTACCTTCTTTACATATTGCGTGTGCTAGAGGTCTAGTTGATGAGCAAGCATTAAAAGAACGGATTGAAAAGTTAATCAAGTTAGATGAGTGATGAGACATAGCACGTTGGAGTCAAAAACAAGAAAAGGTGAGGCAGAAAGCATGGCATGATAGGCACATCATGGATAAAAAGTTTGATATTGGACAGATGGTGCTCCTTTATGATTCTAAGTTTTTGTGCCATCCAGGAAAACTCAAGGTACATTGGTTGGGTCTGTATGTTGTCACTCACATACTTGAAACATGTGCTTGTCAATTAGAGGCACTTGATGGAATACGATTACCCGGATACTTCAACGAGAGTAGGCTAAAGCCCTACTATAAATAAGTCTTCTTGGTGTTTGTAATAAGGCAGTATTGCCATTTAGATTAGGTTTTCAATTCTATATTTCCTTAATGTATTTCCTTCTTCGTCGTTATGCTTTGTCAATTTAGTTGGTGTTTTTTGTGTAATAAGCACGTTTACGTGCGAGAAACTAATTACTACTCGAAGTATTTCTATTTGCGAGAGGATTTGCACATACCCATAGTGTGGGGTAGGTTATTGATATCCAAGTAAGTGCAAACAAGCCAAGTAATCGTGTTGAGGTGCGAAGAGTGTGAAACCAGATGTGGAGAGAAGTTTTGTGTGTAGGAGAAGCTTACATTCCCATAGGTGAAGGGTTTGAGCGAAGACGAAGCATTACAAACAAGCTAGAGCACATGATTTCCACTAGGGAATGGAGATTTGAACTAGGGTTTCAACTTACTTGATTACGAGAGGAAGAAAAGAGAGATTTTCACATGGCACCGAAGAAAGCACCACGCGGCAGAATTAAAAGGAAAGAAGAAGGTCGAAGTGGAAGAAGAAATTTCTCCCAAGAGTAATTTCTAAGAAATGCAGTATCTAGAGGGCATGATTGTGGGACAAGAGTGGGATTCCCACATCTGAAAATGTAAAATCAGTGATTACAACCATTGTACATTACATAATAAGAAGGATCTTGATGCGTTGTTGAGCACAAAAACGAACAAGCGCACAACAAAAGATATGCCAAAGATATACGATGACGCTAGTGAGAAGTTACTAAAGCAGATTAGAGTCTACCGGTTTGTACGAGATGTCATACTTTGGAAAGTACGAACCATTGTATTGATGGTTGATGAGCAGATTCCATGAGGACTTCTTCTACTTCACCGGATGGAGGGTTAGAATCACGAGTTGCCTTGGTTTTAATAGTAACAAGACTAAGCGCCTCGGGAGCAGATTTGGAGAGTGATTTAATTGATAAAGCCACAATCCGGAGATAAGGAAGGAGTTGGGTTATACCAAGGGTCCACGCCGCATGGACATTGACAAATTAAAGAAGTACCCAATCGTACAAATAGTTGCCCATCTTGTGACAAAGTTGAATGACCAAGAAAGATGGTCACAAGTGAATACAATGTGGTTGCTCGTCACAAGGAAGATGTCTCAAGGAGTGGTCTACAATATTGCGGATCACATAGCAAATACAATCATTGAAGAAACACGTACATGTGATAGAATAATTTCGGGTGCTATTTTTATTGTCTTTGGTGTTTATGGAAATCGGGGTGCCCGATGGGCCAAAGGAGAAGATTTGGGAGTACCCCACGATACACAAATCTCTGGCATAAAGATTTAGTAAATACTTATGCGAAGGGACCATGGGTGGGCCACTTAAACAGAGGGTGGAGATGTGGTATGATAGGATCCGCACGGTATTTGAAGAGGAGTGGAGCATACCCAAAGAGTTACCTTCGGTGGTGGGTAAGGTAGTACAGTTTGCAGTTTACCAACATTTTTGCATAACGTGATTTGCGATGAAGGATGGGGCTTGGAGCCCATGGTGTAAACTACCATATGCCTTTACAACAAGATATTTCCGGGCATCGATTCACCGGTTTTCATATGCACAATGCTTAATCTTCAATGCAGACAAGGTAGATTGCGACAACCATACACTGAGAAAGACATATGTCTATCCAGGGCGGACTGCCTACATAGAAGGATCATCTCAGATATTATAAATATGAAGCCTATAATCTTGGTAGTTGGGGACACCGGAGTAGCACTTATATACCTTCAACTCAAGCCCAATCTGGAGAATAATAAGTATGTGGAGACTAATTTCACGCTCCCAAGGGTCGTCAAAAGGTAAGCATACAATGGAAAATGTTCCAGCACCTAAGCCCACAGAGACAATACAAGTAGATGATGAAGAAGAGGAGCATGAAGATAGTGGTGGTTTAGAGCATAGAGGCATGAGGCAGCCTCCAAATAGGGAATAAGTTGAGCACGTAATTACTCCACCCCTGACCACAAATAGGAGATGATGAGGATCTCGATGCAAAGACAGGAGAGCGCCACTTCAAAAGAGTATTAAAGAGAACAAGGACCCCCAAGGTGCTACTCCCCAATCCATGCGCATATCACCTCGAATATCTCCACAAAAGGAGACAATTGAGAAGAGAAGAAGGAAGTTGAAGCTGAGTGAGGAGGCGGAAGAGTCTGAGGAAAGTGCGCCCAATTCCCCTACACCTCCAGAGAATGTGGAAGAACCAAAAGATGAAGATATGAAGGATGGAGAGGAAGGAGAAAAAGTGGCATATGACATAAAGACCAAAACTGCATTCAAGGTACAACAAAACAAGCTCCAAATCTTAATGCTCAAATTCCTAAGGGGCCAAGAATGAAGACAACAAGTGGAGAATATGCTCCACCGGTCATGGGCTATGTTGAGGACGCAAGTAAAATTGTTCGCGCCTGTTTTCAAAGCACAATGACACAAAAGGAGTTGTATGGCTAGGGAGTGATGGATGAAGATATGGTAACCATGCGCACAAGGAAGCAACTATCATGGTTGATGCACACACACATGGATGAACTAGACTTTGATGTATATGAAGAGTCATGTGTATTAAGGAGGTTAAAGAAGACACCTCAATCTAGACACATAATAGTAAAGCTTATTGTTATGTTAGATGAACAAGTGAGCAATGCTTTGGTGAAAGTCTCAACAAAAGTGGCACGACAAAATATTGATAAGGTTACAACAATTAGGCGCTCGGTGAAGAGCTCAAAACTAAGGATGCATAAATAGCGCACCTAAAGCAAGAAAAATACTTAGCACGAGAAGAAGAACGTTATTTTCATCGGGATGACGAGAGGAGATTGGGGACAACATCATGAAAGCAAAGCCATACTTAGATCCAAAGGTACCCAAAACATTTCCTTCGGCAATGTATTATGTAAGTACCTTGGTGGACTTAGTGCTTGAAGATGAACCTCTGCGCATGCCAGTGCAAAGAATCCAGAGTAGGAAGTAGAGCGAGAAAAGGCTTCAGTGATGAGAAATATTGCATCATATGAGGGGTTGCTTCAAATCTTGTAGGAGGAACTAAAGAAAGCTAGATCAAGCATTGAATATTTGTATAGCCCCAGAAGCCGTTATAAGAACCATGACCATTTTGGAAGACAATGAAGTCCTGAAAGCCATGAAATATGAGACCTTGGGCCACGTATAACGATTAGCACTTGTCAAGCAGAAGCGCAAGGCCCTTACAACAACTCAACAACCACGCAAAGAAAGGTTGGATGAGCTTGGGAAACTCATTGCACAAAAGATGGACTTACTAGAAGGAAGAATGACTACAATGTACAACATTGTGTTGGTCTTGCAAAATGAGAAAGTAGAGATTGCTAAGGATGAGCTAGAGTCAATTGCAGTGGATATCCCAGAAAAGGCAGAGGCCGCACTCAATGATTGGCAGACTTTAGAGGTGGAAATAAAAGAAGAATATCCAGAATTGATTCTTCAGGTTGAAGCAGAGGATGTTGCAAGGTAAAGACATTCTTTTATTCATCAAAATTCTTTCTATTCTTCTATTCATATTCTTTGATTCATTTTGGAGACAACAATTGTCGGGACGACAATGCATTTAGTGTGGGGTAATGTTGATCACCAAAATATGTCACTCGGTGAAGAACATACTGAGAAGATTCGCGCGAGAAGAGTAGAGCGCATTCAAATGCACGGAAGGATCGGAAAGGAATCATGTGTTGAGGCGGAGACAAATTCAAGACTTAGTTTGCTTTTATGATGATGAGCTATTTTTGGAGATAGCGTGCCGAACACACAAATCGGTTAAAGACTTGCACGCGACACTCATTGGTAATTTTTGGAGGATCGGCTATGAAGCACTTTGCATGGATGTGGGCTAAAGATAGGATTGTGAACTGATAGTTGACTAAAAGAGATCTATTGTTAGTATTCTTGCATGTAAGCCTATTATTGTAAAGGTGCATGGCTAATAATAACATGCAACCTATTTTGGGATTAGATAAGCGGTGAAGGGCAAGTCCCCACCCTTATAAATATGTAGTGAACTATGTAGCATAACGAGAGAGAGGTGGGGGCGAGTTATTGTGATTTTATGCTACAAATTGGATGCACGCATGAGCGTACACTCATCAAGTTATTGTAAGGAAGCTTCTGTGTATTATTGTATTTAATATAATGGAGGTTATTGGCTGAATCAAGGTGTTAATCATGGTTATAGTTTATTATTGCATGAATGATTTTGATATGATTATTGTTTGATTCATGATACTTTAAGATTTAGATATGAATATGTTCTATAGAATGTTATATTAGTTATGGATCTAAATGCTTCAAGTCTTCATCATGCTAACATCCTGCAACAACAACCCTAAAGAGGGGCCTGGTACCTTTACGCGCTTCAGGTGAGCACTCGGTCTAGGTGAGTGATGTGCCAGTGCGCCTAGGCTTTTATTGGTGAATTCTAGGTTGCATTAGTCCATTCGTTTGTCTTTTTAGTTTCTATTGCTTTTACCTTTCACACTTGTCACTCATACACAGTTTCGTCAGTCACTGGGGATCCCCGTCTATCAATATTCACTCGTTTTTGTCACTTGTTTTTGGACACTAGTGCCCAGGATTGGATACTAGCACCAAGCGCTCTTGTCCATCCAGGCGCATGTGTCTTCTTTATGTTTGATCTTATTTTGATACTTGAGGTCAGTATTTTTGGTTTTCCCTTGCATATCCCGAGGTACTAGTCAACATGTCGGATCATTAGTGTTGAAATTCAAGCAAGAGAACCCTATATAAACACAACATACATATCATTATATGGCGCAGCAATTCTTATAAATGGTTATCTATCGACATATCTAAAGGGACTATATTTGGGCACATTACTCTGCATATACACTGCATAAGAAGGGGAGTTCATTCTATTCCATCCACACATTTGTATTTTATCTAGCTACCGCTTGTTATATTGGCATCATTTGTGTGAGGGAAACCTAGAGCATTATTACACACACAAGCACATAGAACTACATTGGGTCTGAGATGTAGTGCAACACTCAGTTGTAAGTTCACCATTGTGACAACTAAGAACAATCTTGTTGGCTAGATTTTTGCATAACATCAAACATAGGCGGTCATGAGATAAATATCCCTCATTTAACCGGTGAGGCTCCCGTGTCAAATTTGTCAATATAAATTTGTTATTATCTATCGGGGTTTTACTTTAACCACTTAGTTCATGAACCATAACTAAGAAGTTACAAATAGTATGTTAATTGCTCAAGAAAGGAAGTATTTTATAGAAGAAGGAAGTAAAGGAAAATAGAGAAGAAATGGGGAAGATGTGCATCCCAATTAGTAGATAGCAGAGCTAATTGCATGCACATAGAACAAACTTAATAGATATGAACACAGAATTATAAAACAAAGGACTCTAGATCTAGATCTAAAATAACACAAAGTTTATCAAGAGATCTAAGATTCAAAGCAAGAAACACAGTACACCGTGACACAAAGTTCTCCGAAAACCTGCTCCTTTGTATTCCTTTGCTCCAAGTTGCTCTCAAGGGTTCAGCACAAAGTCTAGAACACAAGATTGCTGCTTACAAATTCTGATCGATTATTAACCCGAAGGTTCTTCCTCTACTTATAGAATGTAGAGGGGCAATTACAAGTTGGAAGCTTTAGTTGAACTGGCACATGTGGAAGTCGGAAAGAAACAACTGGCAATCTTCCTCCTGGAATTCCTCTTTGCGTGACATGTATGATTTGCAACTGAAAATAGAAGCTTCTATTTTGCACGTCCGCCACCTATCTCCAAGTAGTTGACTTCTTCAAGTAATGGCTTTTAAACCAATCACTTAAGTTGTATAATTGAATTATCGCTCAATTACTTTGTCGGAGGAAAGAAGAAGGAAGAGGAAAGCTGACTTTGTCGGAGGAAAGAAGGAAGAGGAAAGCTGACTTTGTCCTTTTTCATGTCTACATGCAACTGATTCAAACTGGATCTAGAAGCAGCTGGATCTGGAAACAAGCTGGAATTGCAAGTAGTTGGAATTGGAAGCAAGCTGGAATTTTGCCTTCGCATTGTCTTCTCTTTTATCCTTGAAGGTTTTGCAGTTCTTCTTCTTTTCATACATGCATCAATGCAAGGTTGGTCGTAGATAACTCATCATCCTTATTTTTAATTGCATATGAGCAATTAAAAATTCTGGAAAGCACTCAGGGTGAATGAAAATTCAATGAAAGCTTCAATTGGAAGATGAGAGCACATGCACAAGATCTTGGAAGGAATTTTCCACGCACTGTCTTCTTCACGGGCTGCATTCGAAACAAGAGGATGAAACCTTTGTGCGAGAAGCTTTTGCAACTATGAGATCTCGGATGCGGATCGCATATGGATTTGCATCGCATCTCGCATCTGCATCTGGATATGGATCTGCACCTGCATAACAAACTTTGGCAACAGGCTATGGATGGAAAAGCTGCAACTCGAATAATTCCACTACTTTTAATCTGCACGCATGAGTGAAGTTTCTCCTGCACGCATGAGTGAAGTCTTTCCTGCTCTGGATTTGTCTATCAATTTAGCAAGAGGTTCTCGAGCCTAGATCCATGTCTCCAATATCTGTAAATTTAGAAGTGATGCATGACTCCATTGTGCTTTCTTTTTCATCTTTCTTCGCCATAGCTTTGTCTATCTTCGTCTGAATAATTCTTTTTCTTCTTACTTGGCCGGATTTCTTCAATACTAGTGCAGATCTGGACAATTCTTCAGATTTAGAGGATATATGCAATGTATTGGACATTGATAAAAACTCATTTTCCTTTGTAAAGCACCTGTAATGAATTCCTGTAATTCCTTCTCAAAAGGGGCTGCATTAAATAAATTAAATTTATTTAATTTTGGAATTCTATTTCCAATTGATTTATTCCCCTTTGCTTTTGTTGACTTTTCCACAAGCACGGGTGCCTGATTGGGTGAATAAATATTAACAAATATTTATTTAATGCATTATTATACACCCAAGGTGGGTCGCACTTTTTTTGCATAATAGAATTCTATTTTTAAGAATTTCTAACAATGGGATTTTTACCGCAAGGCAGATAGGAAATCCCATGATCCACTTAAGTGATTTGACTTTGACAATGGGATTATTTACCTGCAGGCGGTGCAATAAAATCCCATGATTTCACTTAAGTCACTTTTCTTTCATTTCACCATGGGAATTTTTACCTGCAAGGCAGCAATAAATTCCCACACACTGCGACCTCTAACTTTCCCACTTTGCGACTTAAGTGAATTTTATATCACGGGAAAAAGTACCTGCTAAGCAGGTATAAAATTCCCACCTGCCTGTTGCTTCTATTTTTCCCACTGTAGCTTAAGTGAATTTTCTATCACGGGAAAAAGTACCTGCAAGAATGACAGATAAATTCCCACCGCCTCTTTGCTTCTATTTTTCCCACTGCAGCTTAAGTGAATTTTATAACACGGGAAAAAGTACCTTGGCAGGTATAAAATTCCCATCATGCCTACGGCTTCTATTTTTCCCATTGCAACTTAAATCCTTAGTTTTCCAAAAATGCACCCATCCCATGCAGGGGCTTTGCAATCTGCACAACTTCGCTTTTTCCCAGTGATCCAGACCTCTGATGGCGACTTCCTCCAGGCATAATGTGCGTATATGTTTTCCAGCTGCTCTAGGCCAAAAATCAGGCTTACCCGGTAAAGGAATTGTTCCAGAGAAATTTCACAGGAAACAAAACGGGACACCACAAAAACACGAAAAATTGCCAAAAGTTACAAATAAAGCCCAAAACTTATTCCAAGTTAAAACCCTTCTGGTACATAAGAGTAATGACATATTCACTCATAATAGAGTTAAAACAGAGCGCAAATAGCCTCATACGGGGCTCAAAATAATTAAATACAAATTTCCCGCAGATAAATCTCAACGACAGAATATAACAATTTTGGGCATCTAGGTATTTCTTTGAAAAAAAGGCTAATATGGCTCTTTGGGATTATCTTGACACAATACAAGAACTTTCAGGCAATAAAAACACAAAACGACCCATTATTTTAAAAGTACAAAAAAATTTCGGATAGGGTAGTCACAAATTTCAGGGTGAAATCTAGGTGACACCAAATCGACCCCTCATTTTGCATCTTTATTTTTTAGGATTTGATTTTTTTAGGGTTTTACAGGAGGACATTTGTTTGTAGATTTACAGGTGCCTTGGTGATCCAAGTGTGACATAAAGAAGACCAAAAGCAAACAAGTGTGAAGCCCTAGCGACACTATCGGAACTGTGTTTCAACCATTTATACTGAGACTCTAATGCCCATATAGAGGTCTTAGGCACTTGTGGGCGCCCCTATCCTTGCCCAAGAGCTCATGTCTAGGCATTCGAGCATCCCTACATTTTTCTCGAGCACGATTACAATGGTCTCGTGCTCGTGTTCCATCACATTTTCCAATTTAGACTCACTTTAGGATAAGCAAAATTGAGATAAGTGCCTTATCCCCTCATTTCCTTTCATAGTTAAAATTAATAAATTGTCTAGCATTTATATTTCATTGTTTATCAGTTATAACATATATTTGCATTCATTTTTAATAAAATATATAGATTTTATTGAATCACCCATTGTTTCATCAAACTTTGAGGCTTGTTCGTCATCTTGGAGATCTGTCATCACCTCTGCCACTCTTATTTCTTTCTTATAGTCTAAAGCCATCTATCGGCCTTCACCAAACCCTAATCCCTGGTCACTTGTCGATTCTTCCTTGGTCAATGTCGATTTGATCCGAATAAACTCTTTTTCCTACAATATGTCCCTCTTGCCATCAAATTTTCTACCTCCACAACATCTAAACCCCGTATCCTTTTTTGTTTTTCCTATCCGACACCCTGTGGTTTTACTTTCTTATCCTAGTCGATCAATTATACTTTGGTCGTCGTTGCCACCCAATTTGCATCAATTACATTTTCATCAACCAAATTGACTCGCAATCTGCATATATTTTTGTTTCTATGCTTTTATACTAGATCCGGGACATCTTTGAAGATCCAATAATCAATTCCGGATATGTTACGTAATGCTCAAAATTTCAAGAGTTGAAAAAATGAGGATTTTTAACACATAAACATAATAACAAATTACACAATTGTAATCGTATAGATTTCTTTAACCAAATTCATTAATCATTTTTTCTATTTTGATCTATCCAATAACATCCATGTAAGCCATGTGCAGATGAGAAGGGTGTATCTAAATCTCCACAATCTCCCTTCGTCACTACTTTGAGTGACAATTCTTACTAGCATTTTGGCTCAACCTTTTAAAGGTTATGGGAACTATGTGAAAGTCCTTGGGTCTACCACGAAGCTAGTTTCCCGACTTCGTATTCCGTATCCGACCATTGTCTACCTCATTTTTAGTACTTCAACTTCCCGTGATCAAAGTTACTGCATAATTTTTATTTATTTAATTGGAAGACTAGGTAATCAGACAATGCACAACCATCAATGCATTACTTTGGCCAAAGTTATCTGCCGTGCAGGTTATGGCTAAACTTAAGACAACACACTAGTCTTATGAGTTTTAAGTCTTCCGCCACCTCACAACTATGTCTTTCACAGTTATCTAGATCTTTATAGTTTGTTTTTATTTTATTTCCAATTAAACCTATCTTGCAAAAGTTTATATTGAGATAGATGCCAAAGGCCAACAAGGATCTAAATGAGATAAGTACATTCGTATATCTTTGAAATGTAACTATATCAAAGATTCGCATGTACTTATCCTTAATATGCCTAATGGATCTTTTCATCTATTTATCATCCCATTTAGTCTCTTTTTTTTCCCGATGTTTGATTCTTTAACCTCAAACTACCTTTTTACAACGATACTCTTCCATTCTCTATACAATAGGATTTACAATCTTATCATATTAATACCAAGTTTACCAAAAGGCCGAATTAAATATATATTAAAACATGTATATTTAACTATTCCTTCGATTAACTATGCCACTAAGTAGCTTGTTTAATTTAAAAATTAAAGACAATCGATTATTCAATAATTACCCAATTATCGGCTTCATACGTTGATAACTATCAAATAAATATATTCAACAATTTGTGAAAAGTAAGATTTCACAACTCAAGTATTCATCATTTACTCATATTGAGATATTATTACACACAAAGTAATCATCTCTTTATTAAAATCATATATTACATATGTCATAAAGGCGAAATATATAACCGGTATAATAATTCTCACATAGTGAGGTTTGAATATTTACAATGGGTCCAAGATCCCAATAATTCAGCCAAAAATTCAAGGATATCATCCTTTCACCAATTGAAATCCAAGTATCTCATTTAGATCCATGCTACGACAAAACTTCACACGACATGAGTTTCCGCACATCCAAATGTAACGGCTAATGGTCTGCAAGATGAAGTAGTGGTATGATGTCATTCAAAATGAACTGGCATGAATATTAACTCCATTTTCGATGTAATTAATTAATAAAATATGAAAGGATATACATGTTGTTTTATCAACAAGCACATGGTAATACCGCTGAAAATGGATTACTACGGTTTCTATAAAGATACAACTATGGAAGCACACAAATAGAACAACCAATTTCTATTTCAGCAATCATGTTTCCCTCTAACCACAAAGGTCAATACATCTGTATTCCAACTTCAATCAATAAGCATTTGACATTTAAAATTTCTACATAACTTCGTAAAAACAAGATGATTAAGAAGAGTATATTTTTGATCAATGAGCACTCTACAAATTAGCACAAATATCACCATATTTACATCACTTTAACATGTTCTATCTGGTAAACAAACAACCCAACCAACAATATAGCAACACCATGGTTACATCATTTAAACATACTTTTTAGTACAAGAACAACTAATAATTTCTTTCATAAGATATCATTATTTAAAACCCGAGTCATGCCTCCAATTACTCCTTGGTGCATCTCGATCAAGTTGTCCTGGCTTTCATGCCCTTACCAAGACAAGTAATTTCTTTTTCACTGATCTTAAAAGAATCTAAGTCATATTGCCAGTGGAAGTTACAAGCTAAATGCCATTTTTTTGTAATTATTCACACATAACAAGACACCCTCATTTATACATGAACCAATTTAGTGGTCCATAATAATAAAATTTCTGGAAAATGCAGCCCCATGCAAGAGCTTTGACACCCACAAATTATCATTCAAAAGATCTCAATAAATTAAAAATCAGACCTGCATATAACAACCAAGAAGAAAAATATAAAACCCCAACCGGTTGCATACCCATATTGATTGGGTTACCCAAATCGATTCCTTTATGCAAATTGATTTGTATACCCAAATCGATTTGTTTACAGAAAACACACAACCAAATTTCGATTTAACAAAATGAAAACCCACAAGCACAAATCAATTTTAAACACATAAATTCACAAAACGTTTTCCTTCTTTCTCGCATAGAAAAAAACCCAACTCTTTTCCTTTTGGGTATAATTTATTATAAGGCAAAGAAGAAATTTTTAACCTTTTTTTTGTATTTTTGTTGATCAAAACCCAAAACCCCATCTGCGTATTTTTTTGGGTTAGGTTAAAACCACACAAAGAAAACTAAAAAGAATACAAAATCCATCAATTTCCTTTTCATGCTTCATCTCCAAACAATTAAATCAAAAGTTGTCCACAATTTTCTTGATTGCCATTAAAAATAGAATGTGTATTTCCTCTTTTTTTTACAAATAATGTAGCAGAGAAAGGAGAAGATATTCATGCCTGAAGTAAACCTAGAATTGGAAACCTTCTACTCTTCCCGCTCCAATAAGTTGAATCTTTCTTTCCTCCAAAACTCACGCAGTATTCCAGAAGGGGAAAATGAAAATAGACGAAGGAAAAATAACGGAAAAAATATAATGAAAGAACTATATTTGGGTGACATATTGAAGAATTTTGGGCTTAGAATGCTTTGGTACATGTTTTATTGCATGCCACACACTTGTGCCATGTGAAGGTGTTTCACTTTATGAAACCCATAAATTTCAATAACTAAATAAAACTTTTGGCTTACATGCCAAATCCTCTAATATATATATATATATATATATATATATATATACATATATATATATATATACAAGTCTCGCATATTTCAACAATATATTACCATAAAAATTAGTTAAATTTCCGAGGTTTATATAAAACATTCCAATATGAAAATCACCAAGTCCGTAAATAATAAATTGAATATTCTCATACAGATGGCTTGATATAGCATTATCAAATAAAACAGAGACAATCATCATCGCGGTGATGCAAAAGTCGAACAAAACAAAAGACAACCAAACTGATTTAAATAAAGTAACCGGAATACAAATAACGAAAGATTTATGAACCGTTTTACCTATGATTAAGACCTAATCATGTTTTAAGAAAGATCATCAAGGTGGGTGCGAGGTTATTCGTTCCGCAGTGTCATGCCCCACAATAGAAGTTGTGGGTCATGATATGACGAACCAAATGAATTTTACACCCAATGATGATCTCGTCTAATCTTGTTTAGACTTAACCATACTTAATTTAACTTACAAATTTTTTTGGGATGTTACATACTCCACCCCTTAGAATAATCATCATCTCGATGATTTCAAGATAAATAGATAAACTAACCCATTATTCATTTGCTGCATAATTATATTTCAAATCAGCTTAGAATTTATAGCAATATTATTTCGAATCATAAAGGTCACAACAACCCTTTTACATATAGAAAATCAGTCATATAATCAGTAGACATAATAGATTATTGCCTAAATGATAGATTTTCGGGGTCATTAACAAAATCTTCAACAATAAATATTAATCAAAAAGTATCTTAGTCCCAATATTCAGTTGTAGGCTTATCTACAGAATTTTCTTATCTACCACTTTTACAGAAAAACTGAATTTAGTACTTTAACAAAACATGTTCATAAAAATGAGTCAAACAGATGCGGAAAAGTAGTCTGGATATCTTCTAGATTCTCCCAAGTGGCACTTTCTTCAAAATATTGGTCCCCTTTGGACCTACATTGTGAAACCTCATGGTTTCTCAAGTGCAACTTTTGGGTTTATAGTATCCTTATAGGATCAACCGTGATTATTCCCGGATCGTAACCCGCAATGAATCTCAATTAAGTACATGTGTTAAATCAGGTACATATTTCTTAAGCAAGGATACATGAAATACATTATGCGGCCTGGATAGAGTGGGAGGCAAGTCTAGCTTGTAGGCTATTGGTTCAATGACCTCTGGGACTTCAAATGGTCCTACAAACCTAGGAGATAATTTGGCTGACTTGCCAAATGAAATGGAACTCTTTTTAGGTTTGACCCTAAGAAAAACTTTATCTCCCACGTTAAACTTTATGTCAATTCTTTTTAAATTTGCATAACTTTTATGCCTATTTGTTGCTTCTTTCAATCTTTCTTGGATTAATTTAACTGTTTTTCCATTTCGAAAGCATTTCTAGTCCAATCAGTACCCTATCTTCAGGATTATCCCAACTTATAGGTGTTCTACACCTACGACCATATAAGGCCTCAAAAGGAGCCATCTGAATGGAAGAATGGTAAGTGTTATTATAGGAAAATTCAACCAAGGGAAGATACTCTTCCCATTTGTATTGTTGATCCATGCAATACATTCTTAGTAAATCTTCTAACACTTGATTTACTCTTTTGGTTTGACCATCAGTTTCCGGATGGTAGGCAGAACTTATGTTCAGTTTTGTCCCTAAGGCAACATACAAAGTCTGCCAAAATCTGGAAGTTATCCTTGAGTCCCTGTCTGAAATTATTACTTTTGGAACTCCATGTAATTAGAAAACTTCTTTGCACAAGCCTTTTTGCAGTATGGGTGAATTATCTCGCTAAATTACCCGCTATAAAATGTGCCACTTTAGTTAACTTCTCTACAAATACAAGTATAACATCATGCTTATTTTGGGACATAAGTAGAACTTGGATGAAATCCATACTTATAACTTGCCATTTATATTTTGGCACGTTGTGAGGATATAATAGTCTCTTTGGATGTAAATGTTCAGCCTTTACTTACTGACATTCCAGGCATTGTGAGACGTAAAGAATCACATCATTTTTCATCTTTTTCCGAAGTATTACTTTTTTATGTCCGCCATCATCTTTGTTACTCTTGGATGTCCTGAATAGGGAGCATCATGAAATTATATCGTGACTTTATTTTTGAGTTCTTTACCTCTGGTACATATATTATGCTGTTATAGCGCAAAATCCCATCTATTTCCATATTGAAACCATCATACCTTTTTTCCCTTGGATCTTTTTCTAGAGTTGTCTTAACATGATTGTAGTAGGGGTCATTGGTTAACTCATTTTTAACTTCATCTTTGAATTGGGTTCTTAATGTAATTATAACAACAATCTGCTTTCTGCGACTTAAGGCATCAACCACCCTATTCTCTTTTCCCTTAATGTAATTTATATCAAAGTCATAATTTGCTAGGAACTCCAGCCATCTTCATTGCCTTGCATTTAGATTCGGTTGCGTAAAAATGTACTTGAGCCCAAGATGATCTGTTTTGAGTTCAAAAGGTTTTCCTAGCAAATAGTGCCTCCATACTTACAATACGCATGAACAATCGCAATGAGCTCAAGATCATGTGGTGCGTAATTTACTTCATGCACCCTCAACTTCCTACTTTAAAAGCTACCACATGCCCATCTTGTAGTAGTACTCCGCCAAAACCTTCCCGTGAAGCATCAATTACCACTAAGAAGTTCCCATTTGGATATGGAATCTTCAACACCAGAGCACTTGTGAGGCTACCTTTTAACTCATTAACGGCTTCTTCACACTTATTGTCCCAAAAAAAATTTGTACCCTTCTTTTGTAAATAAGTGATAGGTCCTGCTAACCTAGAGAAGTCCTTTACGAACTTTCAATAGTAGCCTGCTAGACCCATAAAACTTCTCACTTCATGCACATGCACGTCCTTTAGTCTTGGCCATTCCATGATGGCTCGATCTTGAAGGGTCCACCGAGATTCCTTCTTTACTTAATAATTGGCCTAAGTATTGTACTTTGTATTGATAGAAAGCACACTTAGATAATTTTCCATATAATTTATGTTTTCTGAGAATTCCCAGCATAATCCTTAAATGTTCATCATGTTCTTCCTCATTCTTGGAGTATATTAATATACCATCGAGAAAGATAAGTACAAATTGGTCTAAGTATTCCCTAAACACGTTGTTCATCAAGTTTATGAAAGCGGCAGGTGCATTTGTTATACCAAAGGGCAAAACTGTAAACTTGTAATGCCTATACCTTGTTCTAAAAGCAGTTTTATGGATATCTTCATCCTTGATTCACAGTTGATGATAACTGGATCTAAGATCAATCTTGGAAAACACTTTTACGCCCCCCATTTGATCAAATAGATCATCGATTTAGGGTAATAGGTACGATTCTTCATTGTTACCTTGTTGAGCATTCGGTAATCAATACAAAGTTTGAGGGTCCCATCCTTCTTTTTCACGAAGATAACCGGTGCACCCCATGGTGATATACTTGGTCTAATAAGACCCAAGGACAACAATTCATGTAATTGAGCTTTCAACTCAACTAATTTAGTTGTTGTCATTCTGTATGGTGCCTTGGAGATTGGTTTCGTTGCTGGTTTGACCTCTATTGTGAAGTCAAATTCACGCTTAGGTGGAAGTCCGGGCAACTCATTTGGAAACACATCTCTAAATTCCCTTAGGATGGGAAATGCTTCAATTTCAGGCTCAATTTCCTATCCCAAATTTGTTATTTTTATAGCATATAGATGGCAGCCCTTCCGCTTTTCCTTTTTAGCTACATGGTAGAAATCTGCCTAGTGACAAACTCTCTTTTAACACCCTAAACACTTGTTGTTTTCTGCTGATCATCGCAGCAGGTTACACTTTTCCCTAAGCAATCCAAGGTTACATTATGTTGACTTAACCAATTTATACCTATGACAACACCATAGGATCAAAGAGGTGCCACATGTATGTTTAATCTTGTCATGAACTCAAGTAATTCTAGTAGTGCCTCAAACAAACACTGATTCACTCTGTGTACAACATTATTTTCATATTTTATAGTCCAAGTGTGTTCCATGTACCTAGCTCTTATTTTGAGCTTATCAACAACTTTAGATGAAACAAAACATTCTGTTGAACCGGAATCAAATAAAATGAAACAAGTTTTCCAAAAAGCTTACCTGAAGTTTCTATTGGAGTCGTTTACTTTTCCACTTGCTTATTATGGACTGTAGCATAAATCTTATGTTGTTCCCTCTTTATTTACCGTAGTAAATCCCTTCTTTCAAGTTATTCCATTGTCCTCTTTGGACAATTGTTAGTGAAATGATCACCACCGCACTTAAAACATCCTCCCAATGGTCCTTTTCTCTCAATCGTATTCTGGCTGAAACTTGTTCCTTGTTGCCCATTTTTATTATTATTCACAACAATTCTACCCGCTATTCCTCTTTTATTGTGTGCTAGAACTTTTTGTTTCCCTATTTCCATCTTTGGTTTACATGCGGTTGATGTTTGAAAATTGCTATTTTTCCTTCGTTTTCCTCTTTAGAGGCATAAATACTCCGCAGCTTTAGTTCTCTCTTGATAGCTTTTTCAAACATTGTTTCCATCGAGGTAGGTCCATGAACATCTACCTCACCACCAATACTAGGATTCAATCCCATTATAAATTTTCTCATTCTAAACTTCTCATCCTTTTGATACAACGTAACATATTTCAACAATCGAGTGAAACGTTCCCAATATTTTGTAACTGAGTACTTTCCTTGAGTTAGATTTTGGAATTTTGCCATCTTTTGGTCAAAGTATAGCTGAGGTAGCCATCTTTGATGGAAGTAGGCCTTGAATTGCTCCCATGTGATCATACCAGAATCAATTCCTAGTTCCATTTTTCGGTTATCCCACCAGGAAGATGCTTCACGAGACAATTGGTAGGCTCCCCATACTGCTTTTGTCTCCTCTGAAAAGTCCCTAATCTCAAAATACTTTTCCATTTCAGAGAGCCAATTTTCAGCACCATCCCCAAGAGTTGTACCATCAAATTTAGGTGGGGATATTCTTTTAATGTCCCTTGCTAACTCAGCAGCCAACCTTGCTTTCTTATTTGCCCTTTCATTCAAGTGCTCGGGTTGATCATCATATTGCTCATCACCCTGATTCTCATCCCTACGATCCTCATTCTCTTCACCACCCTGACCTTGTTGTTCTAAGGCAACAACTCGCTCGGTTTCGGGTGTCATTCAAAAATTTGATGATTTCTTCTTACTTAGCAGCCGTATTATCCGGCATGTCATCAATATTTACCCCACTGTCACTTGCCATACTAGCTCTTGTTGCCGGCCTAGCCACAGTTTCCTATTTTATAAAAGAGGATACTTTTATTAGAACGTGTGTCCCATTAATGTCCAAGTGTTTGAGCCTCTGGCTTTGATACCAAAATGTAACGCTCAAAATTTCAAGAGTTGAAAAAATGAGGTTTTTTTTAAACACATAAACATAATAACAAATTACACAGCTGCAATCATACATATTTATTTAATCAAATTCATTAATCAATTTTACTCTTTTGATCTATCCGATAGCATCCATGTATGCCACGTGCGGGTGAGAAGGGTATATCTAGATCTCCACGATCTCCCTTTGTCACTACTTGAGTGACAAGATTGCTTACTAAGCATTTCGGCACAACCTTTTAAAGGTCATGGGAACTATGTGAAAGTCCTTGGGTCTACCACAAAGCTAGTTTCCCGACTCCGTATTCGATATCGACCATTGTCTACCTCATGTTCAATATTTCAACTTCCCATGATCAAGTTACAGACAATTGTTTTTATTTAATTAGAGGACTAGGTGATCAGACAATGCACAACCATCAATGCATTACTTTGGCCAAAGTTATCCGCCGTGCAGGTTACGGCTAAACTCAAGACAACACACTAGTCTTATGAGTTTTAAGTCTTCCACCACCTCACAACTATCCCTTTCATAGTTATCTAGATCTTTATAGTTTGTTTTTATTTTATTTCCAATTAAACCTATCTTGCAAGAGTTTATATTGAGATAGATGCCAAAGGCCAACTAGGATCTTTATGAGATAAGTACATTCGTTATGTTGAAATGTAACTATATCAACATTCCGCATGTACTTATCCCTTAATATGCCTAATGGATCTTTTCATCTATTTACCATCCCATTTAGTCTCTTTTTTCTTGATGTTTGATTCTTTAACCTTAAATTACCTTTTTACAATGATACTCTTCCATTCTCTATACAACAAGATTTACAATCTTATCATATTAATACCAAGTTTACTAAAAGGCCGAATTAAATATATATTAAAACATGTATATTTAATTATTCCTTCGATTAACTACGCCACTAAATAGCTTGTTTAATTTAGAAATTAAAGACAAATGATTGTTACAATAATTGCCCAATTATCGGCTTCATACATTGATAACTATCAAATAAATGTATTCAACAATTTGTGAAAAGTAAGATTTCATAACTCAAGTATTCATCATTTACGCATATTGAGATATTATTACACACAAAGTAATCATCTCTTTATTAAAATCATATATTACATATGTCATAAAGGCGAAATATATAACCGGTATAATAATTCTCACATGGTGAGGTTTGAATATTTACAATGGGTCCAAGATCCCAATAATTCAGCCAAAAATTCAAGGATATCATCCTTTCACCAATTGAAATCCAAGTATCTCATTTAGATCCATGCTACGATAAAACTTCACAAGACATGAGTTTCCGCACATCCGAATGTAATAATGACTAATGGTCCTACTCGAGAGTAGTTGTATGATGTCAGTTCAAAATGAACTGGCATGAATATTAACTCCATTTTTCGATGTAATTAATTAATAAAATATGAAAGGATATACATGTTGTTTTATCAACAAGCACATGGTAATACCAATGAAAATGGATTACTACCGGTTTCTATAAAGATACAACTATGGAAGCACACAAATAGAACAACCAATTTCTATTTCAGCAATCATGTTTCCTCTAACCACAAAGGTCAATACATCCGTATTCCAACTTCAATCAATAAGCATTTGACATTTAAAATTTCTACATAACTTCGTAAAAACAAGATGATTAAGAAGAGTATATTTTTCACCAATGAGCACTCTACAAATTAGCACAAATATCACCATATTTACATCACTTTAACATGTTCTATCCGGTAAACAAACAACCCAACCAACAATATAAAGAACACCATGGTTACATCATTTAAACATACTCTTTTTAGTACAAGAACAACTAATAATTTCTTTCATAAGATATCATTATTTTAAACCCAATCATGCCTCCAATTACTCCTTGGTGCATCTCGGTCAACATGACCAAGCTTTCATGCCCTTACCAAGACAAGCAATTTCTTTTTCAATGTCTTAAAAGAATCTAAGTCATATTGTCAGGCTGGAAGTTACAGGTTAAATGCCATTTTTTTGTAATTATTCACACATGACAAGACACCCTCATTTATACATGAACCGATTTAGTGGTCCATAATAATAAAATTTCTGGAAAATGTAGCCCCATGCAAGAGCTTTGACACCCACAAATTATCATTCAAAAGATCTCAATAAATTAAAAATCAGACTTGCATATAACAACCAAGAAGAAAAATACAAAACCCCAACTAGTTGCATACCCATATTGATTGGGTTACCCAAATCGATTCCTTTATGCAAATCAATTTATATACCTAAATCGATTTGTTTATAGAAAACACACAACCAAATTTCAGTTTAACAAAATGAAAACCCACAAGCACAAATCGATTTTAAACACACAAATTCACAAAATGTTTTCCTTCTTCCTGTACAGGAAAAACCCAACTCTTTTCCTTTTGGGTATAATTTATTATAATGCAGAGAAGGAATTTTTAACCTTTCTTTACGTTATTTTCTTGATCAAAACCCAAAACCCCATTTGCGTATTTTTCTCGTGTTAGGTTAAAACCACACAAAGAAAACTATAGAATACGTAATCCATCAATTTCCTTTCAACACTTCATCTTCAAACAATTAAATCAAAATTTGTCCACAATTTCTTTGATTGCCATTAAAAATGAATGTGTATTTCCTCATTTTTTACAAATAATGCAAAGTAGATAAAGGAGAAGATATTCATGCTTCAAGTAAAACTAGAATCAGAAACCTTCTACTCTTCCTGGTCCAACAAGTTGAATCCTTCTTTCCTCCAAAACTCACGCAGGTATTCCAGAAGAGGAGAATGAAAATAGACGAAGGAAAAATAACAGAAAAAATATAATGAAAGAACTATAGTTGGGTGACATATTGAAGAATTTTCGGGCTTCCCAATGTTGGTACGTGTTTTAGTGCATGCCACACACTTGTGCCATGTGAAGGTGTTTCACTTTATGAAACCCATAAATTTCAATAACTAAATAAAACTTTTGGCTTACATGCCAAATCCCTTACACACACACACACAAATTAATATTTCATACATTTTTTTTTACTTTAGTTGTTACTAGGCTTGATGGTTGAGTTAAAATTAACCTTCATAATACAAGTCCACATATTTCCAACAATATATTACCATAAAAATTAGTTGAATTTTCAGGTTTATGTAAAATATTCCAATACAAAAATCACCAAGTCCGTAAATAATAATTCAAATATCGATAAAGTGGCTTGATATAGAATTGTCAAATAAAACAAAGACAATTATCGCCGTGGTCATGCAAAATTCAAACAAAACAAAAGACGACCAAACCGATTAAAATAAAGTAATCGGAATACAAATAACCAAAAGATTCACTATCATTTATGAACCGTTTTACCTATGATTAAGGCCTAATCATGTTTTAGGAAGGATCATCAAGGTGGGTGTGGGGTTATTCGTTCCACAGTGTCATGCCCCGCAATGAAGCTGTGGGTCATGATACGACAAACCAAATGAATTTTACACCCAATGATGATATCTTCTAATCCTGTTTAGACTCAACCGTAGTTAATTTAACTTACAAGAAATTTTGGGATGTTACATGTTGTCTTCATATCTTTTGATCTTCTATGTTACTGATCATCGTTAACCTGTTTTTGGGTCGCTATCAACCCTATCTTGTTTGCTTCCTTTTATCTCAATTTATCATTATCGATTTCTTTTTCTCAAGTACATCTTTGCATTTCTACTCGCTTATTTCCTACATGTTATCTATTTTTCATTTTCGATCAGTATTTCTAAGAAAAGTGGGTTGACATCCCCCCAAGGAAGCTCATCCCTTATTGGGACTGACATTGTCAACCAACCCACCATATAATCTACTAATATTTTTCTTATTTATTTGTCCTTTGTATTGTGCGGAGTTAGCAAGCTCGCCGTGAAAAGGATTTGTGCGCTCGTCCTTTATCTTCATTACTATCACACATTGGTGGTAGCCTTAAACCCTCCCATATTTGGAGTTTTTGTTTTCTTGTATACCGTTTCATTAACTTGGAACATGAGCGGAAAACCCGTCAAACAGTTTGAACACCGAGGCTAGAAAAAATTAAAAGCAATAGATACAATGGCGCGCTACAGTGTAAAATGCGCTAAAGCTTTTCTTGAACTAGTCGTGCAACTAGATCAAATCACTCCTCTCTTCCTAAAGGAACTAGATGATTAAAATGAACATGAAGATGTGCTCAGACAAGAGGGACTAGAGTTATTAGAGGAGACATGAACAATGTTTCGAGGGAAGACAACCAAATTAGTGTGGGGTGATGTTGTACCTTGAGTTTTTGTATTCTTTTATTGGTTAAGTTCCACATTGGGAACTAAACTCTTCATTATTTAATCTTTATATTCCTTGGGTTGCATGCAAGAAAGATGGGAGAGCCACGAGTAAGAATACCAAAAAATCCGCGTAAGAATATTAGAAGAAACAAGTGTGAGAGTCATAAAAGAACAAAATGAAAAGGTTAGCAAGTGTACAAGTCATAGAAGGAAGCATCAAGATTTGGGATAAGTCAATAGGAAATTTCACGCCTAAAAATGGAACATAAAGATACACGTGCATGTTAAGAAGGAAGCATGTACATAAGAGACAAAACATCCCATCATAAAGAGATGAGATAAGCATAGTAAAAACAATTGTATTTTGAGTTACTTGCATGAAGTTGGCACAAGAACAAGTTAAAAATAGGTGACCTAAAGTTAGAACACGAGGCATATAGGGTAAGGGTATGGCTAAATATATCCACGAGACTTCTAAAGGATTACCATGCAAAGTATAGAACTAGAGTATAACAACATGTGGTATAATCACCACCTCAATGTAATAGTTAAGTGGTAGTTATGGAACCCAAGGGCTAAGAATAGCTTTTGTTCAACTAGTTAAGTACAAGTCCCCTTAGTATATATACCCCTTGTATGGTTCATTATAAGGGGGCATGAGATGATTATTGTTATGTAATGTTTTTAAAGATAATATGAAGTATAGGATGTTATGGAGTAAATGTATTTCTTGTGTGTGAGTATATTAATCTAATGTGTTTTCTTGATTAATGCTTTTGTTTTGTTAACTACCTAATTTCCTTATCATAATGTTAAACATGATGGGACCATTACTCTCTCACGCCTCATGTGAGCACACCGAGGTTTATACTTTGACGTAATGGGTCGACGTGAGGATTTAGACTACTTCGCATACAAATAATTTCCATCATCTTCCACACCTTCGATGAACCAATCAAAACCAAATCTTCTCATTTGACCAACAATCATTCACATATGGTCTATTTTCCTTACCTCAAAATCATCCATGCAGTTGACCCAATAATATTCAATCTAGGAATATGGTGTAACTCAGGGAGATTGAATGTTTTAGGATTGCTTCGAATGTCAAAATCAGCCTTGGATGTGTATGAATAGAGGCTAAGGGAGGCAAATGAAGCTTCAAGATTTGAGGCATCTACAACACTTTTACATGAGTAAATGCCAAGAGAAATGAGGAAGGACACACCTTTTTTCTTGTGGTTCTTGATCCGTATGGACTTAAGCAAATTGGCTACACAACTCAAACATCACTATTTTATCACTGAGATACCTAGGAGTTTGCGAGGAGTGAGATTAAATCCTAAAACCACGATGTAGAAAAAGTGGAGAACTGAGTGAAGAAACATCCATATCTCTCGATCAATGTTGCATCTTGGGAAGATAATTGCAACTCTAGGTTGCCTTCAAGCAATCGAATGACAAACATGGTGAATGCATCATTCACCCTGGAAAAATGATGATTACTTTCCTTAAGATTGAGTTGAGGATACCTTTCATAGGCCGATGCTTTTTGAGAGACATTTTAAGCAAGAGTTAGGCCTTTGATCTATCTTGTGCTCACGAGAGTATACACCAAGTATGAGGTCATCTTGAATTTCCTTGTAGCAAGTAATTAGAACAACTAATGGTGAATGTCATCGCTTATAATATGTCCTCAATATACCACTTGGTTCCCCTCGGTGGCGCGAGGACAAAATGAGCCATCCAATCCTGAAAGTCCTTTGTCATCTCTTTGCACATTACCCGCTTAACAAGATGATTACATCCAAATAACCCTCATGGAACTCACTTCTTGACAAGCTTTTTGGCATACAAGAGGGTTTCCTTCCTTGTTTCAACCATGATCCTAGTGTTAGACCACCGGAGGTATGATCCGTCTTTAACCATTCGTGAGATGCGAGACCATTTAGAGATTATGACCATACTACATTGCTAGTTGGAATTTGCATACACTGTGAAATGCCTTTTGGGGTAAGTACTACAAGGATGGAGTTGTCATCCACCCTTACTATTCTAGAATATGGCTCATATTATTGAGCACATACTAGCACCAATTCTATACTTTGCACTGACAGTGGATAGCCTCCAATTGCAAACAATCCACTTGTGAAGATCTTCTCTTCAACAAGCTCTCTTGGTCCTCCGAGCATCCTATTTTTAGGTATTCTATATCCATGTGAGTGACATCATTGTCACCCACACCTGGGTACTTAGTAATTAAGGTTGAAATAGGATCCATACCTGATAATTTGAACTTCATGTTTCTAAAAATCACCAAGATGAATGAAAATGGAGCTAACAATATCTTTCTCAAAGTAAAATATGAAACTTTCTATTTTTAGCAGTAGGGTCGAGAGATGTTATTTTGGGAATTTTGACAAATTTACGCAATGCTTGTTCTATGAAACTCCTAATCCACTTAGGCTATTTCCATTAATGATGATTTTCTATTTTTAGATAGTCTCTATTTTTGGACATCTACTTTTTTCCAACCTCGCTATTTTAGGACGTTACACGATTGACCTTGTTTGATGTTTCTCACTATTTTTGGATGTTCTGAGTGTTGAAGGTTTGCTATTTCAAGAAACTTACAATTTTTAGAACCTCCCTATTTAGAGCATATGTTATTTTTAGTAAGTGAACTTACTAGTGTTAGATTGCAACGAAACCAACATCATTTTGTTTAGTTTTGGACCGGGATCTTGTGCTCCAATTTTCACTAATTTCCACCCACTAGAACTCTTGAAATAAAAAAGGTAACTATATAGGGATTTGTTTTCAAATTGTTTTATCAAAAATATAGGGCATCCTAGAGTATACAACTGCAATATTCCCAAAGGTGTCTCTGAGAAGAGCAATTTGACAAATTTTCACTGCAATCAGATTTTTGGTTAGAGAGATACAAGAAAAACTTAGTTTTGGAGGCCTCTATGGCTGTCATGGAGAAATTTTGCCAACATTTCTAGTAGAAATCAATGTTTTTCAAGGTATTGCAGTAGTAACAATGGTGAATGGTCGACTTGTGGTGAAGAAATGGTTTTAAAATGAGTTATATTTCACTTTTATGATGTCCTGCAAACTTTGGTTTAACCCCGAGTTAGATGAGAGTTTAAGTGAGGTTTACATCTAGTTTCTATGGTGCAATGGGGATACAAGGAATATGAGGTGCTCCCAAGTGCACCTTGGAGCAAGATTAAGACAAGTGAGAACATGAGAGTGAGTGTGAGTGAGATGGAGGAGTTGGGAGAACACCATGCAAAGTTGGGAGAGGTCACATGAATGATTAGGGGTTGGTGTTTGGGCATGGACGCATTTTCTTGTTCCCTTTGTCCCCCTAGATAATAGGGACAACATGGAAAAAAAATTGGGCCCATGGGGAAGAGTGGATGTAAGTAGAAGCAAGGGGATTGAGTGGTTGAGCACAAGGGTTGAAAAATAAGCTTGTGAAGCCAAATAGAGGTCGCGTGAGTGTTTCGGGGATAAGAATGGGAATGAAGCGCACTTTATTGTCCTCTTTATCTCCTTGGGGACATGGGGGATACAAGGGACACAAAAGTGCACCAATGGTGAGGGAGTGAGGGCATACTTTTGTGTCCCTTGTATCACCCTTGTCCTAGGGGACAACTGAGACACATGAAACACTTGAGACACCAGCTGCTCCAAAATGCACCTATGGGAGGAGTATGACAGCAGTGTGATTTTGTGTCCCTCATTAACCCCATGTCCCAAGTGTCCCAAAGGGGAAAATATGGACAAGATGAGGCCAAAAGTGCACCTTGCCATTTTTGAAAAGCCGATTTTGCATTACTTGCCAAAAACAACCTAAGAACATACATTTTTCGCCCAGAGGCTTATGATGATATTTTGGGATAAATTTTATACTAATTTGACTCCAAAATCCATTTTAAGACTAATGGAATGGGATTCATACCTTTAATCTACTCGTAACTCAAAAAATTGGCTCCTTTTTATCTAACTACGAAGGGCCCTCGCAATATTTGAACTGTCTCAAGAAATCATCACATATTAGATCAAACTTGATGCTCCCATCATGTAGATAATTATTCAAGATTTCTCGGTGCCTATTTTATTACCTTATAAATCCTCATAGAGCTCTCAAAATGATCTGGAGAAGTTAAGGTTCACAATTTGACTACTCATTCCTTGTACTTGAAAACTCGCTTTTGAATAGATCACACCGAATGATCAAAACTTTCCTAAATCTTCCTAAATTGCTTCCAACACCTTCAAGGCTCTCTAATACCACCTTCGGATGCTTAAGACATTTTTTAACTCTTCTAGGGATTGAATACATACTTTGAAATGGCCAAAATTGGTCTTTCTAGGCTTCCTGGAGAACTAGTCTTCTCATTGACTTTCATCGAATGAAATAATGGCCATGTTACAACAATTTTGCTAAATTGTACATGTTAAACCAAGGAATTAGGACTAATTTCAAGGAAAAGGTGACCATGACACGAGAGGCAAGTTGATCAGGAGAGGGATTCAAGGAGATTTGGAAGTAGATTTCGCATTGTGGCTTAATTGTCATGGTGTAAGTTTTGCATTTTTGGGTTAGTCAATTCACACGACAATGAAGCACACCACATCACAATAGTATCACTGGGTACATTCTTTACTTTATAGTTAGCCCACTATATTTGTGTCAAAAGACACGAGAGCACCAATAAGGTTGGTTTAGATATGCATGCACACTCATACCAATGCCATGTTAGCTCCTTGAGGGGATATAATACAACACTTGGATTGGTTTAACAAGGGTTGATTGTTAAGGGTAGTTTATCCTCACCCACACACTATTTTCTCATTTTGTTATCTAGTAATTTCATGAAGTTTGTTATAGGTATCTAATGTATCTATTTGTGCAGATCATTACATGTGGTGCCAAAATTGTGAGAGCCTTAATGACATGTACATCGACACTCATTTTTAGGTAAGTGAAGGGCAAACGAGGTTTTAAAACTCTACTATGCAAATGTCTAAGACTATATAGAAGGATCCAAGACCATACCACATTCCATGGAAAGTTGCATGGTCCTATACATGAGCAATTTTTAGTTCCATATTTAGAGATGAAGCATTTTCGATTTAGAAGAGCTATTTCACTTAGTCTCGCACACCCACATCGTCTTTGTACCACTCACTCGCACAACCGAGTACTCATCCCTTAATGTGTTTTGAGTAATCATTATATCATTTTGTCACAATTGTAAGTATTAAAAGCTTTATTCAAAATTTGTATGATTAATGTGTATTAATTTATTCAGAATATTCAACTCGTAACATTCCTCGCATCTTTTCAATTAAAATATATTTCATGTGTTCATATTTTTAGGGTGTAAATGAGTCATAACATAACATCGAACAAAGCCAAACTTGTCATTTTCAAAGGATGTATTATCATATTTGAGTGTTTACACTTTTATAGTTTTAGACCCGCTTCCTCCATCAAGAAATAATACCTAATGTCAAAACTTAGTTCACCGGTGAAATCACTCGACTCATTATTATGCCGATAGACATTCTACAATGAAAGTGGGGCGACGACGATGGCTTATAATGTATGAATCCAGAACAATCAATCTTTGACCTTAACTTTGACATCCATTTGACATCAATCAATGTTAAATTTGATGTCCATTTAAACATAATGTAGAAGTTATTTCTTTTTGTTTAGGCGAGTTAATTAAAAAATCGTAATATCTTAACCATATAATAGAATTTAAAACATATTTTTAAATTTATCAAAAGATTTTTTCCATCTCAATATAATAATATAATTAAATTAACACCATTTTTCACTAATTAATAAAAATAATTAAAAACTAATAAAATTATTAATCAATATAAGATATAAAATTGTGAAGATATAACATGGAACCAATGCACCATTTGGCCCACAAAATAGTAGATTCTTGAACCAAGTGTAACAAATTAAGAAATAGGTGATATAATAAATGATGTTCACCAACCTAAAAGGAGAGTATCTTTTCCCACACCACATACTTACTCTAGAGTGAAAAGGACACAAGGCATCCCAAGTTGAAGAATAGTCCCCCACACCAAGTCAATGCTCACCTTAAGAGTCCTACAAAACAAGCGAAGGATTAAAAGTCCTCCACAACAAACCTTCTCTTTCGTTCAGGGGAATCATTTTTTTAAAATTTATTTTCTTCCTTTCTTTTTAATAATGGCCACCTTTTACCGACCATATATCCAAGTGTCCGCCACTATAATCCACCGCCACCTTAGTCCTCGGTCACATACCACGTGACCACACGCGGCCGACTTGGCCAGAATTGAGAGCCCCGCTAACTATAACCACCCCAAATCAACCAGCCAAGCCAAATTTGGCGGCACTTCTAATCGTATGAACATAGAAATAAGAGAAAGTTAAACTAGCGGTATATAAGATTCTCCGCCGAACATCTCTCTTCAAACCCTCGCCAGACGTCTCACCAATCGGCCATCAAATTCTCTCTACAAATCTCAATTTCGCACAAATTTCGAAATTTTTTCGTACGCCCATTCAATAGGTGTTGTAAATACTGTAAATTTCACACCTTGCACGGATTCCAGACGATTTTCGGTCTCACATTTTGGTTTGTATAGTTTTACGATTTGATCGAAGCCGATTACGATAAACACAGAAGGGAAAACCCTGTAAAATTTGCTTTCTAGGTTAAGGCAAGGCCTTCAAAATTTGTTTGTCAGGGTTAAGATAAAAACCCTGTAAAATTCGTCTGTTAGGGTTAAGAAATGGACTCTGAAGACGATATGCACGATGCGAATGATGGCTCCGAAGTGTATGACAGCGAAGGGTTCGCTATGGATGAAGACGACGAGGATGACTATGATGACGAAGAAGAAGAAGATTACGGCTTTGTTGAAAATGCCAGCGATGACGACTCCGACGAAAATATCCCCATTTCTCGACGTCCGCAGGTAGTTCTTGCTAATTATTTTGACAAGTTTAGTACATAGATTAATCCCAGGAAGAAATAGCTTTGCGGTGCGTAAATTTATACGCCATTTTTGAGAAAATCGATCGGATACCCACTAAATTCTATTATACCAAGCTGATACTTAGGTGCTCTTTGTGGATAATTATTGATGGGTGAATATTAGGCATTTTGTAAATAAATATGCAGCATTTAAGAAACAAATAGCTGATATGTAAGAAATAAATATCTGCCAGGGAAGAAATAGCGCACAGTTAATGTAGTAATATCGCTAAATTCTATTATATAAAGCCAAGTTTAGGCTAATATCGCAAGTGATATCATAAATCCTTTTATTTTAGCAAATAGATATATGGCAGCGAAGAAATAACTTTTCTGTCATAAGTTTGATAGATGGATTTGCGAGAGTTAGGGATGCCTGGTAAATTCCTATTGCTAGGCTGAATTTGGGTAATATCAAGGGAAGTATTAATAGGTAATATTCGCATACACTGTTTTGTAAGAATTACAGGAAACTCGCTATGTGCCATATATTAAGATGAACTTTGGCTAAACGTCAGACATTTATCAGGTAGATATCAGACATTCGACACATTACTATCAGACATTTAACAAATAAAAATATGCTGGAATAAAAATGTTATGGCGTTGTCTTTGATGACTATGTTGAGAATATTCCCATCTCTCAAGGTCTTCAGGTAGGTTTTGTTTATCATATTCGACAAATTTAGCGTAAATCTGCCATGTTTACTTGTGTTTCGAGTTCAAGCCCTGCTAATAGTAGACAAGACCTTCCATGTGTTTTTGAAGGCTCATGCTCAAACAGACATTCAGAAAATTACATGTCCACAAACATGCTGATATTGGGCAGCATCAAGATAGAGCATTTCAACAACATAAATTCAAGACAGCAGATACATATATCAAACCTAATAATGCCTATTCAACTACAGTGTGAAAAACTAAACATCAAACATCTAACGCAGAGCTGAAATTAGAAGTGCAGCTAGCGAGTGGAGCCTCTTGTCCTGGTTGAACTGCTGCCACAAGTGCTCCTCCAGCTACACCCTGTTGAACTGGAGAACTAGCCCCGCCAAGCCTAGTATTCCCTGAACCTCCAGCTGCATGGCCTCCACTTCACCAACCATTCCATGCTCAAGACCAGCATCGGCTCTTTCTCTCAAGCTGGTGAGCCACCTCCTCCATGCACTGGTCTATGAGAATGCTCCAATTCAGGATTAATGATAACCTGCTCCTGGGCATTGTAAAGCCAAGCTTCTTGAGCAGTTGGACGTTCATGCTGGCTACTGAGAATTGCAGGGAGGTTCAGGTCACCCATAGGAGGAGTTAGAGGCTCCTCATCTATAAGAGCAGGGAGTGAGCATTCAGGAAAGTTAAATGAAGATGCCCCCAAGTAAAAAAAATAATCATCAAGGGCAATTTTGTGTCACTCATCTGTCTGTAGCTGTGCTGCTGCTCATCTTCTGTAGCTGGGTCTTAAAAGCCAAGCCCTCAGTAAAGAACATGGGTCTTCGACTCCCACATTTGCCACCCTGCTAATTTCAAGGTCCCTGATGAAAATATTGCAGAACAGTTGAATAGCGGCTTGCATTTTGTTGCTTGGTTAAGAGGAAGGCGGAAGTGGGTCTGTAACTCCTCGCTAGAATGATATTTGCCCGTTATGGAATTTCCTGAATGGTATGACTATGAACAAAGTATTATCATAAGAGCAGATGAATCGAACAAATTGAAAGGCTATTTCATATCCTCTGTTGAAACCACCCACTTAGAAGAAGAAGCCATGGATGACAATGATGCAGGCTTAATAGATGATCACATTTAAAGGAAGATGCAATGAGAATAAATGATACATCATGATCTGAATATGCTTTATGTCAAGACACTCAATGACTTGGCAAGCCCCATGAAGTCGGGTGCATGACGCTCGTGTCACCCTTTATGCTCATTAAATCTGTTAATGGGTAAAACAATGTCACAACTCGCTATAGAGTAAAAAATTCTAGTGAATTTTGTAAACAAAGAAAAACTACCTGAGAATGGAAGACAAACAAAATGTAATGCAAACCTCCCTGTAATCCTTCAGTGCAAACCTCAGTAAGGTTGTGGAGACTTTGTCTGTGGAACCTTGCAAATGAATGTGGGTGCTCTTGAATGTTCTCCAAACTTTGGATGCAATTGCTACGAACACAGTGAAATTTAGCAGAGTTTTTGTACTTAAGATTCAAGAGGATTTGTAAGCAAGCAAGCCTGCAATTTATAGAGGCAAAAGTAGTTAGAAATTGGTTACATACGGGTGAATGCATATGCTAAAAATAGCATTGGAGGAAGTTACAAACAGTGCTGGGGCATTTAGGGCAGTAAATGGAATTAATTGCAAAAAGTTGCATCCGGAAAGGTGGTTGTACGTGCAATTCAATTGCCCCCACCTTTCTAAGATTCTAGAAGTGCAGTTAACTAGGATAAGGATATGGAGTCTAAGTGGAGTCTAGGTGGATGTTGATCAAGTGGCAGTTGACTAGGATGTGCACACAATTAATTAATTAATAAATAATAATTAACTTAACTAAAGGGGTACTAGGGATTAATTTAGTTCTATGTTACCAAACGTTTTGGATACGGGAGCGGGAGCGGGGTATCCGATACGCGGAAACGGCAAATTTTTTTTTGACCCCGGATACGGCGTAGGATACGGCAGTACAAAAACTATATAAAAATTAAAAAATATATAAATTTCAGCCTTCTAAATAGGAATTTAATTATTAACCACATATTATGCATATGAAAGACAAGTTATAAGCTAAATAAGTGAATAACCACAACAAACAAGCTAGGATACCGATAAAACTTAGAAACTTAAAAGTTTAAAAGTTAAATTAAAATTTAAAATACTTAAATCAAACACAATGTGAATGTCATGAATCTCATGATATATTAAATTCAATCATAGATCAATATTCAAAGCTCAAACTATCTTTCATTGTCAATATTCATCATATTCCTCTTCATCAAGAGGATCAAAACCAGCTACATCATTATGTGGTTCATTAGAACCACATGGGCTCGAACCACTGCACTAGGGCACCGCCACGATTGCACCCCTTGTGCATGTAGGTCTCGTGGTGCCACGTAACTCGCCTCATCATCATATGCTCCATGGTGGGAAATGGAAGCATCCAAGTCAACTATCTCTGGATCAATGTCCCAATGTTTTGTTGACCCTTCCTTGTACTCTCGCTGCTTGTGGGATAAAAGGCGCAAGTTGGAATGTATGTATACCAAATCTTCACCCTTTTAGCCCCCAACTGCATTGCGCTTCGTGAGTGGATGAAATTATACGTACTCAATAAGGCCAGAGGAAGATGAACTTGCAACCTATTAAGGCAACCCAAACTTCAAAGTCAATGCAAAGTTCAACTTCAGATTTAAACACTCAAACTTAAATTTTAAAAAACTAAAAGAAAAGAGAATAAAAATTAAAAACTTACCGTGCAAGACCTTGATCGCGGAGGTCAGTAAGTAAGCCGATGAAGTACCATGGAGGTACCACCACATATGTGCATCCATCTTGTATTTGCTCCGAAGAGCGAGAAGGCTATGACCCGTTTCTGCTATGAAATTGCCAAACTCTACCATAACCTGGTCTTGGGCCTCAGGATCAGGGAAGAGCCTAGCTAATGCCACCATATATCCCTCACTGACTTCCGCATCCCTGTATGGTGCTACCCTCCCTGGCAAGGAAAGGATCTCTGTGCTATAAAATCTAGGAGTCAATGCAAAAGCTAGTAGATGTAATGGGGTGGTCATTTTGTTCCACCGCTCAATGAGGATTGACTTCACTTGTTTGAAAAATATTTCCTCGGGATCTTGTTCTTTTGCATTTATGACGGCTTTTATCTTCTCAATCATTGAGTCGATGCCGTCATATATCTCTCCTAGACATGGTTGATCCGTGTCAGTAAACCGGATCATGCTCATAATGGGCTCCGTAAATCTCAACAGATAACCCACTCTATCCCACCAAGAGTCCTCTAAGATCAAGTTCTTCACTTTTTGAGCCCCTTCAGTGTTTGATTGCCTCCATACAGTCCAAAGATTGGATGTTACCATCCTCATGAGTGCCTCTCGCACCTTCACTAGTCGTCTCAAGACGATTGTGTGTGATGCAAACCGAGTCTCAGCAACCTAATAAGAACGAGGAACAAAAATTAAAAATAAAATTTAAATTATAAAATTGAAAGCTAAAAGAATACTAAAAAACTTATATTAAATATTAAATTAAAAAGAAAGAAAGAAATAAAGCTTGTCCTTACCTTCAGTAGCTCCAACTGCGAGAATGATCTAAAAATGCCCTGTGACATGTGGTGGTTGGTGACAAACATTTGGATTTCTTCAGCTTCTGCATACACTTGCCGGACCCACTCTATTTTGTTTTCTATTTTCTTTAGCATTAAATTCAATGAATGCACAGCACAAGGTGTCCAAAAAATATGCCCATACCGTGCCTCAACTAACATCCCTGCAGCTTTGCAATTTTTGGCATTGTCCGTTATCACTTGGACAACATTTTCAGGCCCCACTGCCTCAATGGACTCAAAGAGAATGTTGGCTATGAATTGGGCATCCTTCACTTGCCCCTCACAATTAACCGCTTTTAAAAACATTGCCCCCTTAGGGCATACTGCAATCACATTGATTAAAGGGCGGTTTCTTGCATCTTTCCATCCATCAGAAACAATGGACACACCAGTTTTGGTCCATGAGTCCCTAATTGGTTGCAAGGAGGTTTCCACATATTTTTTTTGTCTATCCAAAAGGGTGGTGCGGATCTTCTCAAATCCTGGTGGTTTATACCCTTTTGGTGCCTCATTGATGGCTTTCACCATCTCATGCCAATAAGGTGATCTCACAACATTAAAAGAAATACCATTAGCATATACACACTTTGCAATGCATTCATCTGCAATCTCCCTGTACTCATTCTGAAAGGCCTTTTCCAATGGCCCTTTTGTCTTACTTTTCTTTCGTGCAAGGGAAACATCCTCATTTGTGGAGATAGGAGCCACAAATGGATGTGGCATGGCCACAATTGGGGATCCACTAGGTGATGGAACAACTGGAGGCCTTGCTGAACGAGATGAACCTCCTCTTCTGGCCAATGGATGACCCACTCTCAGAGCCACTCTAGCCTCTGCATCCTCCTGCTCTTTGATAAATGCCAAAACATTTTCTCTTGGCACCCCAGCATTATTCCTCCCCCTACATACTCTTATACCATTACCCGTTATGGCACACAAATGGCTTTTCACCCTACTGTAAGAGCCTTTGAATATTCCATCACACTCATTGCATTTCCATTCAAAACAACCACCACCTGCAAGTTGTTGAACTATTGTTACGTGCCTCCATAACGGTGAATTTGGGTCAAAGTCTTTGGCCAAAGATTGCCCGTAAGAAGCGTAACTTGTTGCCATCAGAGAAATACCTACAAGGTTTAAAAAACAAATTAAGCAAAGAAAACAATGGCATGCAATCGTGACCGTGATTGAACAATGAAAATTAAAAAATTAAATGGAAAGAGCAAAATAAAAATGAACATAAGCAAAAAAATGTAATGTGTGAAAGATTAAAAAAAAAAAAAAAAATAGAGGAACAAGGCTAGAAATTAAAAAAAACTTACCTTCACTTAGTAAACCACAAATCAAATCCTTCACAAATCCTCCTTTGCAGCTCCTCACACTCCTCCAAGCTTAGCAATAGCTCCTCACACTCCTCAAAACCCTAGACAAGCACAATGCAATTTTGGAGAGCCACAATGTGAGTTTGTTTGCTTTATGTTATGTTTGTGTGTTGTTCTTTTGTTTTATTGTTTAGATGTAGCTTTTAGGTTTTAGATTAGAAGAATTTATTATTTTTTATTGATTTGCGAGTTTAAAAAAGTGGAAAAAATTAAAAAAAAAATTAAAAACGCGCGTGTTTTTGCACGCGGGAGCGGCCAGGGAGCGGCCCGGCACTGTGGAAACGGCCGGGTGCGGCGCAGCCGCACCCGGCCGTTTCCACTGCTGCTGCCGGGCCGCCCCGGCCGCTCCGCCGCGCTCCGCTCCCGCTCCCGCTCCCGGACGCTCCGCTCCGCTCCCGCCCCCAAAACCCGTTTCCGGTAGAACACTGATTTAGTTAATCTAAAAGGTGCAATGTATATGAATTAATCAATTTAATCAATTTATCACAAATGGGTGAATAACAGGGTGTATTAGGATAACACTGGGAACAAGTGGAAACATGTATGTAATTTTGGGGTGTCTACAAATTTGACACTAAGTTGCCCCGTCTTCACTAAGAGCAACGTCTTTTGACCCCAGCCATATTGAGGCCAAAGTGTTATGGTGATAACCAGTGCTAAAAATGTCATGGTTTATTTAAAGATCAGCAGCGTTATGAAATACAATTCCAAGTGATGACAACAAACTGAGGTATTAAGTACCTTCCATTGTGAAGGATTGTGACAATGTAGCCTTTACAAGAAAGAAGCCTTTTGGCATTGCTCTGGCATGAACTTTGGAGTCCTCTTCAACTTCTAGATAGGTGAAATGTAACTGTTGTTCCAGTTTGAGGCCTTGCATCACAGCTATTGCTTCTATCATGTTGTTTTACTTCAACATTGAGAGTGAATGTATGCAAGCTCGAACCTCAAGAGCATCTGAAAATGCCTCCGTCAACAGCAGGGTCAGTGTTCCCAGGAGAAGCCCTGTCAAAATTGAGCTTAATCAATTCAAATTCAGGGACATCTATTGAATCCTCTCTCTTTGATTCATTGTATACCTGTTACACTTATTGGGAGATGTCTTTATTAATATTGCTAAATTATATTGTAATAAGAGTTTAGGTGAATATTCCAAATGATATCAGAAATTTGTTATTTTAGCAAATAGATATATGGCAGGGAAGAAATGGCTTTGCCATCTTAAGTGCAATGCACAGTTTTTTAAGCATTTTAGGGATACTTGGTAAATCCTGTTAAATTAAGCTGAATGCGAGTTAATGTTGGTAGTGATACATATTGTTAAAAATGTTAAAATATCAGAAAGCCTTTAAGTTTAAACTTAGCATATGCACTCGCATGTGTTTACGATCTCAAATAGTTGTTGCAAGTTAGGTAAAGCTAACTCAGTAGCAGCATTGCTGTGTTTGACCTTAAATGAAACACCTACTGCTTGTTGAAATCAAATGCAGTGAGGCTGCAATTTTAGAGAAAGAAGTCATGAACTTATGTATATATTCGACAACACCTACATATTTTTTTGTTTTGGTCACATTGGAAGGCTTTTCCCTCTTGAGAGTGACTTATAACTTTGTCGGTTCAATCCTTTGTTCACCACTTTGAATTACATAGCCTAAATAAACTTGTGTCATTTTCTTGAGATTGAGCACTGATTGATGCTTGTTTGAAGTTTCCAAAACTTGTTGCATATGGAGTAGATGTTCCTCCTATGTCTTGCTGGAAATCAAGATGTCATTAGTCATTAGTGTACACTCTTATCACACAAGTAGCTGTGAATGTGCATTGCACATCATTCATCATCCTCATGAAGGTGGTGGGTGCATTGCAAAATGGAAATAACACATGTAGCCACTCATACGATCCTTGATTTGTTTTTCATGCAGTTTTCCATATGACCTCCTTCACATGAACTTGATGGCAACATGATTTTCAAGTACAATTTGACAAAATATTCGGCATTTTGTAGTTGATCCAACTATCATTTGCAGAGAATACCTATTTTTTGATAGTGATCTTGTTCAAAGCTCCATAGTCCATCTTCCATCCTTCTATGGGCCCACCACAACTGTGTGAACCACCTAGTGAAGGGGTTGAGCGAATTATATTCCTTGTTCCAACAACCTTGTGATTGGTTCTTGGCATTGGTAATTGGGTATAAATTGTATTTCACAATGTTACCTAAGATTGCGGGAGGCGAGGTTAGGGATGGCAAGTTCTTTCTAAATTTTGGGGATGGCAGGGACAACTAATTAAAAATATATAAATATTTTAAATATTAAAATATAGTGACTAAACTATATAAATAAGCTGAAATAAAATCATTTGAGACTTAAATAAGATGAAATAAAACTATCTGAGTATTAATTAAGCTGAAATCATAAATATCAAATACATTTAAATTATTAATTATACATAATTTAATAAAACCATTTCAATTTGAGACTTAAAAATTAAATAAGCTGAAATAAATTATAAAACCATTGTGATTGATCAATTGACAATAGCTGATATTCATATCATTAATCTCAAATTCAAATACACCAACAATTGTCAATATTACAAAAAGAAGAGGACAAGTTTCAACTCAAAAATCAGAATCAACATCTGAAACAACATCCATGAACTCTTTGTTGGAACTATCATCCTCATCCTCAACGGATGTTGCATAGTGTTGTCCTCTTCTACTACCTTTGGCTCCTTGGGATCTACATCCCACCGTAATGCCAGGATCAACTTGTACTTAGTTGTCTTGCGATCTATACGGCTTGTACTTAGTTGTCTTGCGATCTATAAGATGCAAAGCACTGTGTATAACTACAAGCTTCTTCACTTTTAGAGAGGTAAGCTTATTCATTTTAACAGAGTGGATCCAACCATATGTAGATCAATTCCTCTTAGAGACAGAAGAACTAGAAACCTAGGAAAAGAGGCGAATTTCAAGTGTTCACATGATATGCGGATGCCCATACAAGCATCACCAACTCACCGGCATGTCTTGTGCTAATGGTACCGTGTTCATCTTATTTGAAGTTTTGTACCCATCAAGTTCAGTGAAGTCGAGCCACTCCAACCTGATCTGTGAAGCCTTCTCTGGACTATACGTTTTATTAAAGGCCTTCACAACCCTTCTTCACCTCATTGTCATCCAAAGGGATAACTCTATTTGGCCTCTTCGGATACCGTTTGGGATTTAGTGCATATGCAACCATATGAAACAGGGGTGTTCAAATTTTCCCATCTATGTTGACCGATGGGTTGAATATGCTCATGGTAGAACTTGAGTGGGGTCCCTCACCCGAATGGCTTCCTTCATTTGCCCAAGCTCGTTGTCAATGCGCTCGTGTATCTCACCAAGATTGGGGTTGTTAGAATTCTAGTATTTGATGATGCTAAAAATTGGAGTTATAATTGATGTGATGCTTTTCACATCAGCCCAAAATTGTCTCCTTCACCACCATTTCATTTGCTTTGTCTTGGACTCATGCCACCTAGTCCGATCTTATGTCATAATCATAACTTGCAATGGCTCTTGCAACTCAAGCATCCTTACCAACAAAATAAATAGGATGCAAAGCGGGTGTCAACTGGATTGAGGAATTGTTTCTTTGAAAAACTTCGAAAGAGTGCCAACGATGTGTGGTGATTACATATGAACTTCTACATGTCCTTGGCTTCTTTCACTATCTTGCTGATCCACTTAATCTTCCCTATGTCTTTCAATGCATTGTTCATGGCATGCACGCTACATGGGGTCCAATAAATATGATTGTAGGTATGTTCCACTAGTTTGCACACGTAAGCTGCATTTTTGATGACCGTACAACATTTGAAGGTCCAACCCCTTAATGGCATACTTCACAATTTGAAATGGAAACCGAGCATCTTTTTGCTTCCTAGAGAAATCAACTGCTCTCAAGAAACATGGTTCATCTATGTAAGAGACAAAGTGATATTGATGAGTGGACGATGTCCAATATTCGTCCACCCATCCATGATAATGTTGCACCCATGTGACACACATGTGACATTCATTTTCTCCACTAACAAATTCACCTTGGGATAGTTTCTATCCTAGATTGTTGTCCTAAGTTTGGTGTCTGTAGGAGGCACATAATTCGTACTGCTTTTGTACCTTGGCCATAGCCTTACGAGAGCAAGTTGCATGAAATGGGATCCCAATAGCATAAAAAAATTCAGATAGCATCATTCACCTCTTCCTTTGCCTTTGAATCAAACATGTCTACAACTTGATTGGGATTGCCTCCATGGCTTTTTGCTTCCCTCTGCTTTCCGCTTATGTCATTCCAAAACTAGAACTAGCCAAAGTATTCTTGCCAGTCCTAAGAGAGCTTAAAGGAGTGTTAGCCTCAATGCTAGTACCGTGAACTTGAAACGTTGTACGTGTTATTTCCATTATAAAGTCTCACCATCTCTGCTCTCTGATCAAGTGAAAGAGCCTCACAAACACCACCCCCCTCATTGTAAAGTGCAACAAGTGTGCTGATGCTGCCATGCCAAGACTTTGAACATATGTTGCACTTCCATAGTTTACTCCCCCTCTAGACTTGGGGTTCTCAACTATGTGAGCAAATTGTTGCAATGGCTTCTTCTTATCAAATGGTCCCATGGCAAATGCAGACAACATTTGAGAGGGGCAATTGGTAGCACTACCAGTTGCCGTTGGCACTACATTTTGCCTCACTTCTTTGCCTCCCCCAATTATGTCATCACCAACACTTCCACCTATCTCAACCCTCTCCTCTAATTCATAACCATACTCGAAGAACTCATGGTGATGATTGTTGGGCTGCAATGAATTAAAAATGCAGCCATAACTATATGCAATGAATTAAAAAAAAAACGATAACTATAGGCAATGATTATAATTTTAATTTATAAACAACAATTAAAACAGCCACAACTATATGTACTATACATTGAATTAAAAAACAATTATAACTATATGCAATGATTAAGAAAAAGTAAAACATTCATAACCATGTGCAATGAATAAACAAACAGCCATAAGTGCAAGCAATGATTTAAAAAAAAGCCATTGGCCCATAACTATATGCAAAAAAATTTGAAATATACCCTAAATGGGACACTTCAAACCTTTAATGGATTCTAGGTAATTCCACACTCATGCTCAGATTAATAAAAGATACACAGACTTTAGTACAGCAGATCAGAACCTTCAGTGTTGAAAAGTGACTCAAAATATCATGAGAACCAACTCAGCTAGCAACTAATTTGATGATTTCTTATTCCAAAGTAGTAAGCATACAATAACAAGCCCTATGAATGAATCCCAAACTGATGTAGATTTTCCCTAATAATGGCGGCTAAGTCTGATGATGGAAACTCAAATAAAACAATACCCAGCCGTATCTATCCTTGCCATATCAACTCAGAATTTATTATAGAGAACAAATCTGAATTGTGAGTACATATATAAACTGTAACAGCACCCAGAAATCTGCAGACTTAAAGCATTGAAAAAGGTACCTTAGGCAGCGCCAAAAATACGGAATGTAGGTGATTTAAAGTTCTGAGGTACTGCTGAACAGAGGACAGTAGCATGCAGCCTCAAATATTACATCTGCAATACCAGTCAGCCTCCCTGTATGTCGCTCCACATACAGAAAATGTCATGACACAGCTGCAATAATTCTTCAGTCCCTTTATAGCCCAAAAGCTCAATATCAACAACTGGAAAATACTGAAATTCCCTTGTAAGCACAATAAGATTCCCTGTGTGAAAATCTCTCTCTTTTTCTCAGAGGGTTTTCGTCCTCTAGAGTTTTTCAACAAGCACAAAGCTTAGACAAAAATCAGAGTTTGATAAAATGAGTAAGTGATCTCCCTTCAAGTCGACCTCTCCCTTATATAGGAGAAATGGCCCCAAAGTAACCTCCCCAATCACCAATCACAATCAGTGATTATATCTAAACATAAGTCCCATTTTTAATGCCTAGGCTGGTCGCATTTTCCTTCTTTGGGCAAATTGGCACGTTTTCCCAAAAATGCCTCCCAAGGCAAGTCGCACTTTCTCTTTTACAATTACTTTTGATTGTATTTTAATTTATTTAAACTTTATCACTTATTATATGTGCTTTTCATAATATTATTATATATATATATATTTTTTTTTGAAACAATAGCACAATATAATAAAATAATAAAGTTATGTCACCCTAAAAACTCCCTCTTGGCCGTCGGGTAGACATAAAGGGCCAGAGGTCTTCGATTTGGAAGAGGGGACATTACAAAATTTAAAATATTAGAAAACAAAAACATAGAAACATCTAACATAGGAATACTATGTATTTCATTTTTATATCTACATTCATGTGTATCGAAGTTTTTGTATTCCTAATGTTATTAAGAATGTGTATCATGCTATCATGGTAAACCTTGTAAAACTTATTCAATAATCAAGAGTCTATTTTTAAGATTAATTTTTTTAATCCCGACAACCAAACCCAATGCATTATGCATGTTGTAAAATCCTACAAACTATAAACATGATTGCATTGTGAATTTAAATATAAAAACTTCCCTAGATAATATAAATAGAAGATACATTTTAAAAACTAGAGACTATTATCAAGTATGTAAGCAAATAAAATTCGAAATACCTCTTGCTTGCTCTTGCTCTTGCTCTTGCTCTTTCTCTTGCAATTGTTCTTCTCCCTCTTCCTCTTGCTCTCCTCTTTGCTCACTTTGCTCAAGTGTGAATATTGAATGTGATATGGAATGAGGCCATAGAGTCATTTTATAACTTAAAGTGTCACTTTTAAGGTTAGGGTTATGTTTTTGTGTTTCTTTTATGTTATTATTACTTTGCATAAAATATATATTGACAAACAATTGTTTTTCTAAAAGTAAATAAACATTAAAAAATTCAATGCCGCTAGGGTTGTCTAGATGTCCTCGGGATGTATCTTGACCGTCTTGGATACTTTTGGGACATACCTGGGACGTCCCTTGAAATTTCTGGACGACTCTGAGACATACCTCTCTTTTCCCGCCACTAAGGAAATGTGGGGGGATGTGTCTCCCCTGCCCTGGTGTCCCCAGGAAGTCCTAGACACCTGGTTTTCGGGGGGGTGCGTCCCGGCATAACACTGGTAATTCATTTTCTACCTCTGTTTTGGGTGGCAAACCTCTTGATCCTAAAACACCTTGAATTGTTTTATGTAGCCTTTCCAATTCTTTGTAGTCCACAACAAATTTGTGAAGTCTGCACCTCAATCAATTCTTCTTATTGCCTGTCCTCCAAGGATAGGAAGAAATTTTGGCAACCCAAATTTCTTGCTTGCATTTATGAGGCTTTTGGCCTGATTGTCATCAATGCAATCTTGAATTTTCCCCTGTATTTCTTGGGAAGTTAACAAAAGTGATTATGATCTATGGTTGCTTATGACAATTTCCCAAGGAAATCTGCCAACACGTCTTAAGAAGAGCAATCTGTTTAAATATGCTCTTTTGTTCTTACACTTAGCATTATGACTCATGTGCAGTGAAAACCAATTGAAAACACGTTCCAATTTACAGTAATACAAGCTGCAACAAGTGAAATTGAACAAACATTAAAGGAAATAAGCTACACCAAACATGCTCACACAATTGACACAACATATGCCTTATTTAGGAAAACACCGGTAAATAAGGCTGTGCATTTTGTTTCCTTCAATGAATCACTGATTGCAATGAAAAATGTACAGAGATATGTCTCTTCAAGGAGCAATTTTCCACTGTGGCTCATCACTTAAGACTTGAACAACAAACTCAAAGCCCTGATACTGCAAGTAACTGCATGCAATTGCCCAAATGTAACTCCGAAACTGTAAAAAAACAATGCCTTAAACTGTGCCAAATCAGTATCAGGTTGAAGATGAGAAGCCCATCCAAGTGCGGAAAAAGACTGTTTTTAACATCCTCTCTGTGCTGGTTAAATTTGGGAGCTTTACGGTTAGTCCTGACAGATTCATAGATTGTCGAATCTGTTTGCTAGATTTTCCACCAAATACCTCTGCTACAAATGACTTCCATGTGATATATTAATGGATATTTGGACTGCTGAATCCATCTTGCATATTTGTTTTCAACTCCTGAAAATTGTAGTACCTTCTTGGGGTCCTGCTGATCACTCTGATGCATTTGGTTTGCTGTCCTCAGGATTTGTAATGCAGGACTGGTTTAATTGAGATGTTATTCATTGTCTCTAGTCATGGTTTGGTGCTTGGAGGTCTGATGTACAAAATCCTAGTGCTTATCTGACCCATTTTGGTTAAAAGGGGACAAAAGTGTGGCAAAAAGTGTTGACACATATATGGTCTGATTTTAATGTCATAAGGTGTCAACTATGAATGCTTGCTAAGTCTGTCATGTAAGTTTTGTAGGTCTGTAGAAATTTGAGCAAACACCTAGACCTACCCAAATCAAATACTGAGGGAAAACACTTTTAGGTGAGGTTGTGATAATATATAGCCATATAATACTTTTATAAGTTTTGCTATAAATAATGGGATACCTGTGAAGGCTAACCCAGGCCCAAATGACAGGTAATAATTTTACTTGAGTATCATAGACCAATAAGTAAGTTGACGATGGAGAATTGTGAACAACATTTATGTTTCAACTTTCAAGTATTTGGATTTTAAATAATTTTGGGAGGATTATTGGCAGAAAATGGTTAATATCCATTTCCATTAATATTTGATAGAATATCTTTAAAAATATACTTAAGATATGGCATTCTGTTATTTAGTACTAGTTTCAAAAATTGATAAACGTCTATATAAGGAAGTTAGCTTCAGGTATTGTCAACATTTTAAAGAAAAGTTAGTGGAGATTTATATTCGTAGACTGTAACTTTTAATGGTTCTTTTGCCCATCTTCTGTATCAAAAGATTCATGTTTCTCAAGATTTAATTTTCTTTGCAGTCTTCTTTGATGCCCACATATATAAAAGTTTGTGTGTATTTATTTCAAGTGAAAATGTAAATGCAATGCTGTCTTTGGAAAAAGGCACTCTTTTTTCCATGAGAGAAAAATGTAAATAAACGGCGTCTTTTTTTTCCCACGAGAGTCAACTTCAAGTATATTGAACATTTGAACGTAAGGCTTGTGGAAATTTATGGTGGAAGATTGGAACTTCTAATTTTCATCTTTCCTATTTCCTCTACCCCTCTGGATTTGTGTTTTCTTAAAATTATGTTATTTGACGTCCTTTTTGTTGTGAAATTCCATAGTCCCTAAGATTTGATTATTACTCCGCAGATGTACTATACTATTTTAAGCGAGCAAGACATTCGTGAACGCCAGGAAGAGGCTATAGAAAATGTTTCGACTGTGCTCTCCATATCTAGAGTTGAAGCTGGGATTCTTTTGCGTCACTTCAAATGGTGTAGTACACATTGCTTTATATTCTTTAAGCTTGGTTTATTTTATTTTTATGCATTTGTTCAACCCTCGGTAGCAGTTAAGAATTCATAATGTGTATCTGTTTTTGGCATTGTTGTGATTCTACTTTTTTGCAATGCATTTTAACATAATAGTGTTTAATGGTGATTTATCAAAAGAAACAGAAGAGACTTGTACCATGATAGCAATGGACAAGCTTTACCCCTGACAAAAATGCTATATGGCCTCATCAACATGCATGCTACGACAAGATATTTCCATAGAACATTAATGATTTTTTAATCTTGTATGACTACTGTGATGCCTCTAAACGGTGTCAACAATTATGACTAGTTAATGTCACTGGACATAGTCTTTGGAGGATTGTAACAATCCAATGCCAGTTTGTAATTTATTAATTTTATTCTTGACGCCATTCGAAGGTCGACATTATTTGGTTGGTAGAAACATAAAAGCCTTGAGGAGGAGCTGCCTTGCACATCTTTATTGTTATATTTGTTTTTATGATGTACAGCAGAATGTTCTCGCTTGTCTTGTTGACTATTTTATTTATGCTAGAAACATTTAAATGTCGAGGGTTAATTTTAGTCTGCTAGAAAACATTGTTTCTTTGTGGATGTTAATTATAGCACTTTCTTGTGAATACTCTCTCTGATGTTTTTGTTCATTGTTTGACAATGGGATTCACATTCTCTTCCATTCATTCTTATATTTCATTTTTCATTATGTTTCAATGGGTTTCCATCTGTCTTTCATTCATCATCTCACTTTTAATTATCTGCAGGACTGGTTAATTGTTGCTCATGATTATCATCTTCATCTTTGTCATGGCTTATGGTCAATGGCATGCTAATGCTTGGATATGAATATGTGTCATTTTTGTAGGAGTGTTAGTAAGGTGAATGATGAATGGTTTGTAGATGAGGAGAAGGTGAGGAGAGATGTGGGTCTGTTGCAAAAGCCGGCTGTTGAGGTTAGACCTGATTTAAAGGAGGTAAGTTTCTACTTTGAGAGGATCATTTGATTATTTTACGAATTACCACTAGAGCATTTACAACAAAATTTAACATCTGGGTACTGTATTGTAATGTCTGTAAGTTACTTTTAAGGATTTTCTGTTCTGTATGAGAGATTCAGATTTTAACTATTTATCATTGCTAGCAGTTGCAATGCGGGATTTGCTTTGACATGTACTCTCGTGACAGAATGAAAGCAGCTATTTGTGGCCATCACTTCTGTAGCGGGTGCTGGATTGGTTAGTATAGGCCTCATAGATTAATTAGAGTTTTGCTACTTGAGTTGAAGTGATTCTGAACACTGAAGTATTAGGTGTTAGATAGCATTTGTTGTGATTGTAGATTATTTGAGTGCACAACTTTTAAGTTTGTTCTTCAGATTAAACAAATAGATGCTACATTTAGCTGTTCTATTGCAGCGCCATTTAATGCAGACTCTAATTTCATTGATGTTTTCTAGCCAATGTGGAAGTCTGTAGATAGCTGTTTTACAGTGAGTTCATTCTCAAGATTGGACAACTAAAAGCTATAGATATCTGTTGTGTTGCAGGGCATTTAATTCTAACCTTACTATCATTGATGTTTTCTAGCTAATATGAATATTTTCGAACCTTTGTTTTTGTCCCTGTCTGAAGATGTCACACTGACTGAAAAAAACTATGTAGTGTTCATTATTGCCACCACCAGTTTATTATGGGTTTCCTAACCCGTTTTGTTTGTTTCCATTCACGTGTTTTTAAAGTGGCAAAAGATCCTTAATAGTTTGTAAATTTGGATTTTATTTTTAGAAAAAAACAATACACATTTTATATTTATTATTATGGGGTTACTATGTTATTCATTCCATCTTTCTTTCATGTTAGACACCTTGTTCGTTACAATTCTAAGCAATGTTCAATTACTCTCATGTGTGGGCAGAACATATGAATCCAATGAAGTGGGATCTGCAAGCAACATTCATTTCATGTATCAATAAGCAATGATCGTGCATGCATGGTATGAACTTAATTGGTCGTGCTTTGCAGGCTATATTCACACCTCGGTAAATGATGGTCCCGGATGTCTTTCTTTACGATGTCCAGTTCCATCATGTGGAGCTGCTGTTGATGAGAGTATGGTGCTTTCGCTGGTCTCTGATGAAGATAGAAAAAGTATACGCGATATCTACTTAGATCATATGTTGAAGACAACAGAAAGGTGTACTTATCTTCTTGGTCATCTTATAACTTGAAGAAGTCAAATTTGTGTTTGCTTTTGTGGTTCTGCAAAGTCAGTTTAAACGTGAGTTGATACACAGTTTGACCATTTCTTTTGAGTCTGTTGGTGGAATGTTTTTTTCATCTTTTGTGGTCACCTCTGGAATATAAATGCTGGTAATATATAAATATTGTTCCTCTATTAGTTATCTTTATGAAGGGAACATGTTTCTCCCTGGATTATTCCTACAGGGAATAGTTTGGGATAATAATGACAATTTAACCGGCCATGATCCTTTCCATTCGACTGGATCTTGGAAATCTGTTGTATGCGGGAAGACACAGATATATTTTGTTTTCTCCTCTTCTGCAATATATTTTATTGTTTATTAATTTGGAGTTTCTTTCTCTTTTAGTATGTTTTGAGATTGGCAGCAAATTGGATGAAATAAGGGGACTTCTTAAAAATGTAATTTGACTGTCTTTGTAGACCAAATGGTGTCCAGCGCCTGGCTGTGAGTATGGTGTGGACTTCGTCATTGGAAGTGGGTGCTATGATGTTACTTGCAAATGTTCGCATAACTTTTGCTATAATGTATGTTTTGTTATATTGTCCTCTTTAATAGGTCTTTTAGCAAAGCCTTTCTGTTTTCCACCAGAGTTATCAACTCCATGGAATTGATTTTTATAATATCAGATCAAAACTCATAAATTTTTGATTGAAATAACTTCAGTGTTCAGAGGAAGCTCACCGACCTGTTGACTGTGAGACAGTAGAAAGGTGGATTTTAAAGAACAGTGCAGAATCAGAAAACATGAACTGGTAATAAAAGTGAATATTTAGTTGCTTTCTCTTTTAGTTCTTGATTGCTTTCTTTTCCATTTGTTCCTAATTTTCTTTGGATTGATCAGCATGTTTTCTGATCAGATTCATTATATTATGGCTCTGGGATCTGGTCAATCGTTGAATTTGGTTGGAATGGATTTTCCTTGAATTTAAATACTAGCAACTGCCACCTAGCGGCAAAGCAATGGTGTAGGAGGAAAAGAATGTCATTTTTTGTTTTCACGTCTTTTTTTTTTTTCGCTGTGTACGCTGGCAAATAAAATTCCAGGTCTTCTTAATGGTAGAGATGCCTTATGGCAAAAGATCCTTGCTGCTTTAGTTTTTAATAGAAAGCAACTGTTGAGTGCCTCCTAGAAAGCATTTAGTACTATTTCTAGTAATTGTTGTATGTGGGAGCCATCATGTGGATGTTGAAAGCCCTAGTAATGCGACTCTAAAATCTGAGTTGCTACCTACAAAGTGCTTGCCGTTGTACTTATATTGTTTGTTGCTTGGAAGTTGGAATGATGTGTCAGATTTGAAGATGATTACATGGCCTCTTTTTCTAGTTATGACATATATCTGTCAAGAACTGTATGTTATTTGTTCCTTATTTTGTGTCTACATGAATGCTTCTCTGCATTAACTGAGTTCCATTCTAACGCACTGATGTTTGTCCAGGATACTGGCTAATTCAAAGCCCTGTCCAAAGTGTAAACGCCCAATTGAGAAAAACCAAGGCTGCATGCATATTACATGTACACCTCCATGTAAATTTGAATTTTGCTGGTAAGTAAGAGGCGACATGGGCCTTTAAATGGAAAGTCCTTGTTAATGATTTTATGCCATTTCTTTTACGTTGTGTTACCAAGGTTGATATCATTTCACGTTATGTTTGGATTTGGGCTGCTGTAAATAGAATCGTTAAGTATTAGCTGCTGAGTAAACAATTTTGACTGCAACTAAATATCATGTTAAGTATTAGCATGGATTGATCACCTAATAATATATACTATATGGATTTTGCTTACATACTTTGTTCTAAAATTGTATGTGTTCATGCTGCTGCTGCAGGTTATGCCTTGGTTCCTGGTCAGAACATGGTGAGCGAACAGGTGGTTTTTATGCTTGCAATCGATATGAAACTGCAAAGCAAGAAGGAGTTGTATGTCTATTCTGATCGTTGCACTTCTGTTCAATTTCTTTTTCTTGTTTTTCTACATTCCACAGATAGTACCAATATGATTTTCAGTTTGTTATTCATCTGTATTTTTGAAGTATTAATATGATGTAAAATACTTGTTCTATGGCCAGTATGATGAGTCTGAGCGGAGAAGAGAGATGGCCAAAAATTCGTTGGAGAGATACACCCATTATTATGAGCGATGGGCAACCAATGAATCAGTTAAAGTCTTAACATCTGCTGTTTGATTTGGATTTTCTACATGATGTCCCCGTCTTCTGTTTCTGTTGTTGTAACTTGTGTTTCCTTGGATGCTTTTATCAGTGGATTGTATGCTAACTCTTGCTTCAATTTCTATGCATAACAGTCTAGGGCGAAGGCACTGTCAGATTTGCAGCATATGCAAACTGTACAGGTAATATACATATATGGTTGTAAAAAATCATCTGACTATGGGTTATCCTAAAGTTTTAGTAATTTAAGCTTTCTGGAGAATGGAAATTTTATTTCCTAGCTTTAGAGAACTACACTACTGATATAGAGCACTTACGCCCGTGAATCTTGTTACTACAAAATATACATTATACTCTTTTTTTTTTTTTGGTTTTCGCTTTTGTTTATTCACAGAGTAACAGAGAATAATATTCTTCTGGATTCAGCCATGTCAATAAATTATTGTCTGATGTTTTGGATCTCACTACTGAATACACTGTCAGGGAAAGAAGGGGTGAAGTGAGCTACACTATTTATTATAGGCACTTATGCTCATGAATCTTGCATTGACACCCATGAATTCCTTAAAAATAGATATTAGTATTTTTGGGTTCAGTTTTGTTTCTTCACAGAGTAACAATGAATAATATTCTTCCAAATTCATTTGTGTCAGTAAGTTATTGTCTGATGTTTTGGATCTCTCTACTGGATACATCTTCATGTTATACTCCATAAAACCGAAATTGGACCTTAGCAATAAGGAAGCAGGGTCCATGTCTTGGAATTCAGGATAACTAATGTTGGCTTACAGACAACAAAAACAAACATTCTTCCCTGATTGCATTTTTGGAAGCTGAAACAGATCAGAATTTTTGCTAGTTTTTACACTGTTTGCTATTGATTCATAGGGTTTTCCTGGCTAACCGCTTTTTGGAAAGGCAGTAAGTAGTCAAGTTGCTAATTTAACTGTGTATATGCTTCCTCTTTTCACAATGCGTTGGATCTACTTGGTGGTCTAGTTTTCTTAAATATATCAGTTATCTAAATCTGCAGTATCATTTATTAGGAAGAACAAGCACTACATTATCTGAAAATATGTATAGGTGACGATTCTGTCTTTTGGGCGGCAATACCTGTTTATTTTGCAAATAGTTGGAGATATACACAGTTTCAATTTGCATTTCATTTTTATGAAGGAGAATTGCTCACCAAGAGTAAAACAGTTGCACTGCATGTCATGAATTCTTTAAGTGAATGAATCATGAGTTTATCTCGTTCCTTTCCAAAATAAATTGGAGGTACATATGTTGGTTTGTGTTAATGGGTTTCTGTTTGAAAGAATTCAAATGTTTCAATGCGACTACTTAAAGTTATAAGTATCTCGTGCACTTGATTTTAGGTCCAGCTATAATGCTGCGAGGATTCAAATTGGTGCATAAAGATTAACTGTTTCATTTACAGCCTGCCATCTATCTTTTGGTAGGGTGCTCTTCAGGTTTGCATTGCTACTATATGTGGTAGATACCTCTTGCAAACATGGTCTTCATGCTCATTTTGACAGTCCTAGTGTTAGATTTATGGCTTTGGGAAACCTACACAAAACAACGAGGGACATGTTATCCATTTTTTTCCCCTGGCAAATTGGACAACTTGAAAAAATTGGACTTGGGCATTTGATGGAGCTTTAATAGAGAATCTGGAAAATTCAGGTATTTTTCATGTCTGGAGCACTCACAATTGTTTTTGGGCACTTAGAATTATTTGGATATATTTCTCTCTTTCTCCTCAAGCCCATACTTGGCCCAGCAGTGAGAAAAATTGAGAAAAAATGGAAAAAGGGTCATTTTAGTGCATTGCGGCTTTGTGGGCTACGGATGGAACTTGTTCTCCAGAACTAAGGTTCCCTGCAGTTGGTTAAGGCTCGAAATGCTAAGGTTTCGTGTGTATTGTGGGTTTGCAGGTCGGAGGAGGAACTCGGGAACAAGTTCCGCGGGTCACTTGTTCCCGCATTTTCGGATTTGCCACAATGCAAAGGAGGAGAATCGGTGTTGTGCTGGCGGGATGCATTGCGAGAGAACAAGGGTTGGAACAGTATTGTTCTTGGGGTCGTCGGTTCCTCGCGGGAGTGATTGGGCCGCAAAACAAAGCAGCAGAGTATGTTGCAAGTAGAACGGGCGTTGGAGGAACCAAAGGCTCGGGGAACTAGTTCGCGGGAATTAGTTCCCCAATGAAGGACGACCCAAAACACAAAGGGTGCGGAGTATAATGCGAGAGAAAAAGGGAATTTCAAGATTCTCTTCCTTCTCTCTTCTCATCTTCTTCTATATATTGTAAGAACCTCTCATTTGAGAGGGGGATTTTCTGGGATGTGGGAAACTTTGTCAAAATCGTTTCTCAACACCAATGAGTCGTAAGCCTTCTCACGGGCCCTGTGGTGTTCTTATATGCCTCTAATCTTCACATGTAATGGACTGTGCATATTTTGAAAGCAATAAAATCTGTGTTTTGTGGTGTTTCCTTCAACCCTAACACTTGTTTTATTGTATTTCCTGCCTCTCCATTCTTGCTGTTGTTTTTTGTGCATGTATTTCTCATTTATAGGTTCATATGATTGTGTTTCATGGAGAACAGATGGTGAATGAAGCCTTGGGTTTGTGTCACAATTGTCTGGCCTCTCCCTACTGCATTTTCCTTCTCTCTTCTCCCTCAACAGGATATTTTCACACCCTTTTCTTGGTGCTATCACCTCTCTGTTAGTGTAGGATTTCCCCTTTTCATGCGTTTTCTCTCTCCATGGTCCCGTGGATTGTTAGAATAGGAGTAGATAGTTGCATTTTTCTTCCTAGGAGTAGTTTAGCATTAGGATTAGGTAGAGGTAGCTGACCTTCTCCGGAGGTCCATCTCAAGTAGCAAGTCCCACAACTCGAGAGATGGTCCCATGTTAGCAAAAAGTAGGGATCTGTACGACAATCCTGTGGTGCTAATTTTTCGTGATAACATGACATATGCCACTTTTTCTAAAGATGGATAGTTCTTTTATGGTTTGGTATTTATTTAGGATGATCAATTCCATAGTTACCTAAGTCTCGGGGATGGGTACACAATGGGACAAGGTGTTTGGGATGCAAAATAATTTCCATATTTTGGAAATCATGGGGGGACGACTATTAAAATAATACATAAAATTAATATTTAAATAGTTTAACTTTCTTCAATGAAATTTAGCATAGTTACCTAAGTCTCAAGGTAGGGGGTGGGGGTATGGGGGCGGGGGTATGGAGGGACGGGGTTTCTGGGACGACGAAAAATTTCTCAAATTTTGGGGACGGCTTTTAAAATAATACATAAAAATTAATATTTCAATATTTTAATTTTTTTCAAAGACATTTAGGGATTTAAACTGTATTTAATGTATTTTAGGTACTTTCAAGATTATAATTTGATGTTTTTGTAAAAATAACATCTTTTAAAAGTAAAAACATCAAAAAACTTTTGAAAGATTTAATAAAAATTGGGGACGTCCCCTCCAAGTCCTTAAACGTTTGGGACGTCACCAAAATCTAGGGGATGCGTCCCGAGTAACATTGAAATTTAGGGTTTAAACTGTATTTAATGTTTTTAGGGTACTTTGAAGATTAGAGTTCAATGTTTTTGATAAAAATAACAGCTTTTTTAAAGTAAAAGCATCAGAAAAAAATAAAATGGGGACGCCCTAAAATATTCGGGACGTCACCAAAATCTAGGGCATGCGCCCCGATGCATACCGTGTAACACTGAGATTCAATTCTCAGTTGCCATTGCTCATCATTGGCAGATGTCCTCTTTAAGATTTAGTTGCTGGTGACGGATGTCCATTGCAATAAGCTATATTGCATCAAGAGATCCAATGTAGATGTGTTTGATATGTTGGGTTATGGATGCTAGTTGAATATTACAGTTTTATCGATTGGTTTGTTTTTGTTTGTCAATCGAGGATTTTTTATTCTTTGCTTCGGCACTACCATATTATGTCAATGAAGAAGGTGAGCTTACTTTTAATCAGTTGCCGGATACTCCGCCCCTACTGCTAGGGTGCACATATTCACGTGCCAGATATAGATACGGCTTGGGCGCTTCTTGGATGCGACTTGGATACTGTACCCAGCTGTATCCAAATACAAACCTGTAATTCTGTCGTATCAGATACAGCTGGATACAGTAAGCAAGGAAAACCATAGCCATATCTGATTTAACAGTAAAAAATATCTACATAAACCCCTTCAAAAGGCTATAAAGATGCTAAAAACTGCAAATGATCTTCCATAATGCATTTTAGTAGCAACAATAGCGGACATGGAGGCGAGAATGTTGATTCATTCTTTTACTTCATGCTTCCACATTGGCTCTGATCAACCTGCAATTATTTTCATCTGTTTCTTTTGGCCTACTCCAATCTTTTTCTTTCATTTTGTCTATCTTCCACTGGCCTACACAACATGCAATTTTTCTAATCCACTGAATACTAAATTTCTTACTTTGTTGTGGACTGGAAGGGTGTCTTTTTAATATAATGTATAAGTTCATTAATAATTTAAATTTGATAATTACTATTAATATATTCTTAATTTATAATCTAGATTATTATAGTATTTTAAATATTATATATTATGCTGTATCCAACCGTATGCATATCAGGGGGCATTAAAAACTAGTCATATTCGTATCTGATACCATATCCGTATCCGTATCCATGTAACTTTGCTTATAATTGACTAAGTTTACTTATAGGAACCAAGAAGCTTTATTTGTCGTATTTGGTTATTATAAGTTATAAATCTTCAAGATATTTTTGTTTACATTTGTTGCCTTTGTGATGGCATATGAGATTGAATATGTAGACATGCATACCCAACAAATATACAGAAGATCTGGAACATTTGTTAGAGGAATTTTTTTGGTCAAGTCGAAATCTTGAGTGTCTCTCTCTGAAGCAATTATGTTATAACTTATATGTGATCCGATCTTTTTACATGTTTTGCTTATCTGTGTTTCCTGGTAATTTGTGACTGTTGACTGATTTTTGTCCTATAGTACTATTTTCAAGATTATAGAGTCTGCAAACATATTTAACTTGGGTGTGATGTTGAGAAACCAAAACATGCATTTTTTTACGTGGCAACTCAAACTAGAAAAAATTATATTCGACAACATGCACTTCCATGGAAGTTGGAGAGAAATTGAACTTTTGAAATGTTCTTGCTGTTGCCACTTTTTTAATTATCTGCGATGTTACTTAATGCCTTATGATATCACTGTGGAATATGCAGATTGAAAAGTTAAGTGATAAACAGTGTCAACCTGTTTCACAACTGAAATTTGTGACTGATGCGTGGTTACAGGTAAATCAAAGATGGTACTTTCTTCTTTATGTTATAAGGTTTACTGTTTTACTGGATTGTATGTGTGTTTGGATTAGTTGTATTGTCCACATTTTGGAATTATAAAACCAATTGTAACCAGTTAAATTTGGTAGAATATGCTTCCTGTGGGGTGATAAAAGAAGAAATGATTTTTGCAAAGTTTTTGTCTAATATTTCTGTTGTGGTTTATGAAGGAAAACAAGAAAGTATTGCCTTGATTACAGTTATCTTACAACTTTAAGATCCATACAATGATACAATGAGAATCATCAATTTGAGCACATTTTAGTTATCTAGGTGTTCAAATTTTTGTTTTCTATCAGCAGGTATATGAATCTGACCTGTAATTTCATCAGGTAGCCCAGCTACGACTTATCAACACAGATCTTAATAAGAAATTTAAAATTACTTACACAAAGGTTAAATTTCTTACTCCATTCAGTGTAAGTGCAATGCATCCAAGTACAAATTGTAGCAAAATGAGCCCCTTTTTCCATCGTCCACTTGAATGCCTTAAATTTGTGTCTCAATTTGGATTGTTTACAAGAGTACATGTTGTCTGTGTTGGAATATGCAAAGAGAAGAAAGAATACAGAAGGCAAAAACTGCACTGTCTAAATGACGCACAGGCAGAGTGTATTTATTGTAGGAGGTAGTTACAATTGGTTGCATAGTTAAACAACCGTATAACTGTTCAATATGCTATATAAGCATCGTATTTTAACACCCCCTCTTAATGACTAACCTAGAAACTATACCAAGTTTATCCCGAAACTTGACAAACAAGAAAGCACCAAGAGGTTTAGTCATTACATCAGCAGATTGCTCCTGAGAAGGACAGAAATGAAGAGAGATTTCACCTGAGTCAACCAATTGACGAATATAGTGATGATGAATCTCAATATGTTTAGTGTGGGCATGATAGATAGGATTTTTGACCATCTTCAACACACCTTGATTATCACAAAAAAGTGAAAGAGGTGTAGCAGTGACCTGTGAAAACTGAAAATCAACCAAAATCTGACGAAGCCATACCGCTTCGCAACCAGCACTAACAACAGCCTTGTATTCTGCTTCTGTGGAAGAGATAGCCACAGTGGGCTGAAGCTTACTCTGCCAAGAAATAACTCCTGAACCAAGAGAGAAGATATATCCAGTGGTAGATCTCCGAGTATCCACTGAACCTCCCCAATCAGAGTCTGTGTAGCCAATCAACGTGAAATCTGCAACTCTCTGATACAAGATGCCAAAGTCAAGAGTTCCTTTGACATACCTTAACACACGTTTTGCTGCTCCCCAGTGAATGAGTTTCGGTTTAGACAAAAACCGAGAAAGATAACTCACAGCAAAACACAAATCCGGTCGTGTAGTGGTGAGATAAATCAAACTACCTACCAACTGTCTGTACAATGTTTCATCGACCGGTGGTGAATCATCATGAGCTGAAAGTTTCAGCCCGACCTCCATAGGTGTAGATGATGAATTACAATCATACATCTTAAATTTTTGCAAAAGATTCGTGGCATATTTAACTTGAGAAATGAAAATCAAGTGATCTTGTTGCCAGAATTCTACACCAAGACAATAATGAAGGAGGCCTAAATCAGTCATGTCAAAAGCAGTGCACAAATCTGATTTTACCTTATGAATCGCAGCATCTCCACTGCCTGTGATGGCAAGGTCATCAACATAAACAATAAGAATCACAATGTCATCATTTGTGCTTTTGACATAGAGATTCGGATCAGAATGACTTCGTTTGAAGCCCGAATCTCTGAGATGTGTATCGATCTTAATATACCAGGCTCGAGGAGCCTGCTTAAGCCCATACAAGGACTTAATCAACCTGCATACCAGATGCTCACGACCACATGCCTGAAAACCCTCAGGTTGAGTCATATACACTTCTTCCTCCAAATCGCCATTCAAGAATGCACTTTTCACATCCATCTGATATATTTTCCAACCAAATTGAGTGGCAAAGGCAAGAAGTAACCGAAAAGTGACCATCTTTGCAGTAGGAGCAAAAGTCTCCTCATAACCTATCCCCCCCTGTTGTGAAAAACCTTTTGCAACAAGTTGAGCCTTGTACTTATCCAAAGTACCATCTGCTTTACACTTGATTTTGTACACCCATTTACAACCAATAGGGTGTTTACCTGGAGGTAATGGCACCAACTTCCAGGTATCATTCTTAATCAAGGCATCATACTCGATTTGCATGGCAGTTTCCCATTCTGGTATGCCTCGTGCATCAGAGTATTTTTGTGGCTCGTGAATATGGAGAAGATCAGAAGCAAGAGCAAATTGAGCTTGCTCAGAGTAATCAATCCTCTTGCCAGGTCTGCGAGACCGGCCATCTAAGAGTGGAGACAAATCGTCTCGTGTCAGATCCTGAATAGTGGAATAATACCACTTGGGCCGTCGCTGAACTGAGGATTCGGAAGCTAGTGGGACTTCCGGAGGTGAAACCAACGCAAGTTGATTTCTAGGAGACGGAAAAGACTCAGTAGGAGAGAGCATAGACTATACTGGAGTCTGTGGAGGAGTATGAGAATGACCAGACTCATCATCAGGCAAGGAAAGAGAACCAATCTCTGTGACCACCCCTTGCTGATCGCTGCCATGTTGCTGGTCTATTTGCTAATTACAGCCAAAGAAAGACTCTGTTTCTTTTACATCAACATCACGACTAATAATGATTCTATTAGTGGAAGTATCAATCAATCTATATGCTTTAGAATGATCACTATAACCAGCAAAGAAATATCTAGAACTTTTGGAATCTAGTTTACTCCTCTTACGATCAGGAACCAAAGTATAAGCAGCTGAACCAAAAATATGAAAAGTGATACTGTGGTTTGATTTTGGACCATGCCTCCTCTGGTGTGATCTCTGCAAGGCTTTGCAGGACTGTGATTGAGGATATAGACTGCTGTATTAATAGCTTTCTCCCGGTATGTGTATGGCACTCCACGATCGTGCGTGCATCATACACCGGGCCATCTCCATGATGGTTCTATTCCGCCTCTCAACCACCCCATTCTGTTGGGGAGTATATGGTGCTGTCAACTGACGTTGAATCCCTTCTTTCTCACAAAAAACAGCGAACTGTTTAGAAGTGAATTCACCCCCATTATCGGATCTTAAAGTCTTTATCCGCCGGCTGGTCTGGTTCTCCACCAATGCCTTGAACTTGACAAAAGAAGCAAAGCAATCAGACTTCTTTTTCAAGAGATAGATCCACATCCGCCGAGAGTGATCATCCACCAATAAGAGAAAATAACGTGCACCAAGGATTGTGGGAGTCTTCCACGATGGCTCACATAGATCTGCATGGACAAGATCTAAGAGCCCCTTTGCACGCCAAACACCTTCATGAGGAAAAGGTTTCCGCTTTTGTTTGCCTGCAAAACATCCAACACACATATCTGCTTTCCCGGATAGGAGGCAAACTAACAACCATGTTGTCTTTATGAAGACGGGCCAAATACGGAAGATTGAGATGCCCATATCTTTCATGCCACAAAACACCGGTATTTTCTACCACAACTAAGGCATGCAAGTTGGACCGTGGCGAGATCAACGAGTCTGCATACAAACCTCCATGCCCAATTCCTGTGGCAACCACCTTATTATGTTTGACATCGGACACAATACATTGTTTACCGTAAAAGTTTACAGAGATATTAGGATTATCGGTTAATTGGACCGATGGATAACAGGTTCTTATTCATGTTAGGCACATATCTAACACTCTTCACAAGCAATTTAGTGTTATTATTTAACATGATACGAACATCCCCAATCCCTTCCACAGCATGTGATCTCTCATCCCCTAAAGTAACTGAATCAGAAGAACATGAATTAGCATGAAAAGTAACATACCAATCTCGTTGACACGTGAAGTGTTGTGATGTGCCGGAATCAAAAAACCAGCACCGTGTAGGGCTGCCACCATCCGAGCAAGATGCCATGAGGGCATACTCATCTTCTGACTCGTGTTGCTCAACTGTTGCCACATGTGCTTGCCCCTTCCGCTTCTTCAGGGCACTTAGTCGCTTATGACAATCCTTCTTCACATGACCAAGTTTGTGACAATAGTAACACCTTACCGGAAATTTAGGAGAGGAAGGCGACGCATCAGCCTGTCGCTTCCACTTTCCTTTGGACTGTGCAGCAAATGCACTCTCAGATTGTCCAGAACTGGACTCTTGAACTTGTGTCTGTCTCCGTTCCTTTTGCAACAGGTAGGAACACACCTTGTCAAACGTAAGAGTTTGACTCTCGCCCATTAAATGAAGAGCCTCCACGAACGAGTCATACGAGAAGGGCAAACTGTTTAAAATGAGAGCCACCATATCATCATCATCAACCGGCTTGTTGATGGAAGCAAGCTGATCTCGGAGATCTTTCATCCGAAGTAGGTGCTCAGACAACGATCCACCTTCTTGTAATTTTACGGAAAAAAGCATATTTTTGAGGTATAGAACCCGACTCTTCTCCGACGTCTGATATTTGTCCTTCAGACTGACCCACAATTTACTCACCTCAGTGGCATTCCGGACCTCAGGTATCAATTCATCCGATACCGACAATTTTAATAGTAGAAGAGCCTCCCGATGACGTTTGTCATAATCATCGAAATTTGCTGTAGGTCTACTCTCGACACCCGTGATTATTTTCTCAAAACCACGAAATTCTGCCAGTGTCAAGATCTTATGGCTCCACACATTAAAATTTGTGCCCGTTAATTTTTGTGTATCCGGCAAAATCAAATTTGCAATGTTTGACATTTTATTATTCCAAAGTAATTGAAAATAATAAAATAAAAGTTTGCCCCACACTTAATAACGTATTCTTTTCCAGCCAAAAATATTAAATGAATGAATAATATGCGTGGCTGTAGGAAAATGCAAATACGTGGCAGGTAGGTAAAAAATTATAACATTTTATAAAATCTTTTGCTACCTTTGCTGTTCACGTTTGCTGCTCATGTTCTGTGCACAAACCCACGATTTTTGCTTGTGACTGTGGTATTTCCTCCAGCGAACCACGAGCAACTCGTTTTTACTCCACAAACCCACGATTTTTGCTTGCGACTGCCAGCGATTCCAGCGACCACGATTTTTGACCAACGATGCCCACGTTTTTTGCAACTCCACGATTTTTGCGCTGCCCGCGCTGCCCTCGTCTGTGCATACGAACTCGTTTTCTTCACGAATCCCTTCCACGATTTTTGCGCTGCCCTCGTCTGTGCATACGAATCATGATGCCCTCGAACCGTTTTGCCAAACTCGTGCCTTGTTAGGGCTTCCTCGAGTTTGCTGTTCGTGCCTCTTGAAGGCTTCCTCGAACTACAACCTTTGGGGCTCTGATACCAATGTTGGAATATGCAAAGAGAAGAAAGAATACAGAAGGCAAAAACTGCACTGTCTAAATGACGCACAGGCAGAGTGTATTTATTATAGGAGGTAGTTACAATTGGTTGCATAGTTAAACAACCGTATAACTGTTCAATATGCTATATAAGCATCGTATTTTACCAGTCTGTAGAAGATTTTTCTCTTCCTCTCTCAGCTCCTTCCCAATCCACTGGTACTCTCTTGTACAGTAGTTATGGAATAGACCCATACTCATCCATCTCTGCAAATGTCTTAGCTATCCTATTTATGGGTTTACATGGTGCTTTTTTACCTTCTGTATTGCCAAATGTTGACACTTCAGTATTGGATAGTGAGAGAAATAAATGTCTGGGCATGTAGACGGAGTTGCCACTTCATTGCAAGCGTAGAAATTGCCAAATGAAACTTTGATGAATTTCACAACCCTAGCTAATCTTTAATAACAACTTTTAAGGATGTGCAGCATGATATTGGAGTGCATCTGATCAGGCCCCAATTTGCCAGGTGGTAGGGTACCATCACAGGAAAACTTAACATTGTGTTCTATCCACGATGTACTCTTGCCACAGAATCATTAGGGTGCCATAACAGGATTTACACGGTGTTTTTCAACTTTCTATATGGCATATTCCCAAATGCTGTCAGTTTAGTATGAGATAGTGAGCGAAATGAATGTGTGGGCATTCAGACAGAGTTGCCACTAAATTGTAAGCCTTCAAATTTCTGAATGGAACTTTGATACATTTCATAAGCCCATGTAATCTTTGATAATAATTTTGAAGGATGTGTAACCTGGTATTGGAATGCATCTGATAACTTGATAAGGCCCTGTTTTGTTAGGTGGTAGGGTCCCATCACAGGAGAACTTACCTTTTGGTCGATGCATTTTGTACTCTTGCTACAGAATCATTGGCAGTGAAACCCATGAGAAAAAATGAAATTGATGAATAGGAATCAAGAGAGAAGAAAAAATTTGATGGTAATTGTTTTTATTATCATTGAAAATAAATGACCCGCTTCCCCAAGATGAAAGTGAAAAAATAGGATGCAATAGCTAAAATGAGATTAGAGAAGATAAAACTCATCAAATCAAAGGAAGAAGCGCAAGAAACCCCAATAGGAAAGATGAAAATAGATCAGTGTCTACAATCGGATGCAATCAATTATCTGAGCTGTAGCATATCTTTCTATGTGATTTGAATCCTGTTGGAAAAATAAGATGGTATATTGGTTAATGATAATAATGATGGCGTGTAGTGGAAAGTGTTTACACTTGAAGCATTTGTGTGTTTATAGTACCCTGCCCCCACCTGCCACCTTTTAATTATTACTGCTATAAAATTATTATTTTTGATCAAGAAAGAGGATTTTTACATTGCTAACTAGAGAATGAAATGAAAAAATTACTTATTCCAGACCCGAACAGGTTGATTATGGAGGAAATAAATAAGACACTTCTATTATTAATAATTTATTTCTATTAAAAAGTAAAACAAAAGACCTAACTGAAACTCTAAATTGGGCATGTGGAAATGCCCTGAAAAGCCTCCATAACCAAAGTTCACAAATGAATAAAATTAAAACCCTCATAAGGAGTAATAAAATTACCAGTAATAGTCTCAACTGTTCTAATGCCTTTGAGAGCATCTCATATCACTCTTATGGAAATAAATTAACCAAACTAATTAATTTAGCAGCTGGAGACTGAAATTTCAAGAACCATAGCATAGGAAAACCACATTATAGAGAAAATTGGCATTCCAACAGGACTGCCATCCTCATTATCTGAGGCGTCCTCTATAAAACAGTTCTCTCATGCGTCCATATTTGGATAGTAGTACTGCTGAGATGGAGTTGAACTTCTTGTTCATCTTCTAAGTGTTCGTTAATTGCCTCTTTTACTTAATAGTGGCCAACTCAATTGTGATCCCAGAGAGTTGCTTTTGCTCTTTGGAGATTATGCAGCAACTTATCAGCATTGTGCAGTTTCTTTCCTACCAATCGTCTCCTTAGCATCTTAATAATGGCATTTGCTGCTGTTTCTCCTCGAGAACTGTCTTGGATGGCAGAATGAGTCAGAGATTATTCTTGGAGCAGTATCTCAGGTGATTCTCAATATGTTCCAGAGACTTGACACTGAACACCATGAGTGTGTGTTGCCCCTAAGTCAAGCTTCGATTTATTCATCACTGTTTTACTGCTACCATTAAAAGTATCTGATGCTCAGAAGACAACAATACTCCATAAGTTGGGTGGAGTCCCAAAATTTGTCAAGGGCAAAACCCTTGCAGGGGCAAGTGGAAGTGCCCTGCCAAGTTTTTGATGATCATTCTCAATGCCGTTTGGTGCAACTCTGTGTTCCCCACAGCACAACCCCCTCACATTCTATGAAGCCTGCACATCCAAAACTCACAAAACAAACAGTTGACACAAAGATACACTGAGCTATGCTGTGCCATGACAGGTGGCATTTCTAGGGCTTGTGTTATGCCAGAGCATCTGTTACCATTCTGCACACCTGTCAGTCAAGCCCACGTAACTGTTGGAAGGTGAAGTCATACATGGAAGAAGGAGAAAAATCATATATGGGAGTCCAAGCGGTTCAAGTTCCGTAACAGTTCTTTATGCCTCCGTGGCATGTATACAGATCTGTAGCATTAAAGAGCAAGCAAATAATAGAGGATGAGTAGCCATACATCTCCGTTGAGAGTATGCTTAATACATAACACATTAATATATTTTTGTTTTAGATCCATTATTTTCTTGTCTCAATTTTGTTTATATTGTTTCTGCATATGCTTATCACATCTAAACCCTTGTTTAGTGTGTTGTCCCTTGGACCTCTTGGAATATTGATCATTTTGTATTTAATATTTGGTTTTCCTACAAGCAGGGCAGCTTCACACATATGCATTTTATGGTCAAGGTTGTAGATTTAGAAACAGATGTAAATGCCAAGAAAAGTCGTGGAATCAAGGAAGTGTTACAATCTTTAGAGGTATCTCAAAATTTTGCATAACTTACTAGCAAATGGAAATGAATCGAAACATGGAAATGTCGGATATTCCAGAACCCTTGGAAAGGAAATGAAACAGAAATGCCTGTACAATAAATTATGCAAAAATATAAATACATGTAAAAAATAAAAATACTAAAAAAATGTTAGTTTTTCAAGTTTTATTTTAAAGTTATGTTCTAATTTCTTGGTGCTTCTAGTCTATGTTGCCAGTAAACGCCCCCCAACCCCCAGTATCCAGCCCGAAACATTTCTGGTACGGAACGTGTACTAAACATCCCAGAATTGCTGGGGACGTTTTGTGGCTTATGTATTAAAAGGAAGAGTTTATTCCAGTTTGCTGTTGTGTTACTTCACTCAATCTTTTCAAATATAGCCTATATTTCTGCTCAGAGAATTTTCCAAACCCAGGAATAAGTTACAGTGTGCTCAGCCGTGAAGTCTTATAACATTAAAACTATACTAACAAGGAGGCACATTAAACAAGCCTAAAGATAGTTTGGGTCAGAATAGTAATTCAAAGAAAGTAGAAAGAATCTAGCAGAAACCAAGAGATGCCAGGTTTTGACTCAGTATATTACTGCTCCTTAGAATAGAATTTTCCATTGGAATCCTCAATCAAATGAATACAATGAAGCAGGTTACAACTATAATTTTTGAAACATGGATGCATGACAGATGATTATGAGGAAAATTTAGATGATATATTCTAGAATCTAGATTATAATCATGTCTACATGAAACATTGAAATTGTAACTGTGTTGAATGATGAATCTTTAGAATTTCAATGAATACAAAATATTTTGAGTGCTGTATCTCTAATGGTCCATGGACTAAAATTTTGAAAATGAGTACTATGCGCACGCACACGCACACACATATATTTATTTAAATTTTAATTTTTTATAATATATTGAACGGACGTTCTGTAACATTTAGTACCCAAGGTGTTTTTGAAAATCGGCGTTTCCGCGTTGTGGACCTGTTTCTTACTTAGCTTCTAAAACATTTTTCCAGTGTTGTGGTTTCCTATGTCACTTTAGAAGTGTTATAAGGGGAAACACCCTTCAAAGGGTGTTTCCTGCAACTTAGAATTTTGCAGCATGAAAATCACCATGGGGAATATATAATTGGTTAATCAGAAGTAGATGTCTGCTTGTAATGGCAAAGGTACAAAGAAGAATTCTAAACGGTTAATAGATGTTTACTGATGTTTGGGAAAGTTGAGGGAAATTAAATGTCAACTCCCAAGAAGGCTACATAATGCAGGCGCTTCCATGGATCTCCAAGTATCCTGCATATGGAGTAGAATTGATAATCTTTAAGAAGAGTAGAGTGTTTCGGGGTGAAGATTCCAGCAGCCCAGCAGCTGATTCACAGATTTGATCTTTGCTATCGGGGTGAAGATTCCAGCAGCCCAGCAGCTGATTCACAGATTTGATCTTTGCTAGGTATTTTTGAGCTTTGCAAGCTTTGCAGTTCAATTTGGAACTTCACAAGCCTCGAGGAGCTTTATAAGTGTAAGGAGCTTTGCAGGCCCAGAGAGCTTCACAAGCCTAGGCAGCCTAGCAAGTCTGGAGAGCTTCACAGTCTTGCAAGAGATTCACAAGCTTGGTTCAGCTTTCATAAAACCAAAAGTTGCTTTGTACGCCAAAGAAGACGAAGAATTGCTTTGCAGTCTTTATCTACTTTGGAAGTGTATTTTGCCAACTTGCAAAGTTTGATTTGCACGTTATGCAGTGAATGTTCCAGCAACTTGCATAGTTCGTAACAAAGGGCATCAAGAGGTTGTAATCGAAGTCACCGCATTCGAATTTGTGTTAGAATTCGTGGAGGATAAAATTCGTTACTAAAAATTAGTGATAAAATTCGTGATTAAATTTGACTAACCCACATTTCTTTTGTAAACATATAAAAACCACATTAAAATAAAAACATTAAATTAAATTTATATAATAAAAACTAAAAACTATTAAATAAAATTATAAGAAATGAATTATATTCTATAAGTTATAAAATAAACTATAATATCTAAATTATAAAAAACTATCAAATATATATGAATTGAAATCCCACAAAAACATTATTCAAATTATATTTTATAATCTATTAAAAACGTAATAAAAAACATTTTTAAAGTTATACAAACAAAAGAAAATCTTATTAAATAAATAATACTAAAAAATCTATTTAAAAACCTTATAATAGCTATAGCCTTCACTGATAAGAGGAATAATTGCATGGGAATCCCATTCCCATGACTTGGAAGAACATTCTCTTCCATAAACCCTATTTGATGAATCGACACAGCTTTGCTACGAACCAAAGCAGATCAGGACCTCCAGAGGCCATTTCTGGCCAGAGGCCATCCTTGACTTGGAACTGTTCTTATCTCAAGTGGGATTCAAAAACCCTTTTCGAAAATAGGAAAGGGAAAAAAACAATGTAAAAGATACAGACGAACCAGAACAAAAAAGGGCAAAAAAAAGCGTGGAAGATACAGACGAAATAGGGCACAATTTAATTCACAAATCAAACGAATTTCATCCGTGCTTTCTAGATTCGGCGATTTTTGATTTTTCTCAATGAAATCCGCCGAATGCGGTGACTGAGGTTGTAATAAGTAGTGATCCAGCATCAGCATGACACTCATCATCCCAAATCACATTTACCAGCTTTGCAGCATTCTGACGTAGCATAAGTGTTCTGAAGCTGTATTTGCTATGTAAGCCACATTTGCGGCAAATTTCATTGCATAAGCCTGCAACTAGCATCATTGTCATGAATAGAAGTGGCATAATGACAAAGAATGTGACAATGATTGAAGTACTGTGAACCACCACTTGTTGGGGTGATGCATTGCTTGAAGAATTGTTCTATGGCCGTCCAGAGAGCATTGGCTCTGCAGCATCAGAATGTGTTAGAAATCTGAGAATGTGATTTGCAGAAGTACCTCATTGCTTCTAAACTAGTTCTGTAATGTGTGCAACTAGCATTCAGATGGAGATCTGGACTCACTCACACCAGAAACTTCTTGCGAGACATCCTTGCCATTATATGGCATGTGTAAGAATGTGTTAGCAGTTCTAGTAGATTTGAACAAAAAGGTTTGACAGAATGGGTTGTAGGAGCTAGTTTGTAATTTGGGTTCGTGGAATATTTGGTCCAGAAATAAGAGTTTTGTTGCTTATAGTTGGTAATGTAGCAAAGAAGGCAAGCCAGCCCAGTTGTGTAGAAGTCAACCTGCGAGTTGCACAGAGCCAAGTGTTAGAGTATCAATGAAATGTCATGTCTCCATATTTTGAAGAATGAATGGGTGAAGTGTTGTTATGTGGCTATGTTTTGATTGTCATTGCAATCTTCATACTTTGGTCTAGCTGTGAGTTGTCATTCATTCATTTGACCCACAACCATCCTGCAATCACTACATCTATAATGCCACTACAGCAAATGGGGGTGCCTTTGCTAGCTTTCACATGTATTTAATAGAAGAAGAAATAGTTGGAGTAAGATTTAGAGCACAATTACAAGTGCAATCTATCTGTCAGAGCAAGATTTAGAGCGCAATTACAAGTGCAATCTATCTGTTAATGACACCACAGACAGAATGAAGTCCCTCTGGAAATGGATTAGATGGAACTTGAAGTTGTGATTAACTACCAATTTTTTTGAAGATGTTTAGGGATCCTATGCTGTATATCAAATCAAATGATATTGGATTTAACCATCAACGGTTTTTAGTATTCAGAAACACCATTGTTAGGAGGAGATAAGAAAATTACCGACTTGCAGTCTCAGAATATATTTTAAGGTATGGCTATTTCTGGAGTCGTTAGAGCACTTGTAATTCAATAATGGTTTGCTCTTAACATTTTTATTTTCTTTACAAGTTATTTTGTTAAGCTTTTCAGTTGCAGTCAAATGTTTCAACATGTTTTAATGAATTAGATATGAACATCTTTAGTACATTTAGATGGCTGCCCTCAATGCACTGAGGAGAATTGTGATTGCCTTATCCTAGTAGGGGAAAACTTCAAAACATCCTTTGTCCATCCATTTGGTCATTTAGTATGAGCTATCATATACAAAAAGATGTCGGTTGTGATTTTACCACACACATGGAAGATCTGACTATTTACAAGCGTAATGTTGAGCTCAAAAATCATTGAGAAAAAACTATGAAAAGTTTGAAATTATTGAGATGTCTGTCAAACTAATTTCTGTTGAATGGGCTTGGAATTGTTATTGATGTTTGAGCTGCGCAACAAAGCCACTTTCCAGGATGACTAAAATATTAATTATTAAAACTTAAGTGTTGTGGTTGAGACAAGTAAATTTCTTACAATGATGAAATTCTGGGAAAGACAGCTGATAGAGGAGTGGGACTTATGGGGATTGCTTTGTTGCACACATCAGTTTTGTTATTTGATATAAGCATCGAGATCTAAATCAGTGAAGAGTTTTTAGTTTTAGCAATATGTGAGAGCTATGTAGCTGGTTTGTCCCCTCCCCCCTCCCACCAGCCTCATACCCAACCTGGGTATGTACTTGGGACGTGGTATGGGTGCGATACCCCTTGGGTACGTCTTGGGTATGTCCTGGGTGTATGGGTGTGCCGGGTATGCCTGTAGACATATCCAAGGGGTACCCACAGTCAAAAACAGATTTTTAATTTTTTTCTTATTCAATCAAAAGTCAATATAAATATTAAAACACAAAAATATAATACAAAACTAATTCAAACCCTAAAAAGTAACTCTAACACAAAAAACAAAGATAAAAGACCACAAAAGACAATTTCTGATTTATTAGGCTACAATTTTTATATTTTATATATTTTTGTACGGATGTACTCAAGGCAAAAAAATCGCCATACCCGCATATCGGGTACTTCATACCCGATACACGTACTGCACCCGAGCTGGCTACTTAGTGTGAGAGGATTCATTTTTTCCTGACATTTAGGATGCATTTCCATGTAATATATTCTAAATGGACTCTTCTACAAGTAAAGGAATTGCTGTTGTTTTCAGAAACTGAATTAGAATGATTTTTGTTCTTTTTTCTGTTTTTAAAAATGTGAACTTTCCTGTGTTAAGAGAATATGGTTCCCAAACCAGAAAAAATATGTATGTGCAATATGGTGAATATGTGCATATATTCTCTTTTGGAACCGATTTAGATCATATAATTCTGTAATATATATCAATTAATTAATGATAGATAGTTATGCATTACTTCTGTTTTAACCTAGTAATATAATTTATTGTGGTCTCTTGTTTGCAATGCAGATAGTTGAATGTAGGCGTGTGCTGAAATGGACATATGCATATGGGTATTATCTTCCAGAAATTGAGCACGCTAAAAGAATATTCTTTGAATATTTGCAAGGTATGCTTGTTATTCAGCAGTATCTAACAATGCTCTGTTGCTTTTGGGATGGTTCTAAGGCTGGGTAAAGTGTTCTGCACCTTCCTTTTCAGGTGAAGCTGAATCTGGATTAGAAAGACTTCATCAGTGTGCTGAGAAAGAATTGCAAGGTTATATTGAGGGCGAAAGTGCTGTAAAAGATTTTAATGACTTCCGTACGAAGCTTGCAGGTCTTACCAGGTATTTACTAATTCTAAATTTAGTTTTTACTATTTCGAAATTTAGTTTTTACTAATACTAAATTTAGTTTTTACTAATCTGGTAATTCCAAATTTAGTTGTGCGCATGCTTATCTGATTTTTGAGTGCTTCTCCATTGAACTTAAAAGTTCCTACTGTTGCACAGTGTAACTCGTAATTATTTTGAGAATCTGGTTCAAGCATTGGAGAATGGCCTGTCTGATGTAAATAATGCACTAACTGGAACTAAAGGCAGCAGTTCAAAAGCTTCTGCTAGCAACAAAGGGAGAGGGAGATCAAAATTTGCCACACCAAGGATTGGTTCGAGCAGGAGTGCAGATGATAATAGGCACTGGTATTAAGGTTCACCACAATCCTTTATTACAAGCATTATCCAATAATGCATTTAATTTTAAGCAAGGTTACTGGTCTTTAAAATATCTCTCTTTTTGCAGATAAAGTCTACCTAGTAGGATATGCTTTAGATGACCCTGAGAGAATGGCTTTCCTTGGTCTGTTTCAAGTTGCATGTGCAATTTTTTATGGCACCTGTAAATCTTTGGGGTTATATACCTTAGCAGAATGATTACAATTACTGATGTATTCAGTGGAGTCGAACATATATATTTTTAAGTGTCATTCAAGTATAACAGAAGCAGATGACATTGCGTCATTGTCCAAGGTGTTAATTGAGTGCATAGCTGTTAGTTGCCATAAACACTAAGTTTATGGCTGGCACTTGTGTCCTTAAACACAGGCCTTTCATTACAGCTCACTCTTGTATAGGCTGGTAATGTATAATCAGTGTTTATGTCTTAATAGCAAGTTAAAACCCATAACATTGCCCAAATATCTCTTTCCATAAGTGAAAGCTACTGGAGCTGTATTGTTGTTCTGTAACCCGAGTCACAAACATAATTGGTAAATATGTTTGGTGCTTTATGCAGGAGTATGCCAATGTTTGGAACGGAAATGATTGTAAATGATTTTTTATGGTATTTATCTTGTATAGGATTTGAAAAACTTTTCTTGCCTGTATAACATTGGACGTGGTGAGAAATAGTCAATTTATGACAATGTTGCATATGTACGGGTTGTTTGTGCTTTTGACAGACTCTTGTTTGTGCAATCTAGAATGTGGTGTTCATGGTTTTAAAAGGTGTTTTCTGTTACAATGAGCTTGGTCTAATTTTGCATGTAAGAAGCCTTTAAAAATTTACAATCCTGCCTCTTGTTTGGGTTCATTACAAAGACACCATATGAATGTGACAGCCATGATTTGCATTCAAGATATTGTGGCTTGTAGTCGGTTCTTTTCTGCATTTTCTCCATTATTTCTATAACATTAAAGGTTTGCATGGATTGGTTTGGTAGGCAGTTGAGGACTCATTTCTGTGTATCTAGCTAACAATTAAGGCTGATACTTATTTTTAGGGAATCCAGATGCTCATTTTTAGGGTGCTTCTATGCTCGGGTCTGAAGATGCGCTTGTCTTCAAACATAGAAAACAATTGTAAGTGCAAAACAGTCGACATTTTCTTGATACTACTCATTCTAGTATTTTGCAGCTAAAAAATGTGTTCTTTAACAAATCTCATCATTCATCATAAAGCTGTTTTCATGGTTTTCACAAATCTGATCACTCTGGGAAACATGCCTATGGGCAAGTTGTTTAGGTTTATTATGACTTTTATTATTAACAGATGAGCTTTTATTATTAACAGGGTTTATTATTAAAAACATTTGCACTAGAAGTACAAATGATACAGGCAGAGGTTTATTTATAGAAGAGAGAGGTGGTTGTACAGTTACCAACCGAACAACTACATAACTGATTTTACATTCTATATAATGTGTTATATTTTAACACCCCCTCTTAATGACTAAACCGGAAACAAGACAAAGTTTGTCCCGAAATTTTACAAATATCCTAAAGCCCATATGTTTAGTCATTACATCTACAGACTGTGCCATAAGTTGTACTTTAAAATCAGCAGTCCTTAACTGTGATGCAGTTGTCGAATGAAGACGAACCGCAACACAAAAATCTGGTCCCATGAACAAAAGATATGGCAAGTGGTCCACTGGTTCTCTGTTTCGTGATTCATTGACTAGTGATGAATCACCAATGGTTGAGAGTGTCAGCCCCATCTCCAGAGTGCTGAAATCAGAACCTCGAAGATGTGGATTGAAAAATCTATTCCAGGCTTGTGTAGCCTGTTGGAGTCTATACAAAGACTCAATTATCCTGTGATCAAAGTCACCTCGATCACGTCCTTGCACCACCATGTAGTGCTCATCCGACTTTTTCAAGAAGAAGAATGTGACCATCTGTGCAGGAGTTAGAACCAACTCCTCAATAGTAGGAGAAATAACCATCTCCGTCTCAGCAGTGGTCTCCGTCTCAACAGGAGAAATAACCATCTCCGTCTTATCTATTTGCTCATCTATCCCCCTCTGTTGGGAAAGATCCTTCACAACACAATGAGCAAACTGTTCATGCTCTATTGTCCTTCGAGCAAGAACCTCTGAGTGAGTGGCTGGGCATGCCATCTCACCATGCACCGTCAATGCATTTGGAATAGTGGAGTCTTCGTCCACAACAAATTGTTCTTCAGAATGAGGAAATCCATCCTCCCAAGGCATGTCCGCCTCCCGTACACCTAGTATAGTGGATATTCCCTCCACAATAGGTGCATGTAGGTTGACTGTATCCAAGTCAACAGATTTGTGAGGAATGGCTTCCTCCCAAGGCATTGTAGCCTCCTGCACATCTTGAATGGTGGAGCTGTCCTCCACACGTGCATTCATGTTGATCGCAGCCGGATCAACAAGCGATACTGACCACCTTCCCCAATACCAAGGGCAATTATCCGTCTTTGTTTCACATCAGAGACAACACACTTCTTTCCACAGAAATCCACATAAATATTGGGATTTTCAGTCAATTGATGAATAGATAGAAGATTCTTTTGTAAAGAAGGTACATATCTAACATTCCGTACCAACAATTTATGAGCATTATTCAATACAATGCATATATCTCCTATCCCTTCTACTGCAAGTGATTCTCCATCAGCTAGTACTACTGATTCAAAACAAATATTTGCAGTAAATGAAACATACCAGTCCCTACGACATGAAAAGTGTGCAGACGCACCAGAGTCAATAATCCAGCAACTGGTACCACTATCATTTGAGCATGATGTCGTAAGACAGTAAAGAGCATACTCGTCATCCGAATCCCGTTCTTCTGCAACTGCTGCCACATGTTCCTCATTACATGGCTTTTTGTTCTGCTTCGAAAGATCATACATCCGCTTCCGGCAATCCCTCTTGAGGTGCCCAACCTTGTGACAGTAATAACATGTGACCTGATACCGAGTGGAAGATTCACCAGTAGCGTTTCCACTTTCCCTTTGACTGAGTGACAAGAGCACTCTCTGCATGGTCACAATTAGATTCTGCCTGAAGTTGTCTCCGTTCCTTTTGCAACAGGTAGGAACTCACCTTGTCAAACGTGAGTGTTTGACTTTCAGCCATTAAATGGAGTGCCTCCACAAATGACTCATACGAAGAAGGTAAGTTGTTCAAAACTAGAGCCACCATATCATCGTCATCCACCTTTTTATTGATGGAAGATAATTGGTCTCGGAGGTCTTTCATCCAAAGTAGGTGCTCAGACAACGATCCACCTTCTTGTAACTTTACGGAAAAGAGCATATTTTTCAGGTATAAAACCCGACTCTTTCTTGACGTCTGATATTTATCCCTCAGATTGGTCCACAACGTGCTTGCCACAGTGGCATTCCGCACTTCCGGTATCAAATCATCCGACACCGATAACTTGAGAAGCAATAACGCTTCCTTATGACGTTTGTCATAATCCTCAAAGTTAAGTTCGTTCTTTGGTCGACTTTCATCACCCTTGATTATTTTATCACAATCACGAAACTCATACCGTTAAAATTTTATGACTCTAAACATTGAAATTAGTGCCTGTTAATTTTTGTGTCTTGGCAACGTCAAGTGTGATATATTTGCCATTTTATTATTCCAAAAGAACGGAAAATAATAAAATAATAATTTGCCTCACACTTAAAAAATATCCTTTTTCAGCAAATAATATTAAATGAATTAATTTCTCCAGCATATAGTATGAGATTAATTTCTCACATGCAAATTACCCCTCCAACTGCCTTCGAACTATATTTGCATATATTAATTAAATATTATTACTTATTCCTCCAAATAATATTTAATTGCTTCACCAAATCCTATGAAATTAATTATGCAAAGGTAATACCTTTGTTGAAATATTATTTCACCGACCTTGGATAAGAGGAAACGATTCTGGCACTCACGTTTTACTCAAACATTAACGAGATTTTTCTTGATTTGGTGATGCCCTCGACTTCACAATTTCCTGCGACGTTTTATCTCGCGCGCGTTGACACCTGTTTTTGCGTCTTCTTTTACACGATTTGTGTATTTCCGCCCTTGAATGCGCTTTGCCCTCCCACAAAAACGTGATTTCGTAAAAAAACGCATCGTATTTGAAAAAAGCGCGTGTATTCTTTCACATGATTTTCGCGCGTCGTCCGCCTACGCCGCAATTTTTGGTGAAAAAAACCACGATTTTTGCAGGTTTTGTGATTGCAGGTTTGTGATTATGCCTTCGACCACGATTTTGCCCTTCTTTCACGACTTTATCGCCGTCGACTGTGCATACGAACTCGTTTTCTTCACGAGTTGCTTCCACGACTTCCTCCGGCCCGATGGAATAACTTCGAGTTTGTGCCCTACAGGGCTTCCCCAAACTTCCCGTTCGTCTCTGTTGACAAGGCTTCCTCGAACCATGAACCAAGCGCTCGATACCAATGTTGGAATATGCAAAGAGAAGAAAGAAGACAAAAGGCAAAAACTGCCTTTGTACAAATGATACGAGGGGAGAGGTTTATTTATATAAGAGAGAGGTGGTTGTACAGTTACCAACCGAACAACTACATAACTGATTTTACATTCTATATAATGTGTTATATTTTAAGGGGAAGTCGAGTTGGTTTAGTTGGTGGTTTTCTTCTTCTTTGAGCAACTAGAGTTTGGCTCACAAGTAGAGATTAACAAAAAACACACAATTCTAAACAAGGGAATTTAGATTGTGGGATCACGTCTATTAACCAAATGACATTGTATTTTGCATATTTGTAGTTTGTAATAAAGGTAGAAGAAGAATTTTGCTTGTTTGTAGTTCCTCGTTGGAAGCAAATAAAGACAAGTTCTTAATTGCCCATTCCATGCAAGAGTTGTGTGTGTGTGTGTGCCCATTTTGAATGTTGAGATACGGAGGTGCATGGTCTAAGTTGGCGTTTTGCTTAATCTCCTAACCATGATTGTATCACAAGGTATTAGAGTAGGAATTTCTTGCCGGTGTGTTGGGTGGAAGGTATTGTAGTTGTGTTCCTCACTATGGAAAAAGTGGGTAGGGGAAAAGAGAAAGGGGTGAGTGTTCTCTATCATGTATACGTGGATAGTGAAGAGAAGGTACATCCACCACTAAGACGGCAACGAGTAGAAGTTGCAATGAAAATATTGATCTTGTATAGGTGAGTTGAGAACAAAGTGTTAACAAAGAGGTCCATAGACAATCTAGCAAGTGAGAAAAATATGCAAAAGATGAATGAGAGGTATGCAATGAAGTGGCTAAGCTAAAGATTATATCGAGCGAAATACAAGCCCAAGTGGAAGTTGAGGCAACGAGGAACTTGGAAGGTGGTACCGTGTTGTCCATGTTAGATTTTTTTGATGAATAAGATCTTATATTAATTTAACAAGTAAAATGATACAAGATAATTCACAAAAAAATTGGGCGGTATGGAAGCACGCCCCAAAGCCATGAAACAAACTAGGCAAAAAAGCCTAGGAACGGGGGAGAGCAAAAGCGTCAATACATTAAAAATAAAGAATATTAAGTTGTTGTGAATTGTTGTCTTGCGGTGGCGTATGTTGATCGTGCCCAACTAGTGCCAAGCAGATCTTTGTGGAGTGCGACACATCCTAGCTTGATCCATGGTGGCTTTGTTCTTCAGTATCTTCAAAAGGCGCCTGAGAGGGTGAGATGGTAAGCTCCAACTTTGGAAACTTGTTTGGTAATGAAGGTTCCACCCGTCATGAGTGTGAGGCTTGGGTGCGGTGGTGAACCCCAAGCTGTGTTGGACCGGGAGGTGGGGGATATACCAACCCCAATGATGAGTGAAGGCGAGGGAGTGAAGCTCCTCCGGGAAGGTTAGTTGTGAGGAGAGTGGCGAGCGCAGCTAAATGAGCGACGTTGGGAGTGGCTCTAACATTCACCACCTCATTGCCGACCGCTTTGGCATTGCTATGTGGCAGAGAACAACGAGAGGGGGATGGCGAAATGTGTGTCTAGTGCTCCTCGCGAGTTTCATGACATGGGTTAACCCCCTCTCATGGATCCTAACTCTGGCGATTGTAGCAGAGATTAATGCCTGCGGGTTTTGGTCTAACGAAAAATCGTGGTCCAACAAATGGTCTCGGAGTTTCAAGGCTCGAGTTCGAAAGTCCCTGAGTAATGCTTGGGGGAGATTGTTGGCATGTGTGTCTAACACTCCCTGTGAGTTTTGCGACATGGGTTAACCCCCTCTTGTGGATCCTAACTCTGGTGATTGTAACAGAGATTAATGGCTGTGGGTTTTGGTCTAACGACAATTGTGGTCCAACATGGGGCATCGTTCCAGTGGTGCAACAATGTCTGTAGATGCTCCACCTCTAGTGCCACCTTATTGGCTTGAACTTGAATCTGCAACAAGACATTGGCGACAACCATAGACTTGTTATAAATAGAGAAGTGATGATCAACATCAACATTAGCAAATAAACAAGCATTCCTTTCTTTCCATAACCAGAACAAAATTTCCCCTTTGAAAGCATGCCAAATATGGGTAAATTTATGTGGCAATTGGGGATTGTCTCCTAATAAGACACAATGCCAAGTGAAGCACTTAGGGTAGAAAGGTTGGAAGAAGGAATGAATCTAATCCCAAGCACCCGAGCTTTACGACAATACCAAAAGAGGTGTGGGAGAGTTTCCAGATGCCCAAAGAAGGGGCATTTTGGCGCAACCACTCTCAATTGATCTAGACGTGTGTCGAGCGAGAGGCCTTGATGAAGCACACACCACAAAAGTGTGCTATTTTGGGTTCCACATAGGCGGACCAAACTGTAAGAAATCTCCTTCGCCAGATAGAACGTGAGGACCGAATTCCCCACCGAGTGTTAAGCTTATCTCCACCATGGGCAGATGTGGCGAAAGCCACGCATAGCCTTTGCTAGTTGAGTAGTTTTGGAAGGGGGTGTCCACATACCACTTTTAGTTTGTCCACCATGGACAAGCCTGGAGAACAACAATATTATGAATCATGTGATCTGGCATGAAGGAAATGATATCTTCAATGAGGGTTCTGTTTGGCAGGGCCAATTTAAATTTTACCTTGAGCTCTTGCCAGGGCAACCAAGATTGAGTGTGCTTGTAAAAAAGATCTTGGATAGTGCGTATTCCACGTTTGAAGAAGCGGAGAGCAAGAATCCAAGACACCTCTGCCAAACAATGACCTTGGTATTGGAACACAAGGGACCACCACAGAGAGTGGAGATTGAAGGAAAGGTTGTTACGGAAGCCATTGCCATTCCACATAAGCCAAGGTTTAATCTGCTCCCAAGATTTCTAGATGCTTTTAATCATGAAGGTGCCCACCACTTTGATTGGGACAGGGGCAATGAGAAGGTTGGTAAAGTCAATACCTTTCCATGTAGAGCGGCCGAAGGAGGTGCCTTCTCTCATAGGATGCCAACCAAGCGGGTGCGAGAAGAAACAATTGTTTGTAGCATTGTGTTTTACGCCATTAAATGGAAGAGTTAGGAGCCAAACATAAAACTTCTAAACCTTTGCATGCCTTGGTTAACATTGCACTCCTCTTTAATGAGAGTGAGAAAGGAGTCATCAAAGTGAAGTGGCCATTAAGCAGTTGAGCACCATCACTAGAGGGTAAAGCAATACCCTTGACAAGTCCCTAAGATTGGGCTTGAGCAAGCAAGTAACCAAATCCTTCAGCTATTACGACATAAAGGGCAGGTGCGAGGGCAACCTTGCCGAATAGATCGAGAAGAGTTTGAATGACTTTGAGCTTTGTCCATTAATGGTGATATGGGCAGAGGCATTTGAAAAGAACATATTAACAACTTGAAGAAAGTTTGGACCGAAACCTAAAGCTTTAAGCATGGCTAAGATGAACGACCATTCAATTCGGTCATAAGCCTTCTCAAAGTCAATTTTGATGAAGAGAGCTTGTTGATTAGACCTGTGAGCCCACTCCATGCCTTCCCAAAAACAATGATGTTGTCGAGGATATAACATCCTTGAATGAACCCAATTTGCGTTGGTCTAATTATGGCTGGAAGGAGATGAAGCCAAACGATGAGAGCTTTGACTATGATCTTGTATGAAACATTTAACAAAGTGATGGGACGCCAATTACTAATTAACTCAGGATCACTGGTTTAGGGATAAACTTGATATTCCCTTTATTGATATGGGGACCAAGCGTTTGAGCATGTAATCCTTCCATGTAAACAATATCCCGAGTGCCTTGTAGAATTCACAAGGAAATTTGTCGCATCTAGGTGCCTTGTCATTGGCCATTTGCATGGCCGCTTCCTACAAATCCTCAATGGAAAGCAGATGATCACACGCAATTCTTTACGTTGGGGAGAATCTGCATGACACAATAGCCAAGCATTGTTTCATGGTAGGGCTACGCTCAAGCGAGGGGTTTGGGCTTGAAAGACTTGTCTATAATGATTAACAAATGCCTAGAGCATGAGCGAGGATCGGTGATCCGTATTTCGTCATCACCGATGACATTGATATGTAGGGAGGAATGCTTGGATTTGAGCATTTGAAAGAATTCCTTCGAAACTTGGTCCCCAACTTTGAGCCAACGAAGTGGATGCGGATTTTGCGCACCACGAGCATTGTAATTATTGGCGATTTGATTTTTTTGTCGAAGCTTAATAACTGTAGTTGCGAGGCTCAGAGAAAGGGTTGCCCTCAAGCGCCACCACCACTCGGATGAGTGTGGAGGAGGTGGCACAATAAGAGTGGCACTTGATACTAGTCGGTCGCCCATAAATTTTGAGGAACCTAGTTGTCTTAGTCATCACATCGAACCACCACTGGGTCCAACTGGACAACAGAGGAGGATGTTGATTGTGCATGTGACGTGGTTTAGGCACCAAGTTCCACACCCGCTTGATATGATTGAGCGTGGGCCCATGCTCCATCAAGTCCATGTTAAGGAAGGATTGAGACTCGTGATGAAAAAAGGGCGCTTGGATTGCAGTGCAATGCAAAATCGATGGGAAAGTGGTTAGAAAGGATGAAATCTAACATCAATTCCATAGGAAGAGAATAAATGTTGTCAAAATCAAAAAAATATTGAGTAGAAAACATAGCCTGTAAGTCGTTTAGAACCGATCCGATCCACGTTGAATATTGGACCAAATAAACTAGGCCTCGAGCTAGATTGGTGTAACGCGTTCATGTCATAAAATATAACTTTACTATGCATAAAAAACGAGGCCTCTCTTTCGCTAATTTTCCATCGCATGGGAAGGTGTCCGCAATTATCCATGGGCAACTCAACCATATTGAAGTCACCGCAGATGACCCAATACACATAAGGGATCACATTGGCTATCCACCGCCATAACCTTGCTCTTTCTGTTGCATCATTCAAAGCATAAATGTTGATGACATTGAAAGGGCGACTTTCAATAGTAAAGAGGGCCTAGATGGCCCTGAAGGTCCGCCATTTTGGGGAAATTAAAGAAATTAATCCCCCACCTCCCACATCATGATTGCTAATAATAGTGAGACTATCAGGCCAAATGGTTTTACAAACCAGAGAGTGTTGAAAACCTATCACCTTTACTTCTGTAAACACAAAATATCCAAGTTTGCAAACTTATGTCGAACATCTATAACAATATACTTGCAATTGGAGTAAGACAGACCCCTCACATTCCATGAGATACAATTCATGAGAGATGTGAATCGAGGGCCATATGTTAGGAATATTTGCTTGGTGCTCACATTATTGTATAGGTTAGATAGATATTTGAGTGGGATAATAATATTGTGTATATTATTAATAATGAGTTAATACAACTCATATAAATAATTAGTTTATTAATATTGTGTGAGTGAGTTGTAATAACAACTCACGTAGCTATTTATGAGTGAGAGATATGAGGGATTAGAGATAAGTGGAGAGAATATTTTGAAGGATAAGACTTGACTCCTATTTCATAGGATCAAGAATTTGTATAAATCACTCCCAAGTATATTGAATAATATCCCAGATGGACTAGAAGAAATATTTTTAATATTATTTCCGGTGTTATTTGATTAAATATGTGTTCATTTTGTATGCAATTTGAACCAAAATAATATTTGTATCAGAGCAGGAATGGTAGCTCTATGTGATTTTTATATTGCCTTTCTTTATGATTTTCATCTACCTTTTTGCAATCGCTTAAATATTTTAGAATTGCTCTAAAGAACATGTCATAATTTCTATATTACGATCTGGGTTTCTCTAATTTTTAATGGGTTTGTAGAGTTATTTCTAAGAAAAATACTATCCGAATTTCAGCGGAACCCACATCCTAGATGTGGAGAAATGTGGAAAATACAATAGGTCTTTTATATTGATTTTTCTCCTTAGGGCGTGCGATGGCGTTAGTACAAATCAAGTAGTACCCCTGGATGTTTATCAGATTTCTAGTTTGATATTGGGCATCCAGTGTGATTGCACAACATTGAATCTTTCCCCCAAGTGTGGGACTTGTAAAAATGGGAAAAGAATCTCCAGGTTAGAGGTTGGTTCCTCAACTCCTCTGATTAGATGTATGCTTGCAAATTGCAGAGGTTTATACTCAAAATCCTACTCTAAATTCCAAGGGGACAGAGGTAGAGGATGCAAAAGAAATAAAACTAAGACTAATAAGGTGATACACCAAAGGAGTGGTGAACATTTACTTCTGCAAATTGACACAAATTAAGAGAATGCAACAAAACATCATGCACAAACTGATAAAATGTAATGAAAGATCAGAAATGAAGCAAACAACACAAGAAGAGGACTGAAACTCATTCACAGAGCTTGCATTGTCATTTCAATATCAAAAATACATGCATTACAATAAGAGAGAGCAGAAAACATGTTGCAGTCCTGAAAGAGGTATGATATTCCACAAAATCACTTTCTAGGGTGAAAGAGGGAGTCTGCAAAACATAAAAATGTCCAACCCTTTACAAATGAGCCAAATCTGGCTTTTAATGGTGAAAAATCGAGCTTAGGAAGGAGAAACGCGGGAAAATGTGAAAGGATGCTTCAACCACCAACCAAATTGCATTAAAATAGCATGGGCACCCTCAAAAGTTCATTCCCAATGTTTTTGACCATTGTTGGAGAAGAATGCGAGCCATACTTCATTAAAATTGGTGGTTGAAATGTCAGTTCTGTTCTCCTTCTCGTGCCAGAGGTTTTTGATTTTCTCTCTCCAAACCCCACCAAAACACAAAATTGAGCCCTCCATCGTGTAGAGAATTTCACCAACTTTCCAACGCCACCAAGAATGTGAAATCCGAGCTCTGGATCAAAAGTTATGCCCTTCTAAAGATTTAGGGCAAAACTAAAATTGAGTTTTAGGGCCCAAAATTTAAAATTTTCCCTCTTTTTGACTTTGGGAAAAATTCCCCAAAAAGTTTCACCTCTGCAGGTTTGATGCCACGTGGCACCTTTTGATTGGTCGCGGGCCTTCCCCTTACCTTTTTATGCCTTTTTGGTCTTTGGAAAATTTTCCAAAAAATCTCGTCGGCCCGACACTCCGAAGACACGTGGCGTGTTGTGATTCGTTGGCGAGCCCTTGCTCTCAAATTTTCCATTGACTCTGACCATTCCCCAAATGGGACACGTGGCGCCTTGTCATTGGCGTGGGCTTGAACTAGCTCTTTTCCTCTACGGACCCGCCTTAAGATTTTTTGCCACATGGACACGTGGCAGCTTTTGATTGGCGTGGGCCATCATCGGGCGGGCTTTCATTTCATTATTTTCCATACTTTGGCAAAAGGGAAAATTTCCTTCCGCGCCCTCGCCTCCCGATGCTCGAGGACACGTGGCAGATTTGTGATTCGTTGGCGGGCCTTTGGGCCGAGATTTCCCTTTTCGCCAACTTTGGAAAATTTTCCAACTTCCTCCCGCCGGTCCGAACTTCGACGACCCTAAGGACACGTGGCCTCCTCCTATTGGCTGGCGGGCCTTCGGGCCAAAAAATTTCTTTTGTGCGCCCGCCAATCCTTGGAAATTTTCAAATTTCTCTCCGCCTCCCGCCATTCCGCCGCCGATGTGGCGCATTTTGATTGGTTGCGGACCTCCCTTGGGAAAATTTCCCTCCAAAACTCCGCCGAGCCATAACTTGCAAAATACAAGGAGTTAGAAGGAAAACTTTACCTTTCTGGAAAGTTGAGAAGATTCTCTATCCAATGAACCAAAAATTTGAGTGCCTAAAAAGTGAAAAAATTTAACTGAGGCACAAGGAAGGAAGGAATGAAGGGAGTTAGCCAAAAAATAAGCAAGGGGCTTATTTTGGATAACAATTTGGCGACTCAGAGGGGTCATCTACCTGCTAGATGAATGATCAGTAGCCTTTGAAGCATCCATTGGGCATGGAGTCATGAGTTGTAGCCTACAAACTGATTTGAACTTTGAAAACTTCCTTGAGCCACTTGAAGCCCACTGAACTTAGAGTTGCTTTTACCAAAATGCCACTGAAATGAACTGTGCAAGAGCAAAACCAGCAACACCAAAAACTATGTACAAAATTGAAAATCATACATGCTCCAAATGGAACATGCAGAGTGTGCACAAGCACTTCTTCTACTGAAAGCAAACCTACCTACTCTACTCTAACTGGAAGCAAAGGTGAGCTAAACAAACCTGCAACTGGTTGTGCAAAATAGCTTCCTTTCTTCAAAATGGGCAGCCATGCAACTAATTTGGCACTGAACATGGCTGGTTGGATGAGTGGAAAATCAACAAGAAGCTGGTCCTCTACCCAAATCAGCAAGGTGTCAGCTAAAAACAAATTGAATACCTCTTTTAGTTGCTTTGCATTTGGATTGAAGAGGTAAGACAAGCTGATCCTTGACAGTTTGTAGCCCATCCTCATGCTTGGGAGTAAGCATGACTGGTTGTGGCTTCTCCTTTGGCTCCAATGAAGCCAAATACCTTATTGGGCAAGGTCTGGTCCATTTGATATGCTCATAGCTCTGATTTTCAACTCCAAAAATGGAGTCCTCTTGTAGACCTTCTTGGATGGATGGTGTGGAAGGGGTGATGGAATTCTTCTGTTGTTTCTCTTCCCCCAATGAAGAACATGGAAGAATTAAATCTTCCAATCTTGATCCTAAAGAGCTGCTATAAGATGCAGGCTGCTCCAAATGAATGTTCTCCTCCATGACAACAGGTTCTTGTGTTTGGAATGTGGATGATGAAAGAGAGAAAGGTGGAAACTCAACCGGTTCCTCTCCATCAAAACAGTCCTCCAAATCTGACAGATAAACTGCCTCATTGTTGTCCTGCTGCAAATGCTCAACTTTCTCCATGGTGTCCTCTTGATCAACAACTTGTTCACCATGGTTCTCCTCATCTTCAATCATTGAGTTTGGGAGATCAAACTCTTCTTCAGCACTAGAACTCGAGAGAGATGAAGTAGAAAGAAGAACTGAAGGTTCCTATAGCCTGCTTTGTGCTCAAACCCTTTGGATCTGCACTTTTCTCCTTCACAGCTGGAATGTGCTCCTCTTCTTTTGGATTTTGAGCAGCTTCTCCTTCTCCTCGCTACTTGAAGAAAATCTTGCTCTTGATAGAACTCTTCCTCTAGCATGAATTTTGTCAAGTCAAACTCTTCAATCTGCTGCTCTAGAGGACAAGTTGGGACTGCAAGATCTTCTTCAGAGCTTTCCTCCTCCATGGCTGATTGTGCAACTTGAATTGGATCAGCATTCTCTTTGGGCAAAGTGCCAACATGGACACTCAACTCATCACAAACAAGCTGTTGTTTTTCTTGCTTCACTGTTGCTGCAAAATCAACCTTGTTTGCCACTTGTTCTCCAACTCCAACCTCTTCTGAAGGCTTAACCATCAAGGGGATCTTTGTCATCCCAAATTTGAGAGCCAAGCTTACCAAACTTCTGATTTTTTCTTCTTTGTTTGGCTCTTCTTCTTGCTATCCTTGATGACTGATTTTTCTGATTTTCATTCTCCCAACATGGATTTGGGAATGCAAGAGGAGGGGTGGGTTGTAACTCAATTGATTTTACAATTTTTTGTGGTGGTGGAGGAGGTGAAACCTCTTGTTTCTTTGGAGGAGAGGGTATTTCTATTGGCTCTTGTGGAGGGGATGGTTGTTTGGAAGGAAAGAGGAAAGAAGAATTGAGATGGGGTGGAAGACTAGGGAATGGAGAAATGGATTCAACATTTGGGACAACATTCAATGGGAAGCTTGAAAATTGAAGCCCAAATTTAGATGGTGTTGCTTGAGGAATGGAAAGAGAAGAACCAGTTGATGGTGTAGAACTTACCCATTGACAAGGTTGTTCAACACCAAGTTTATAGGCCTCTATCTCTGTTGTCCATTGTGCAAGTTGGGGCAGCATCTCCATCATGAAGCCCAACTTCTCCTGAGGGCTGAAGTGTCTTGGAAAAGGGCCTCCCCATGGACAAGGAGTCCTGCAACCAATTTTGAAAGCCTTCATTTGAGTTGTTGCTCTTGATTGCACCATCTTTGCCTCCATCTTTTGGATTTTCTCCACAAAATCAACATCTTCCATTTGATTGTCTTCATTGCATGCATACCCTTGCTCTTGATATGCTTCACAACCAAAATGATTTTGGTATTGCTCATATGGGTGTGTATGCTGATTTTGAATTTGTTCAAAATGCTGATTTGGAGGATTTGTAAAACATGTCGGAGGTGGGATATACTGCTGTTGTAAATGTGAATCCCATGATGGAAATGAAGTCATGATTGCACAACTTCATGGAATGAAAGAAGATGGAAGAGATGGAAAGAAGAATGGATGGAAAATAGGTCTACAACTCAGAGAATGAGTTATTTACCAGATGGAGTCGCCAGATGTGCTTTTGAATATGCCTCCAAAGGCTGAAATCTTCACTAGGAACACACCAACCTGTAAAAGATGAAGTGGAAGACCTCTAAGGTCCCACCGGGCGTGCCAAAACTGTTAGTGCAAATCAGCAGCACCCCTGGATGTTTATCAGATTTCTAGTTTGATAATGGACATCCAGTGTGATTGCACAACATTGAATCTTTTCCCCAAGTGTGGGACTTGTGAAAATGGGAAAAGAATCTCTAGATTAGAGGTTGGTTCCTCAACTCCTCTGATCAGATGTATTACTTGAAAGTTGCAGAGGTTTAAACTCAAAATCCTACTCTAAATTCCAAGGGACAGAGATAAAGATGCAAAGAAATAAAACTAAGACTAATAAGGTGATACACCAAAGGAGTGGTGAACATTTACTTCTGTAAATTGACACAGATTAAGAGAATGCAACAAAACATCATGCACAAACTGATAAAATGTAATGAAAGATCAGAAGTGAAGCAAAGAACACAAGAAGAGGACTGAAACTCATTCACAGAGCTTGCATTGTCATTTCTAATATAAAAAATACATGCATTACAATAGCAGAGAGGCAGAAAACATGTTGCATTCTTGAAAGAGGTCTGATATTCCACAAAATCACTTTCTAGGGTGAAAGAGGAAGTCTGCAAAACATGAAAATGTTTAACCCTTTACAAATGAGCCAAATCGACTTTTAATGGTGAAAAATCGAGCTCAGGAAGGAGAAATGCGGGAAAACATGAAAGGATGCTTCAACCACGACCAAATTGCATTAAAACAACATGGGCACCCTCAAAAGTTCATTCCCCAATGTTTTTGACCATGCTTGGAGAAGAATGCGAGCCATACTTCATTAAAATTGGTGGTTGAAACGTCAGTTTTGTTCTCCTTCCCGTGCCAGAGGTGTTTTTGATTTTCTCTCTCCAAACCCCACCAAAACACAAAATTGAACCCTCCATCGTGTAGAGAATTTCACCAGCTTTCCAATGCCACCAAGAACGCGGAAATCCGAGCTCTGGATCAAAAGTTATGCCCTTCTGAAGATTTAGGGCAAAACTAGGGCAAAATTGAGTTTTGGTGGGCCCGAAATTTAAAATTTTCCCTCTTTTTGACCTTTGGGAAAAATTCCCCAAAAGTTCGCCTCTTGCCACTCGATGCCACGTGGCACCTTTTGATTGGTCGCGGGCCTTCCCTTACCTTTTTATGCCTTTTTGGTCTTTGGAAAATTTTCCAAAAATCTCCACCGGCTTGACGCTCCGAAGACACATGGTGTGTTGTGATTCGTTGGTGGGCCCCTGCTCTCAAATTTTCCATTGCTGCCGACCACTGCCCCAAACATGGGACACGTGGCGCCTTGTCATTGGTGGGCCTGAACTAGCTCTTTTCCTTTGTGGACCTGCCTTAAGATTTTCGCCGGCCACATGGACACGTGGCAACTTCTGATTGGCGCGGGCCATCGGGGTGGGCTTTCATTTCATTATTTTCCATACTTTGGCAAAAGGAAAATTTCCTTCCATGCCCCCGCCTCCCGATGCTCTGAGGACACGTGGCAAATTTTGATTCATTGGCGGGCCTTCGGGCTGAGATTTCCCCTTTTCACCAACTTTGGAAAATTTTCCAACTTCCTCCCCCCGATCGAACTCCGACGACCCTAAGGACACGTGGCCTCCTCCTATTGGTTGGCGGGCCTTCGGGCCAAAATATTTCTTTTGTGTGCCCCACCAATCCTTGGAAATTTTCAAAATATCTCCCGCCTCCCGCCATTCCTGCTAGCTGGCACGACGTGTCGCATTACGATTGGTCCGTGGAACTCTCTTGGGAAAATTTTCCTCCAAAACTCGCGAGCCATAACTTGCAAAATATAAGGAGTTAGAAGGAAAACTTTACCTTTTTGGAAAGCTGAGAAGATTCTCTATCCAATGAAACCATTTCTAGAAAATTTTGAGTGCCTAAAAAGTGAAAAAAATTTAACTGAGGCACAAGGAAGGAAGGAATGAAGGGAGTTAGCCAAAAAATAAGCAAGGGGCTTGTTTTGGATAACAATAACATTTAGATTTGCAAATTTATCATCTTAAACACAAATCCTTACAAAAGCAAAATGTCATATTTTGCATTGAGACTGAGCAATATTCTATTATTGTTGACCCATGTGATCTATCTATAGTCGTGTAGATCTGTTAAGGCACATTACTTCATCATATATTGTTGTTCTATTCACAGTCGGAGTTTGCAGATCAAAAGAGACACATCTGGTAAAGGAGGCGTGAATGTAAAAGGATATATTATTTCTCCTTATAGTTTTGCATACAATGATTTTAGTCATTGGCTCGTCCAGCTACATGCATGCATAGATTGATCAGATATGTGCAACGCTTCTGTACTCATGCACTACGTGACCGTAGTTTCTGCCTCATCTAAACATTGATTCACTTGCGTATTGTCCTTGCTAGTTGTTGGGTGTTGGGCACGAAACACTCCCAAAATATTTCCTGGTGCACAAAATGGATGTGCTATTCTTACTAGAGGTACCACAATACACCATTAATCGGCCACTCAAAGGCACAACTTAGCTCCTCACGAGTAAATCATAAAGCCATAGTTTTACAGATTAGGTAAAAGTGTTTGTTTTTAGGCTTTTGTGTTTTTTTAGGTATGTTTAGATTTGTAATCAGTTTTAATAGTTTATAGAGTCGTGTTTTAATAAAAAATGTTTCAAGTTTGTAGTTTAGTGGTCATTTGTTTATTTAATGCATTATAATCCATAGTTTCATTTTATTTTGTGTTTTGTTTATCCACCGTAGGTTTTAATGTGTTAATTCATTAGGTTGTTTTATTAGATTTTCTAAGTCTATACATGCCTTAAAAGTCATATTATTGTCAAAATTAGTGGTTTTTAACTTGTGGTCCATAATTGTGTATAGTGTTATCATGCTATCATAAAATTAAAAAAATTGTCTCATGTCAATGTAAATAAGTCATATTGTCATTGTAAAAGAGTCGTCCACAAAATAGTTTGTATAGTTATATTAAAAAGTAATATTTAATTACTTTTTAATTTGTCATCTTTTGTGTCACAATACTATTTTCTTGTTGTCGTCCTTTGTCTAAAGTCAAGTCAAATTTTTTTAAGTCATTTAGGTGATCATTAGGATAATTGTAAAAAATAAAATAAAAAAAAGTTGCGCGCATTTTCACTTGTATGCGATGACCAAATTCAAATTGAGGGGGCATTTCATATTGAGCTTCATTTTCAAATTTGTTGAGTAACTAAGCAATTTTAGATGGAGGACGAAGGCAACGAAGGAAGGAGGTTAATCAACGAACTCTCGCCACCGCAAGCAACAGCAACGAGGGACGCACAATGGTGTTGTGGCATTTTTATTTCGATTGCGTGTTTACTTTTCGCAAATAAGAACATATGGATCATTTCGTTAAAAATTGTAATGTGTGAGCAATTCCTGTATTTTTCCTTGATGTAAGAAGGTGATGAGAGCTGAAAGAGTACTGCTATATCTAGGTTGTTGGTTGACCTTATAAAACCATCGTTTGTTATGGTTGTTGGTTAACCACATGTAAAACCATCATTTGTTTGTAAGTTGTTGGTAAATCAAGTGTAAAACCATCATGGGTATTTGTAGGTTGGTGGTTAGCCGAGTGTAAAACCATCATTGGAGTTGGGTAGCAGTACAAGATAATTTTTTCCCTATGTTCGCACTAAGGGAGGGAATGTTAGGAATATTTGCTTTAGTGCTCACATTATTATATAGGTTAGATATTTGAGTGGGATATTAATATTAGTTATATTAATATTGTGTATATTATTAATAATGAGTTGTCATAATACAACTCATATTAATAATATAGTTTATTAATATTGTGTGAGTGTGTGAGTGAGTTGTAATAACAACTCACGTAGCTATTTATGAGTGTGAGAGATATGAGGGATTAGAGATAAGTGGAGAGAATGTTGTGAAGGATAAGACTTGACTCCTATTTCATAGGATCAATCATTTGTATAAATCACTCCCAAGTATATTGAATAATATCCTAGATGGAATAGAATAAATATTTTTAATATCATTTCGGTGTTATTTGATTAAATCCATGTGTTCATTTTGTATGCAATTTGAACCAAAATAATACCATACCATCAAAATCCAGCTATCCAAAGTATCAAACCTGGTTTTGCAAGAATTGACCATTGTTGTGCTTCGAGAAATCCTGCAATTCCACTTTTTTTCTTCAAGAGAATTTAATATTGCACTCTTCTTTTGTTGACTCCACACTTGCGCGAGGCTATGTCGACGACTTGACACTTGGGTATCTTGTAGGGCTTCGAGCCCATTTGGAAGGGCCTTGTGCGGCTGGACATCAAGAGAGATTGAGAATTCGAAAGGAGTTTGAAGAGTCGATAAGGATGTTAGCTACTTTTGGCGAGATAGAGAATTTAGGCAACGTCACTGCGGAATATGTAGAATTAAGATCTCGTGGAATGTCTAGAAACTAGAGTATGTTTGTCAACAAGCGGCTCTTTGGGACCACTTTTAGGCATTGCTTTGTCCGAGAAACCTTGTGCTTGTTCTTATGCCCCCTATGGTTTTCCACCCTTCCTCTTGTTGGGCCTAGAGGCCTCAAAAACCTCTTTGGTGGTGGGGATATTGCATGACACATCTGCAAGGCGATCTTGGATCTTGTGATTGGTAACCGGCGGTGAAAACAAGTATTAGGCGAGTTGATATATAGAACTCGCCATGAGTAGTGAGTGTTGCCCATTTGAATGTCCACAAACTCTTTTAACTCTTGTGAGAGGTCAACCTTGACACATACCCATTTTGGGATCGGGCTTTGTAGAAATGTTGCGGCTCCATGCATACAACTCGTCCCAATGGAAGAGGCAATTTGATGTAAGAAGGGCATGTAAGCAAGTGACATACCAAGAAATTCAACCCAAATGGGAAAGGGTTTTTAAATCGAGACAATAAAGTCATGTGTCCAAGGGGAGAGAACCAACAAAGAGTTTCAAACATACCAAGTCCGAACGGTTCGTAATGGTGGGGCATGCGAAGGGTCAGAAAACCGAAAAAGAAAGAACCCTTTCGTCATGTTTTAAAATCTCTCAATCCTGATGCCATGAGTAGCCCAGACCGAGCTAACCTAGGATTTGAGCATGCTTTTAGAGGGGATTCAGCCCAAAAATTAGCCAATAAGACAAAATTGTTCAAGCCATTGGCATGCAACATTGAATTCAAAAACAAGCAAAACAACATCAAGGGGAGAGATATTACCTCGTGGAACACTTTGGGGACAAACTTCTGGGGCGTGTTTGTGGTAGCGTCATTTTTCACAGCTCCACCAGCTCTAGCCTTGACACCAATAACCGGGCTTGAAGTGGAGGGAGGCATTATATAGGCGAGCATAGATGGTGGAAAACCTTATAACCTAACAAGAAGTGTACTATCTCGCAGAGCCCAAGGTGGTGTGGAATGACATGTAAGCAAAAGAAGTGTTAGAAATTAAAGTGTTGAAGGAAAAAAGTAGGAAGATGGCATGCATCACTTCAATTTATAAGAATTAAGAGGAGGGATGTTCCTTTGAATAAGAGAACATTGAAGTTGACTAGACGAAAATATAGGGAAGAAGTTGTAATGAATATGTAAAAAGAGGATATGAAATGGTCGTTTTTTAGATTGTGATGCAACTATGTTTGATGGTGAAGAGGCAAGGGAGATAAATTTTTTTGTAGCCTTGAAGGTAGATGAAGTGGGAGTCATGCTTTGTTAGAATATGTTGAATATTTTGCATATTGTACATCTAGGAGTATTGTACACCTTTGTTACTTGTATATGGGGGTGTCAAAACCCATGATTTATGAGGAATCGTTATGGATTGTTTTATTAGCGAGATGGTTTTGGTACCATTATATTGTAAAACCACTTTTATGGTTACTTATTGATGTGCTTACATACTGTTGGACATGTAGTAGGGTAGAGCGGGACTTGGAAGTAAATTATTGTATTGTGAACGGTGAAGTTAAACAATAAGAAAGAGAATTCTTGTGTTGGGTTTTTTCCGAAAGGGTTTCGAGGATAAATATTTTTGTTATCTTGTGTATGCCATTCTCACTTGCATTTATCTTGAATATTCGTTAAGTATTTCTTCTCTCTTATTTTCTTATTGGATCAAATTATCTCCACTCTCGAAGAAATTGTAGTAGAAGTATGCCTATAAGAGGATTCGAAGGTGGAGATAATGAAGTGCAAGTGAATGCACATCATGTATTTTGAGATAATATTAAGTGTAGAGGGGAGTGGTGTTGCAGTTTAAATGCCATTTGGAGGAGGTACAAATGCAAATGTCCTCCAACAAACATTCATCCACTACAATTTTGGAGGAGGTGATGATGCTAATGTACTCTAATAGACATGCTTCTACTACAACTTTGAGAGAACATTAAGTCAAGAGGAAATTGGTATGGTAGTAAAGATATAATTGGAGGAGATGCATATGCAAATGTTTGATTCCCATCATACCTTGTGTGTTGATATTTACATGTAAAAACATTGAGGTAAAAAAGTCAACATAGCTAAAATGACAAGTAAGAGGCGGAATGTGTCACTTTTGAGAAGATGACATGGTGATTGTGTGTTAGGAGTGATGTTGGGGATGTTATTGTTACGGAAAACAAAAAGGTTTCAATAAAAGAATCATTCTAGAATGACATGGATGAGTGCTTAAATGAACTGAATTAAATCATGACAACAAAAGTTGAAGAATAGTTTTTATGCTACCAAAAATTTAGTAGAGGAGGAATATACAAAGGTTCTTTTAGAAGAAAAAATGAAGGGAATGAGTAATGAAAACAAGTCATCTACGACTCGAGGGATGAATGATAAATATGAAGAGAAGAAGAAGAATTATGGAGACATTTATGTCCATCATGTGTCCGTAGAAACTATGGGACTCAAGAATAAAATGGAGACTAAAGTTTCGTGGACTATGGTAATAACCCTTGTGCAAAAACAAAGCTTAACACATCCCCTACGATGTAAAGATATTAGTTGTTTCAACAAGTGGCTTAGTGCCTTATTTACTTATCGCGTGCACCAAAACCATGTAAGCCCGATGATTGTGGGACCGGCTCAAATATTAATGCTCCCAACAATCTTAACACATAACTAACAATAAGATGAACAATCAAGAAGGGAAGCAAAGCATTTCACATATGAAATCTGTTGGCGAGAAAATTTGTTGGGTGGATAAATCGATGGATATCTTGCCAACGCTATAGGAATCTAAGTCCCTCTACTTGAATGGTGCATCTCCATGTTTATATGTGCACGTGAAATTTTGTTTCTCAGTAGGGGTCCAATAGGGGCACTCCCCTGAACCCGTGGAAAAGCTTGCAATTGCTTGCAAGAGAGGAGTTTTCTAGGATATTGGGAAAGGGAGTGAGAAAAAGAGAGAAATTAATGTTGTAGGTAGAAAATTAGATTCGTACAACCATTAACTAGAAAATTCCAACACACATATTAGAAGAAATACAATTTTTGCTACGCCCTTAATCATATATCTTATATTGGATGTATATAGCCGACTTGTGGCTATCATAACTTCTTATCATTATGTATCTCTTTCATATATGTTATATTTTCATTAGTGGGCCGGCCTTGGTGTTGGCCATAACATAGGAATAGTATATATAGAGGTTAGTAGGTAGTAGTTTATCATGATTGGAGCATTTGAGTATCATTGTATGGTTTAGAGGTTGCCCCCTCGAAGTGGCGAAGCTATTCTAATTACATATTGAGATCATTATTCTAGAATATTGTGTTACTTGGTGTTATATTTCTGCTCATGATCTGAATTATACAAGTAATTTCATTATAAGTGGTATCAGAGCTTGAACTCACCAACATTGCGTCAAACCCTAATTTTGAAGGTTCGTCCATATCTCAACATTAGTAGCGAATTTTTCTGCATTTTTTTTTGTGGTGTGGCGAAATCAGTCAAGTAAGCTTCCCTCAAAATTTTAATAATTTTTGACTTGTTTTGCAAAAGTTATAGCGGTTTTATGTTTTTTCATAATTGCTACATAGGGTGCAATTTGTGGAATTTTTCAAAGTTATTTACATTTCCAGAAAGAAGATTAAAAATTAGTTTGAGTTCATTCTTTGAGTTTTATAAAATTTGGCCGAATTCCTATTGAAATCCAAAACCCTAAATTTTGACCTTGATCCTTAAATCTTACCATTTTGGGGCATCATGGTTGGGCCTTTGACAAGAGGCAAAAAGAATCCCATCACTCGGGTAAAACCCCTGATAAGGATGAGATAATAGTTGAGGAGTTAGAGTCATAAGGGGTATCTACAGAGTCCTCATGGTTAGGGTTTACTTCAACGGACCTTAAGGTCAGCTATCTTGAGTTAGAGTTGCGAAACCTCAAGGGTAGAGTGGCCAAAGCAAAGAAGATGTAGAAAAGATTGGACAATGATTAGAGGATTTAATTCAACAATTTAGCTACAATATCATGGGTCATCATATCATTCCTAATGAGCCACAACTCAATCATACTCATATTAACCATGGTGGATCTTTAGGTCAAAGTAATAAACAAACTAGCCAGGGTGGATCTACAAACATGACCAATCCAAATACAAACACTCTACAAGCCCGTAACATGCTTCCAAAAGTGGAAATGCGTAAGTTTGATGGAAAGGATCCACTCAATTGGATTAACCAGATGGAGAATTTCTTTGATCTTCATCAGATTCCATTGGGACAAAAGGTTACCATGGCATCGTTGTATCTTGAACCTGACCAATTCATTTGGTATCGATGGTTATGTGCTCAAAGGAAAAAGAGTGGCCTCAATGTTACATGGACAGTATTCACCGAAGAGTTGCAATTGCACTATAGTTCTAGTGTGTCAGAGAATTATTTCAGCCAATTAGCAAAGCTCAGACAAACAGGAACAGTCAAAGATTACATCCATCAATTCCAAAACCTTTCCTTACGGGTGGAAAATATTCCTGAAGATAATTTGAATGACTTATTTCTTGGGGGTCTTAAAGAAAAAATTGAGACTGAGGTGCGTATGTTTAATCCTCATAAGGTTTCAGACTCTATGATCATGGCGGTAGGGGGGAGGAAAATTTCTTTCAAGTCGAAAACAAAGTGTCAAGTCTTATCAGAGATCGTAGCACCCTTCCACCATCATTCCCTTGGCCAGTGAGATTGACACCTCAACAAATTGAAGAAAAGAGAGCCAAAGGGTTATGTTTTAATTGTGACAACAAATTTGGACTAGGACATAAGTGTGCGGAAAAGAAGTTGTTCTACATTGAGGGACCTACTGAAGAAGAAGAAAATGAAGAAGACGAAGAGGTAGAGCCAGAGGAGGAATTAGGAGATCCCCAACCAACAATATCATGCCATGCAATTTCTAGTATTAGCACTCCCCAAACTCTCAAAGTAGTTGGATTCTTAAAAAAACAGAGGGTAACAATGTTGATTGATTCGGGAAGTACTCACAATTTCATCAATCATAAGTTAGCAGTACGCTTGAATTGCTTTGTTTATCCAGCTCCAGAATGTCAAGTCATGATCACTGATGGGAAAATTGTTAGTTGTTCAGAAAATGCCATAACATTAATCTCGCCATGGGAGATTACTTGCTAACTAGAAATATGTATGCCATTGCCATGGGAGGAGCAGACATTGTGTTAGGAGTTCAGTGGCTTACCACCTTGGGAACCATTGAAATGAATTTCCAAGAGTTGTTCATGCAATTTTAGTCAGAAGGGAGGAATTTTAAACTAAAAGGACTAAGAGCAAAGTCCCCACAGATGGTAAGTTCTCATCAGATGCAAAAATTGCTTAAAAGGGTGCAAAAGGGTTTGTAGCACAACTATTTTCATTAGAAGCACATCATTCCAATACATTTATACTCGTAAATATGCAAGCAATTATAGATGAGCACTCAGGGGTTTTTGGAGAAATGCCCAAGGGTTTGCCTCTGAAAAGAGACCATGACCATGCCATCCAGCTAGTACCAGGGAGTTAACCACCCAACATCAGACCTTATAGGTACCCCTATATGCAAAAGAGTGAGATTGAGAAGATAGTTCAAGAGATGTTAGAAGAAGGACTTATTCGTCATAGTCAAAGTGCTTACTCTTCTCTTGTAGTGATGGTACGGAAAAAGATGACAATTGGCACATGTGTCCAGATTACAGGGAACTCAATAAGTACACAATTAAAGATAAGTTTCCTATTCTTGTAATTGATGATTTGCTAGATGAGTTACATGGTGTTGTTTACTTTACAAAACTTGATCTTCATTTTGGATATCATCATATTAGAATCAAGGATGAAGATATTCATAAAACAACCTTCAGGACACATGAAGGACACTATGAGTTCTTGGTAATGCCTTTTGGACTAACAAATGCACCCTCTACATTTCAAAGCTTGATGAATTCCATCTTTAAGCCATTTCTTTGAAAGTTTGTTTTAGTGTTCTTTGATGATATATTAATCTATAGTAAAACATGGGAGGAACACCTGCATCATGTAAATAAGGTGTTGGAAACTCTTGAACAACATTAACTTTATGTAAAGCCTTCTAAGTGTTCTTTTGGTGTCAAGGAGGTTGAATATCTGGGTCATATTGTCTCTTATGAAGGTGTTAAAGTGGATCCTAACAAGATAAAAGCCATGCTTGAATGGAAGGTTCCCAAAACCCTAAAAAATCTTTGAGGATTTTTGGGGCTTACAGGTTATTATCGTAGATTTGTAAGGAATTATGGCAGCATCGCAACACCACTCACAACTTTATTGAAGAAGGACTCTTTCCATTGGAACGAGCAAGCTACTATGGCCTTTGAGAAGTTGAAGGAGGCCATGTGCACCACTCCGATTTAGCCACCCTAGATTTTTCAAAAACATTCATTGTTGAATGTGATGCTTTAGGGTATGGTATGGGGGTAGTACTCATGCAAGAAGGGCAACCCATTGCCTTTGAGAGCCGCCAATTCAAAGGTAAGAATATCTCTAAACTAGTTTATGAGAAAGAAATGTTAGCAATACTTCATGCAATGAAACAATGGAGACCATATCTAATGGGACGACATTTCAAAGTAAAGACAGATCATGATAGTTTGAAATACTTCTTAGAGCAACATTTATCATCAGAAGAACAACAAAAATGGGTCTAAAAAATGTTGGGGTATGATTTTGAGATAATATACAAGAAAGGGAAAGAGAATGTAGTTGTTGATGATTTATCTCAGAAGGATGAATCTGCCCATGCATTATTGTGTGCCATATCTGTATTACAAGAGGATTGGATAGAGGATGCAAGGTCTGAATGGAAAAATGACCCAGGTACACAAAATCTCATTCAAAATCTCCAACAAGATCCAAACATGTCAGAAAAATTTTTATGGAAAGGAGATGTTTTATGGTATAAAGATAGATTATATCTATGTAAGAATTCAATCCTTAAAAATAGGGTTCTATCTGAGCTCCATGCTTCTCCAGTAGGGGGTCATTCTGGCTTCTTAAAGACTTATCATCGAATCAAGCATGATTTTTTCTAGGAAGGGCTAAAAGGAGATGTCCAAAAGTTTGTGGCAGAATGCATGGTTTGTCAGCAAAATAAGGGCGAAACAATTAAGTCCCCAGGTCTTTTACAACCTCTATCTATTCCTAGCCAGAGGTGGGAAGAGGTGTCTATGGACTTCATCACAGGATTGCCTAAATCAGAAGGTAAAAATGTAATCATGGTGGTGGTGGATAGACTCACCAAATATGCCCATTTTTGTGCTTTATCACATCCATTTGTTGTGAGTACAGTAGCAACGGCCTTCAGGGATACAATTCAAAAGCTACATGGGACACCAAAGATTATAGTAAGTGATCGAGACCCTATCTTTACTAGTAATTTTTGGACTGACTTGTTCTCATGCTTGGGCACACAACTAGCTCGTAGTTCCTCTTATCATCCCCAGTCTGATGGGAAAACAGAGGTGGTAAACAAGTTCTTGGAGGGATATCTTCGTTGTTTTACATCAGATAAGCAAGCGAGATGGGTCTAATGGTTACCATTGATGCAGAATGGTGGTATAACACCTCCTTTCATACTTCATCTAAAATGTCTCCTTTCTTGGCATTATATGGGTACCATCCACCATCTATCACTTCATCTTTGAGAGTCCAACCAAAGGTTTGAGCAGTTGAAGAACATATTCAACACCAACAAGAGGTGCTTTGTAGTCTCAGGGAGAATTTGGCCATGTCACAAAACCACATGAAGCAGCAGGCAGACCAACATCGTAGTGAAAGACATTTTGAAGTCGGTGATTGGGTTTTTGTGCGTTTACAACCATATAAGAAAATGTCCTTAAAACAACACAAAAAGGATAACAAGCTTTCACCTAAGTATTATGGTCCTTATCAAGTGTTACAGAAGATTGGCAATGTAGCATACAAACTGGAACTTCCTCTGGCTACTCGAATTCATCCAGTCTTCCATGTATCTTGCCTAAAGAAGGTAATTGGACAGACAATATCAACCCAGACAGTGTTACTCGAGCTTGATGAAGAGGGTAGAATCATCCTAGAACCAGAATGCATCCTTCAGACACACACTAAGCGGTTGAGGACAAGGGTCATCACTGAGTATTTGATCAAGTGGAAAAATATAGACAATGAAGACGCAACTTGGGAGGATGCAAATTTTCGCAACATCAGATCTTCTCAACATTGGGGACAATGTTGCTTCAAAGGGAGGGGCATGCTACGCCCTTAATCATATATCTTATATTGGATGTATATAGCCGACTTGTGGCTATCATAACTTCTTATCATTATGTATCTCTTTCATATATGTTATATTTTCATTAGTGGGTCGGCCTTAGTGTTGGCCATAGCATAGGAATAGTATATATAGAGGTTAGTAGGTAGTAGTTTATCATGATTGGAGCATTTGAGTATTATTGTATAGTTTGGAGGTTTCCCCCTTGAAGTGGCGAAGCTATTCTAATTGCATATTGAGATCATTATTCGGAATATTGTGTTATTTGGTGTTATATTTCGCTCATGATCTGAATTATACAAGTAATTTCATTACAATTTTACAAATGGCAACAAAATTGGACAAAGTTTAGAACACGAGTCTCAAAAATCTCCACATCAAAAAGGGGAACAAACTCCTTCGTTCTTCATTGATCTTTTGTAGCAAGATTGTACAACAACGAGAGTGAGAAGAACATATAGATGGGAAATAGAGGAAGTGCTATCTTTTTGCTTCTTCACAAGGAATACTCTCTCATGAACACACAAAATTGACAACCCCTTGGAAAGAAGGTGTCATTACAATTTATTGACTTGGGAAATGAATCTTCGCGTACCCCCACATGACCTTTCATATGCCTTACACAAGTTGTGACTTTTTGAATTCCTAGGAGAAAATTAAGTCTTCTTTTACGAATTAAGGGTGACTTATTACATAATAAACATAAAATCACTTTTTAAAATAAATAAGGCATAGTGAAAAAGTGCAACCCCTAATGAAGAAATAGAACATGGAGGAGAGAGAAAGTGGGGGAGGGAGGAGGAGAGAGAGAGAGAGAATGAACTATGTCGATGAAGAAAGTGCTTCAGTGGATTGAGTGATCCTTGCTAGATGATCCGATGAAATGCTCCAATGTGATGAACTATGGATCCTTGAACTCTTTACACCATGATAAATCCTCCTGGATGACACATAAACACCTTGAGATGAGTGTTTAGGAACATTGTTGAATGATCACCTTGATGACCGTGAGAGTTGCTCACTAAGGTCTACTCTGAAGAAGTTGAAGATTGGCCCGGCCCCTTACGACCCTTTACAATCTTGCTATATCTTGATTTGAATATTCCAATGAAGCACATCATGGGTAGTCTAATGATGATGTTCATAAACTCCTCCTTGCACATGATACACAGACAACCTGAACCGTAAAATGATCGTTGAAAGACACTTTGTTGAGATCACCGAGGTGGATTCCGGATGACATGTGGGCAACACTCATGATGATCTTATGTGACACTATCATGCTCTGCGACAAAGATTTCCCTTGAGTGATGTACTTTACTAAATGACGCACCAAGATGGTAAGTGATGAGCATCGATGAGTACACCATTGACGACAGTGAAGAATGCTCATTTTGCAAACATGAAACCACCATTCCAAGCCATGGAACACCGCCATTTCTTCATGACTGATTACACATATGGAATGAGAAACTGAAACAACATGTGAACTTAAATTTCATGGCTTTTGAAGCATTTCCTTGTACTAGAAAAGGGGGTTACTATTTTTAGTAAATGGAGATTTCTCACCCCTTCCGGCTTCGACCACTCTGATTCTCCTTACGGATGACCTCTATGCACACCACTTTCACCGAAACTGCTCTTTGTGAAGAATTACTAAAAATAACAAGTCTCTATGTAGGAGGCTTACTATTTTTAGAAAGAGGTGCTATGGACCTCAATTTTCAATGAAATCAATTTTTCTGATGTGTTTTTCATTTTTGATGCACTTCTCGATTTTCAGCTCCAACTGGTCTCTGAAGTGAAAGATTTTAAAATTTAAAATTTGCCATGAGGAAATTGGGGTTTCTTTGCTGCAAAAAATTCAGGCCATGCTTGTGAAATATTTCACTTGGATTCCAAAGGCACCTGGAAATGACGATGATTGCAAAAAACCCCGCGTAGATTCGTGCACCGGTTTGTTAGATATGAGAAATTCTTCCTCGCGGGTTTCAAAGTCTCTATGGCGAAAAATCTTGTTTTTGGTCTTCAAAAATCTAGATTCTTTTGTGTTTTTGATTTTCTCTAGATCATGGGAGCATGAAGGAATTAAATGGAGGATGAAAATGGTGGAGGAAAAATTCTAGGAAAAAATCGCGAGTTTCGACATCATGTGGAAAAAAAGTGGGGGAATGAGCAAAATTTGGGCTAAGTTTGGTATTTATAGTTTTTGGAATACATGAGGGGGTGGGACACATTTTTTTGTCCCCATTTCCCCCCTTGGAACAAGAAAATAGGTGCACAAAAATGTGCCTTTTCCTAATCTTTCCATGTGTTACTTGTACATTGGCGAGAGGAATAGAGAGTGGGGACTAGAAATGAGCTTTTGGAGCAAACATTTGGTCGTATGCGTGACTGAAGGAAGCTCAGGGGAGGGTGAATTTTTATCCCCATTTCCTCCTTGGGAAGGGACAATAGGTGCATAAAAATTTTCCTCAACCTGGTGTTGCCATTTCTTCATCATGCGTGTAATGAGAGGGGGGCTAAAAAAGCTAGTCTAGAGGGCTAAATTGGGTTGCCGCGGTCACATAGGTGACAAACATGCCAAAAGGGGGAGGGTGCATTTTTGTCCCTCTTGTCCCCTTGGTGAGGGAAGAAGAGAGCACAAAAAGGTGCCTTAGCCTCATGTTGCCATGTGGCATCCCAAAATTTGACTAAGTATCAAAATGCATACCTTGGGCGGCAACTTGAAAAGACCATAACTTGAGCTCTGAATGAGTTTTTGTACGCTTATTTATATGATTTTGTATGGAAAAGGTATTTTGAGAAGTATGGTATGGGTACCATGCCTTTATTATGACTAAAAAACCCTAAAAATCTCATTTTTCCTTAGGATTACCAACTATGCTTGGAAAGAATGAGTTGGCTAGAAAAATGCATGGGCTTTAGGATGGATCTGATTTCACCACCATGTAGAGGATTGAAAATTATTTTCATGGATATATTTTTTTATCTCAGAAATCATTCTAGATCTCCGAAATCACTTCACGAAGTTTAGGTACTCTTTTACGATATAAGCTCCTTGGCCTCAAAAATCCACATTTGGTGAAGCGGCTCCTAAACCTCCGAATTGTTTCAGAATATTATTAAATTAGTTGCAAAATGATTTTGGCTCCTGGATACACCTCATTGATGAATATATTCCTTTGACACTTCTTCGTTGATTATGTACTTGTCTTAGAAAGGTGATGATAGCCCTTCCTAAGCTTGCTTGAAAATTTGTCTTTAGAGAACTGCTCCAAAAGTACTTGAATGATCTTATTTTTCTGAATCATCTAAGGGGAAGGATGAAACTCACAATTGGAACAATGGAAGGAAAGGATGGGACTGAAAGCTGGAGAATAGGTGACCCGAGGGTGTCTTGAAAGGTATGACATAATTGTTTTTCGACACTAGGGTATGATTGTCCTGTTTTTAAGTGAATTTTTCCCATGTAAAAACATAGGACAACGAGATAATTAAATGGTTCACCTTACATAACAATTCTTGATAAGGAGGGTGGTTTTTGTTTTTAAAGGGAGAGAATGATTTGTTCGGTTAGGTGGTTTTCTTCTTCTTGAGGTAACTAGAGTTAGCTCACAAGAAAAGACTTGATAAAAGTTCACAAATCTCCATAGAGGACTATAAAATGCGAGTCATATCCATTAATGGATTGATATTACATCTTATCATATTTGTAGTATGTAATAAAACTAGAATACGTTTCTTGTTTGTTTTTAGTTCCCCATTGAAAATGAGCAGAGATAAGATATCGAGTTTCCTTTGTGTAAAGGATGGGTGTGTGTGTAGTGTATCCATTTTGAGTGTTGAGATCCATAGTTGCATGACCTAAGGTGGTTGTTCGTGCAACCTCATAAACATGATTTCATAAATTTTGTACTCTTTCACCTATTTTTTTGAAACTTCCAAACCTTGTCTTTGATAACTTTCATTTTGACATGGTACATTGGATCCCTTACAAATTATATTCTAATGTAACCATCATACGTGGAGAATTTTCTTATTCTTAATCTAAAACTTATAATATCCATTCCCCCTTCATTATGATTCATACTTTGTTCTTATCATTACCTAAACCCTTTGGTGGTGTAAATTAACTTGCATCAATTAGTATGTTGTTCACTAATCCACATTCATTTATTCATCAAACCTAGGGACATAGAATTTCAACACTGCCAGTGTTGTATACACAGTTACAAGTGTTCAAGAGATACAACTAAAGGATTTTGTTGTCACAATAACTAAAAATATAATGCTAGAACTAAACTAGGTTGCAGATAAAAATAGATACTATAATTATTGAATAAAACAAGTAAAACAAATCATAAGTAAGGAAATGATTTGCTGCAACTCTAATCTACTCATGCACATAACTTAAAACAACAAGGAAGAAGGAAAGGGGTTTAGAAAACCACAAGTGGGCCTTGCCTTGGGTGCTATCCCTTCCTAAGGCTTGTGTCTAAAGCAAAATGATAGAACCCATATTTTTATTCACCAACATGAAGATTACAGAATACAACTTACAATAATTTCCTTCCTATGGATCAATATCTACTAAAGTCTTATCATTCTCTTTATATTCAATAGAGACATGAGGAGACTCATTCAACTAGTAGTTAAATTTTGATTAAGCATGAGATCACTCCCAAGAAATCCATAGATTCTTATGCATGCAATCAAAACTGAAGAAAATTTGTTCTAATACATCAACATAACTAACTGTTCATTCAAACAACCAGTTGTGAAATTAAATCAACTAGTTCCAAGTTGTAGTTGCAGAGAATAATTAGGCATTGGCGTGAGATCCACTCTTGTTGATATAACTACTTATTTATTAGTAGGTGCAAACTTAGGTGAAGAATTTTTGTTGACCACCTTTCCTCCAATCACGATTGTGTATATGTGTGTATTTTCCTTTGGCTGTAGGTGCTTTCTTTGTAGATGAGTCCTAATTCTTGCATGCTAGTTGCTCTGAGATGAGTCCTCTTTGCTTTTGACAGATTTTCTTTGATTGCATGGTAGTGACGATATATAATAACTCTTTACAACAAGTACATCATTCAAATAAATCACTCAATAATCATTCATTGTATCAAAGAGATTAAAATGCACATTCAAAATCCATAAAATAAAGTAACTTAGTAATAATTATACTAATTAATATATATGTGCCATAAGTTTTAGGTTATTTGGAAATGTTTGACATAATCACGAGATAATAGTGCGGGGGTAGATAAGATACATAGCATATGAGACAAAAATAGTAATAAAAGGGTGTCATCACCCTTGTATCTTCTATCATTCGGATTTGTTTCTAACGTAATTTCACTTGTTGATAGTAAGAATCAACTTGAAGTTGTTTCTTAACTTCTTCCTTAAACTGAGTTTTGAGGGTCACAATTGTAGAAATATGCTTCCTGTGGCTCAACGCATCAGCCACTCGATTTTCTTTTCCCTTGATGTAACTAATATCAAAGTCATATTAGGATATAAATTTTAGCCACCTATGTTGTCTTGTGTTTAAATTGGGTTACGTAAAAATGTATTTCAACCCCAAATGATCTATTTTCAATTCAAATGGCTTTCCTAACAAATAATGCCTCCATATTTGTAAGGCATGGACTATGGAAACAAGCTCTAAGTCATGGGGAACATAGTTCTACTCATGCACCTTCAGTTTTATACTTTCATATGTAATTACGTGGTCATTTTGAATAAGTATTCCACCCAATCCTTCACTGAGGCATCAATAACCACGATAAAGTTTCCATTGGGATGGAACCTTTAATATAGGTGCAGATGTAAGTTTTTCTTTCAGCAAGTTAAATGCACTCTCACATTTGTCAGTCCATACAAAATTTTAATCCTTTTTTTGCAATGAAGTAATTGGTCCAACCACTCTTGAAAAGTCTTTAATTTTTTTCCTATAGTACCCAATTAGTCCCATAAAACTTCTTACCTCATGCACATTTTTAGGTCTTTGCGCCACTCAATAATAGATTTGATTTCGATGGGTCAACAAAAACCATTCCTATTTATGATATGGCTAAGATATTATACTTCACTTTTATAAAAGGAACATTTTGAAATATTATTGTATATTTTTATTTTTATCAATACTTCCAACACTATTCTTAAGTGTTCATTGTATTCATCAACATTCTTTGAGTAAATTAGAATATCATCAAGAAAAACTAGAACAAACTTATCTAAGTATTCTTGAAAAATGTTATTCATAAGGTTCATAAATGTTGCTAGTGCATTAGTGAGTCCAAATGGAAAAACAATGAACTCATAATGCCCATAGTGTGTCCTGAATGTTGTTTTGTGAATATCCTCATCTTTTATTCTTAACTAATGATAACCAAATCATAAATCAATCTTAGAGTAAACAAATGCATCTCTCATCTAATTAAAGAGATCATCAATTCTTGGAAAATGATATCTATTCTTTATCATTGCTTTGTTAAGCATGCGATAATCAATGCATAACCTTAACGTTTCATCCTTATTTTTAACAAAAATGACCGGTGTTCCCCAAGGAGACACACTAGGTTGGATTAAACCTTTTGATAAGAGTTCATGCAGTTGTGATTTCAATTCATCTAGCTCTATTGTTGTCATCCTATAAGGTGTTTTTAATATTGGTTTAATGTCAATTGTGAAGTAAAAATCTCTTTTAGGAGGAAGTCTAGACAATTCTTCCGGAAAGACATCCTTAAACTCACGTAAAAGTGGAAAATATTCCAAATAAGTCTTACCTTCCTCACTAAAATATGAGATCTTAATAGTGTACAACATGCAACCTTTGTTTTTGGATTTCTTTAGTTGCATTGCAAAGATTTGTCTAACTTTAAAATCTCTCTTAATACCCTAAATGATGGCTATTTTTGCATGTCATCAAGACATTCTATTTGCTTCTCAAAGTAATCCATTGTTGCCTTGTGTTTGGACATCTAATTTACTCTATTATGATGTCATAAGACCCTAAAGGAGTCACATAAAGGTTAAGTTTAGTGGTAAAACTAGGTAATTCCAATGTTGCTTCAAACAAACATTGGTCCACCGTATGAATAACATCATTCCCTGTATTGGACAATCCAAGTATTTTTGTAGACACCTAAAATATGCTTACACTTAGCATTTCATCCAATTGGACAATTAACGACACTTCGTTGATCAACCCTTATTCGCTCCATACTTGGATGCCCATTCACAACACCTTCTCGGTCATATTCCTCCTATAATCATCTAATTTGGCTAGTATCTCTCTTAATGGCTAAAAATTCCTCCACTAGACCCATGGAAAATTGCTTGTACTTAGTACAAGGGAAGAATTTTATGAGGAAATGAGGTAGAGGGGAGCAAGAATGTAGTGAAGAGAAGGTTAATTTTGTGAATAAGAACTTGCATATTTCACATCATTAACCAAAGTATATTCACACTCAATTAGAGGAATTTAACCATGTAAACAACAATGACACAAAGTTATATTTATTCATTCATCAAAGGTACCAAGTCCTTTCTTAGTTTTACAAGATAACCATGCTTAAAAAGTTGAATATGCAAGAAGTAGAGGAAACATAGACAAGAGGGAATAGAAGAAAGTAATATTTTTCTTGTATCTAGTAGAGAAAAATCTATCCACTATCAACTCACAATTGACAACCCCTTGGAATGGAGGATCCATTCTAATTTATAACATTAAAAATGTCTTTTCATCTCCCCAACATGAATTTTCACCTTTCCTCATCACTTGTGACCTTTCATATTCCTACATAATAGAAGTGAGTCCTTTTCTTATCAATGAAAAAATAACTCTTACAATGTATAATTAAAGGTCACTTATGTCAATAAGACAAAATAGTGAAAAGAACATCCTTAATGGAGATTTAGAGAGAGAGAGAGAGAGAGAGAGAGAGAGAGAGAGAGAGAGAGAGAGAGAGAGAGAGTTGATCAATCTGATGAAGATGAAGCCTTTATTGATGAAGAAATGGCTGTTGGAGAACATTGAGGGAATACTCCTAGAATGATTTCCTCACCTTTAAACTCTTTACTAAAATGGGTTGCCATAGGTGCCACCTTGTATTCATGTGGAATACAAACAAAACTCAAAGCAATGATATAAGTTGTAGGATTACTGCCAAGGGTCTTGTATTGGTTGAACTAGACCTAATGACTGTCACAATATTAGAGATTGAACCTCTAATTTCTACGAGAGATTCTAAAGTGTCCTCATTGAATGAGAAGGGATATCCTACCTCTTTCTTGACCAACTCTTGGAAGGACTTAAGGAGACATTTGACATATGAATGTGCATTTAATGGAGGTGACCCAAACTTCTATACACCGTTGATAATACCTTCCAAGATCCTGGGATGTATGCTCTCTACAAGAAACAAGCTCAAAGATTAAATCGTTTATCATATCATACCTAACACTCATCGTGTGATACCATATGGGAGACAAGTTGTCAGAGATGGAGGTGAACATATTTTTGCTCACTAGGGAGTGAGAATCAAGATTTCTCATTTCAGATAACAATGGAAACACATTGTCCCCGTGGGATATTTATTTCTCGATATCCTCTTTGGTCACTTTAAATTTGGAGGTAGTGGTTAGGGAAAATTCAAATAGTGAGATAACCGGCAGTAATTCCATTCCTTTTGGAGGATCCTTTCAACCCACTTATCATTAGCTATTTTTAGTAAGTTTTCACAATTTTCACCTCATGATAGTTATTAATTTTTTGGAGTATCATGGGTGTTGATTTTTTTTGGAAAATTACTATTTTTGGACATATGAATACTTGCACACTTACTATTTTTGGAAGGATGGCTTATGGATTTCAGATTGCAATGAAAATAGTCTTAAAATTTAAGGTTTTACTTGGGACATTCTACTCTAGTTTTTGAAGTTTTTTTGTCTACCATAGCTTTGTAGATCTATAAAGGAAACCTATGGGTCTAAATTTTTAGATGGATGCTGTAAATCATATAGATAATCAATGGAAATTATCTTATAGTCATATTAAAGGTGGTTTTGGGAGGAGTACATAGGTAAACTTTCATTGAAAAAAAGTACATGGTTAGAGAGTTATGGACATTTCTTCATTTTGGGACATATATGTTTGGTGAAATTTCAAAAAAATTCCTAGTAAAAATGAAGGTTTGGGAGGGTAATTCAACAACACTCTAAATAATTAAAAGTCCGAGTGTTGTGAGAGGTGGAGAGTTATTCAATTTTCTTTTACAAATCTTAACTCACCTTTGACCCAACAACTTAACTGGAGTTGGGATGTTGTTGAAGTGGAGTTTCAAATGTGTAAGAGGGAAAATGGGGACACAAGGAAAAAAAGTGTGACTTAGACAAAATGATTAAAAGTGGTAGTTTCAAGTTCCTTGTGGGTGAGATGTAGGGTGGGAATGAGCACCGAGGGCTAAAATCTTGTTTTGTTGTGTGATCATGAGCTACATGTAAGGAAGGGGGTCACAATTTTAGTCCCCCTTATCTAATCTACAACTTTAGGAAAATGGGGATAGAAGGGGTGAAAAATTGTGATCGGGTTTAAGCACACGGAAGGGGGACAACGTGAGAATGTTAGTTTGTGCAACCTAGGTGCAAAAGTGGCAAGGGTGATTTGTGATTGGTTTGACATGATGGGGGTCACAATTTTAACCCCATCCTCCTTATCACCTTTAAAATTTCAGAAAATACAAGGGGACAAAGAGAGTGAAAAAGTGTTATTTGAGGGTTTGGTGATCATGAAAAGTGGGCCAGGCAACCTAAATCTCTCATTTTCTCACCCTAACACCCAAAGTCATATTCTCAAGTGATGAAACCTAAAAAATGATGGGGGTCACACTTTGGTGTCTCCCTTGTCCTCTTTTCATCTTAGGAAAATCCAAGGGGACACCAAGGGTGAAGAAGTGCAAAAAGGAGTTTTGAAGTGTTGATGTCACCCACCATGTGCATTTGAGGACACCGGGAGTGCCTTTTCTACCTCGGGAGCATGAAAGAGTGTTTTGGGGTCAAAAAGTATATTATTTTGAATCTAACACACATGTTGAGATAATTGCATCCATTATAATGAGAAAATTATGCATTGTATTTCATTTTAGGGCCTATTTCAATCTTAGCTAGAAGGGGTAGTTGTAGTGTCCTGAATTCTCAGAGAATGTTTTTGAGTCTTGGAACAAAAGTGATGTGTCCATCATGTAGAGGGTTCCAATATATATATTTTTATTATTTATTTTCATCCAAAATCCTTAAGTAACTCCCAAAATCATCCGGACAAATTGAATTTCACTATTGGAGCCTTCATTCCATGTGCCCAAAATTACCCGATATTGCACATGTTGTTTCTAACTTCAATTTATTCCAGAGAATTTCCTAAAATGTCTTAGATGATTTCATTGTTCTCCAAAAAAACTCTCATATGATTTTAATCTTCATTGTAGGATTCTAGAGGGTGTTTACCAATTGCAAAATGGCCAAAAATGGCCCTTTCTATGCCTCTAAGAGCAGTTGTTCTTCCTCAAATCTTAGTGACTTCATCACTCACCTTGTGAATATATATATATATATATATATATATACACACACACATTAAAACACACTTTTAAATATTATTAGCTTGTTTCTAGGGAAGACTGGCTAAAGGAAGGGTTCATAGTGATCGAGAGAGGAAATTTTCAAGTGTGGGCTTAGTTGTCATGGCCAAAATTTTTAATTTTGCATGCTAGACATTTAGCATGACAACATATGTATATATAAAATTACAAAACTTTATCCATACGAGTAGATAAAAAAATCTCAATTCTACCTTTTCTTTTAGGTTTATATAACATGATTATATTGTATGTACAAATATATAACTCCTTATATATGATGATACATACATACATGTGTGCATGTATACATAATGTAGACACCAATTTTTGGTACCCTTGTCCCCCATCCCATGTTCACCTCCCTTAATCATCATTACGCACATTCATACCTCCCTTCCTATTCAAATTTCTATTTCCCTCCTAACATCTCATTTATCCCTCTTAAATCCCATTTTCTATATCCTAATCCCATTTTAATCCTATCATTATTTATCCCCCTTAATCCATCCCTAATCCCATTTAATTACCCATTAACCCATCCATTATCCTAATTACTCCCATAAATCCCCCATTTATTGTCCCTAAGATTCCCCTTACACCCATTTAATGTCTTCTTATCCCCCACTACCTTTTATTCCCCCCATGCACCACTATCTCATCAAAATAGCTAACCGCCACCTTTTAGCCCTTTTTATCCCCTCTCCATCGAGTAAAATATCATCTCCACCACCCAAGTGGATGATTTGCCGCATTTTTGGTGACCCATATGGGTCAATCGACCCTATTAATATACCTCTACCCCTCCTCTCAAAAGGCTAAAAAATCTTGGGTGTTTCTACTATCTTGCAAGCTTGTTGTGTTATTTATTTTCTCGGAGATACAATCACCAACTTGGATTTTTCTTAGTATCTTTACATGCTATCTATAGAGGTTTGAATATTTAAAGTTCACTTTGAGTCCTTTTTCTTTGTCACCTCTTTCTTTTAGAATTCGGGTTGTCTTAGATATCTACCATTTCATCATCCTTTCTCTGATCCTCTCTATATCTCTTTTCCCATCCAATCATCTCATCAAAATCCCAAATCCTACCCCAGTGTCGTTGTTGAATCAATCCAGTCACCATCAACTTGATCAATATCTTCATCATATATGTATTATTTTTCAGTCTCTATTCCCCACCATCCCCAATAGTAGATATAACCTTCAAAAGTAGGTTCTAGATTTGTTTATGCTTATCTATTGATCATCTCTGCATGGGTCATTTGTTATTTGTACCAATAAGTCTGGGTCACTTTGTTGACTGACGATTTGATTTTTGGCCAAGTATTTACATTATCGATCTTTATTTTAGCATATCTAGCATATCTTAGATCTCGTTATCTCGCATCCTATTTATCCATGATCGTTTATCAATCATTTTATCAAATTTGGTTGACATCCATCCCTAGGAATTTATCACTTCTCGAATTGACCTTGTTAGGAAACCCATCATCTTATCTACTAATACTTTTCTTGTTTAGTTTTTCTTTTTTGTGCAAAGGCTATCAAGATTTCCATGGAGATGATATTTTGCACATGTTTCTTCATCATCTTCATCATCATCCCCACCAAGAGTTTCTCTTTATTGAACATGTTATTGAGCTCACCGCGGAGAGGATATTTTGCGCTGTGTCATCATTGTAATCATCCCCATCAGAGGTAGCCTTAAACCCTCCCATAGTTTTGAGTTTCTTGATTTCTTGTATCCATTTCATTTACTTGAAATAGGAGTGGGAAATATCCTCAAACATTATGGCACGCCCAGGTGGACGCACCCTTCCTCTTTGGTGAGTTCCTTCTTTATTTTCATTTTCCATATTCCTTTCTATTTCTCTCTTTCTACTAATTCAGAGGTAACTATAGTGCCCACTTCCCTTTGACACTTTTTGATACCGATCATGACACTATTGATTATACCACGAACATTGTGATAGTTTTGATTTAGTATGATAATTAGATGTTAGAGCATGGATTATTGGTGACTCGATTCATATATGATGCATGATGATTGTTAAAGATATTTTGTATGAATGTTGGTATCTTTGTTTGACATGGTTATATTATAGATGTTGTTCGGACTTGTGATAATTGGATATTTTGAGTAGACCTAGAAAATGAAAATTAAATTTAAAGTTGATGATTATATAGTTCTTTGATGAAATTGTAAGTGATATTGTTGATTATTTGGATGTTGTTGTGATTCATATATATATTGATGATTTTGAAATTATATTATATTCATTTGAATGTTACGATATGGCCACGAGGCCGAAGGGTATTTGTATTGTGCAAAGTTAAAAATATCACAACAAACATCGGGATTGGAGACCAACCACATTGGAATTCTAGATGAATTCAACAAGGTCACCATGGCAACATGTTTTTTTGTGTGTGTGTGTTGTTTTTGTTAGGGATTCCCATGGGGGGGATTACCTTTGAATGTGACTAAGGGGTTATGTGTATTTTATTAATGTGGTTCCTTTTTATTATTGTTTGCATGTGTTTATTTTGTGATGCATTTACCCATTTCTTTATTATTTTAATTATGGAGGATTAATGTGAGTAATCATTTTGTTAAAATAAATAAATAGATCAAATTTGGGATATAAGAAAGTAATTATAGAAGTTGTTGGCTCTTGTATTAAATGTGGTAAGTGATGTGTAAGTATGTGTAAGAGTTGTGTAAGTCAGATTTTGGAGTATGAAACACTCCACCTCCTTGGAAATTCGAATTTGTCATTGGAAGTTAATTTTAGAGGTTTGTAGGACAAGTAAAACTTGTCCCATACCTCTTAATTTTATTTACCAACCATACCTATGGTTGGAGGGTTGATTTTAGACCTTTTTAATGCATTTTTATAAGTCAAGTTGTAAGTTTTAATTGCACTCTTCTTACATTTTATTAAATTCAGTCCTTTGGGGTGTGGACTTTTGGAGTGTGTAAGTTTATTTGTCATATTATTCACCCACCTCTTTATTGTGCTTTGGAGAATGAATTTGACTTTTGTGTTGGAGTTGAGGATGTGTGATGTGGCATCCTACATGGATCCACCTCATCCTCTTATCTTCCCTCTTCTATAAAATTGAAACTCCTTGCTTTGTTTTGGGTTGTTGAACCTTTGGAATGCTTCCTTGGGGTGAATTTTTTTGGGCTGTTTGGAGCTCTTGTTGATTTTGGAGGAGATTGGAGAGCATTTTCATACTTGGGCATTGCTAATTTTGGCTCTGTATTTTGGCATTAAAAGCTTGTGGTTTTGGAACAAAATCTACCAGGAGAGGTATGAGCTTAACTCTTCATATATGCTTTTATTTATTTTTATGTTTGTGTGAATGGTGAATGTTTTGTGTGTTTGTTGGTTGGTTGGGTAGACTTCCTAGGAATGGTGTAGGAGAAGGCTATGGGGAATCTATGTGGGGGGGCATAAGGGAATGCCAGTGGCATCATAATTCTTGTGGAGGGAGTTTTGGATTGGGATCCACCATGGAAAAGAAATAGCTTGCATTTCTTACTTTGTGGGGGCATAAGGAAATTTGTGGGGGCATAAGGATATGTGTGATGATTTATATTGGTGGTTTGTTACAGGTGGATACCCAATTCCCATTGGGAGGCATAAGCAACTTCCCCCATAGTTCTTGCTCCTTTGGCTTGCATGATGAAGCCTGAGTTCTGTCTTAATGTTTCAATGCAGTTGTAAACTGTTGTTTTGTTTGGACTATGTTTTTAATTTGAAATGTGCATGTTGAAAGATTGCTTTGTGATGTGGAAGCTCTGTTGTTGCCATGAGTTGAAATACATTTCTTATTGCATTGTGGTTGGGGCTCGGGGCCAATGAAGAATGATGGCTTCTCCTCTTCATTAGATGTCTTGGTTGGGTGGAGAGCGTTGCCTTTCCCCTACTCCTGTTGTGATCAAATTGGATGAATGAGAATAATGTATGTTGCTGTTCTAGAGTAGAGGAGAAAGATAACTTGACAAAGTACCTTGTGAAATAAAATCCCATTGTAACCTTTCCCACTTTGAAGTGGATGTAATGTAAATGTTTTGAAATGGAAAGAGGATGTATGGATTATGAAATTTGTAAAGTGAAATGAAAAAGAGATAGACTCTGTTTTTTCTTTGAAAGAATGTGAAGGAAATGTAATTTGTATGATGAATTTTGGGAAGGAATAAAAAAAGAAGTTGAAATTTGAAATGTAAAAGAGTTGTGCTCTGTATTCAGTTCTGTTATTAGAAAAGAAAGACATGTATTATGTATGTTGTATTTTGAAAATATATATGAAAAGAATTGTAAAAGATTCATTGAACTTATGGAAGTTGTCTTACCTTGTTCAGAATGGCATTGTTATATTTAAAATTCTGTATTTGAAATCCCTGGTTGGAAAACTGGAAGAAGGAAGTATGTATGAAGAAAATGCATTGTCTGTCTTGTTGAAATGCATGATTGGAAAAGAATAGAATCTACATTTTTGTTTCTACATTTTGATTGAAGGAAATATAACTACTTTAAACGAGCATGGAATGAATTCAATGTTGTTATAGTATAGAAAAAGGCATAGACTAATCCTTGTTTTGAATTGTATAAACTCCATCTTTTATTCCACTGTATACTTGTAAATTTTTTATCAAATATTAATCAGAACAACCCTGCAAGCTATAAAAGACAAATGAAATATTAAATTGATCTTAAGGTGATCAAAATGATTCCAAGTAGACTAAAACACTTAAGGAAATATTTTAAAACATTGCAAAATCGGGCCCAAACCTTTTCACAGTCTTTTAGCTGTCAGAAGTTGTAAAAATTCAAATTTGAAATCAATCAAGCAAAATTACCTTCCAATGCATCCTAAATCCTTCTTAGAATAATCCTTCATGTCTGTTTGACATGTTGAGTGAAGGAGAAGATCAAATTTGAACAAAATTTTATAAGTTAAAATTTACCAGTTTACTTTTAAAAATCTTGCAGAACGTTTTCATGAAATTGACCCCTTAAAATTTATCAAAATCTAAAATTAATGACTCTTGTGCAAAGAGGGCATCGAGAGCTTTCCAGAAAGTCCTCGTTTGCCCAAAACTGAGCTCTCTATCAAAAGTTATGGCCTTCTGAAGTTTTCTTCACTTGGCATTAAAATTTTGGGAAAAATTTCCTTGGCGGGCCCGTGGCCCGAATTTTTCCCTTGGGACTTAGGAAAATTTTTGGGAAAATTTTCAAAATTTTCTCCACCCCCTAGACCAATTAGAAGCTACCACGTGCCTCACGAGGCAACGGTGGAGGCGCAACACTATTTTCTTCCTTGGCACTTTTTAAAAATTTTTGAAATTTTTCTTAGTTTCCTCCGCTGGCCCGCAATCCGCAGCCAATGAATGCTTGACACGTGGCATGGGAGGGGCGGAACCCTTGAAACTTTATCTTTTTTGAGAAATTTTTTTGGAATTTTTTTGTAATTATCTCCGCGGCCCCGCACTCCCGCCCTTGCCTTGGAAAAATCATTTCCATGGACGCGCGGGCCCACACGTGCAACTTACCCCTTTTTACCCCCTTGGCAAATTCTCCCAAACATCTCCACCACCTCACCTTCCCTCGTTTTCCCTCGCTTTGGCTTGAGGGCACCACATGTCTCTGGCGGACCCATGGGGGCACGAGCGCAAAATCAGTTTTTTTGCCTCGTGCGGAAAAATTCAAAAAATCTCCCTATGCCCGCCAACCCACCATTTGGGCAAATTTTTCCCCCTGGGCCCACAGGCTTGCTCTTGGGGGAAAATTTTCACCCCAAGGCCCGTCGCCCATAACTTGAGTTTTATGCGGAGTTAAGAGGACTTCTTTATATCAATGAAAAGGTGAGGAAATTACCTATCCAATTGGAATGATTTAAGAAAAATTTGAATGCGTTAAGTGTAAGAAAAATCAATTTGAATCTTTAATCTGTTAGAGAGTGGGTATGGTGAGGAATTACCCTCTGAACCTAGTTGGACCTTCTAACCCCAAATTTTGGACCTTGTGACTCTAATAATTGTTAATAAAGAAAAATATGTTCTAGTGGTTTAGAATTGTTTTGGAACTTGTTAGTGACAACTATTGCCTTGTAACCTAGTAGTAGACTCTTTTAAACAAAAAAATTATTCCATAATTTTCCTAACTAATCCTAGGTTGTTTCTTGGGTCTCAAGTGGGTTGTTTTAATGGGTGTTACATTTGGTATCAGAGTAGTGTTTTAAAAGCTTGGACCTTTGGGCACACTAGAAAACTTGAGACATGAACTATAAACCTAGCACACTTTTGAATCTAAGAAAACAAACTTGTTTGAAAATTGAAAAAGAAATAAGTATGAAGAAATATTACATTACTTTGTTCATTTGAACTGCCAAAATTAAAATCATAATAAAATAACAAGTTGTTTGAGTTTTTGTGCTTGCCTAGTGGCATTTTGTCTAAACCCAGGTAACTAAGAATGTCAAATTAAATTGATTTTTGTGAACTTCTAGTGTAGTGGAAACTTGGTTCCCCTTTGAAAATGTGTTGTTTTACAAGTCCTAAAACTTGATTTAATTATATGATGCATTAAGCCCTTTTAAGACCCTTCCTTATTAGAGTGGTTAGGATGATAAATTATATGGTGTGATTCTTGTGGTTGGACAATAGTGGTTGTGTTCTAGGTCGGGAAGAGTTAATTAGATTTGTTTAGAGCTTCCTTCCTTCAGTGGTTAGGAATGATGGTCTGGTTGTCAGTTTTTCCATTGTGTTACCCATATGGGAGAGTGAACATTAAGTTTGAGTGTCATTTTGGACCCAATCTTGCCTATGTGTCCTTGGAACTGAACTTAAGGTAGAGTACCCCTATTGGTGGCCATGAAGGGCTGCGAAGTGAATGTGGTGTTAACTTTTATGTTTTACATTCGTAATCTTGTGTTATTTTATCAAGGACCAACATCTTATTTTATGATTGGATTGAGAAGCTCTGAGGCTCTTTTAGTTATTTATATTTTTGCGAGAATTTTTCAGAATTTGTAATGCGGCTACTTAGCCACTTTTCTTGATTGTAGACATTTCTTGGATTTTATTTTGATTGGTGACTCAGAGCTCATTATGTTGTTGGCTATTTAGCTAAATGTTACGTGGTTCCTTCTTGCATGATGATGAGCTGGTTCTATGCTTCTTGTATTGTGACATTTCATTGTATGGGGGTACACCCTTGGTGTCTTGAATGTATTCTTAGGTTCTTAAAGTTATGCCTTGGTTTTGAATACACGAAACCTTGAGGGTGTCTAGGATCTTAGAGTGACTTTTTCATTGCTCGACTATGTTGGGAAAGAGATTTCGTTATGTTGTGCGCTCTAATTAGTTGTTAGCGGTGGTGGCGACTCTCTTACAATCCAGTAAGAGCTTGAACCTTGTCGAGTAGAGGTGTGTAATTGTGGGATGATGAATTATGTTAGGATCGGATTGCTTTTGGCTGGCTGTGGATGTTAGTGGAAAAGTGTGTGTCTAGTAGTGGCTTCTTTTCGATGGCATGCTAAGTTTTATCAGGATTTTCTTATTTCATTATATAAAGTAGTGACTTGAGGGTTGTATGCATCTTGGTAATTATGGTTAGAATTAATCCCATTCGAGTATTGTGTGTGTAAATTAAGTGTGTTTGTTTTCCCTCTTGACCTATAAATAAGTCTACCCTTTCCTTAAATTTTTTTTTAGTTACTATGAATAATACTCTATGACCTATTAATTTTGGATTACGTGGAGACACTTATGGATGCTTTGAGTCTTTTAGACCATGACATTGGTGATGATAGTGTAATTAGACCTTGATAATTTAATCTCGGTGGTATTTTATAATGTGATTCTTCTTGCAAAACTGTAACTCTTGGTCATAAAGCCATGTTGAATAGATAGCTGATTGTCTACTTACATTTGATGCTTTCTAGTGAGTATGTGGTGTTCTTATAGTTAAAATATTTCCTTGTCATTTTGATTGCTTGGTTGATAGTATCTTGTGGTAATATGGGTGTAGATTTGAAAGCTTTCCTTGTCTTATCATGTAAGTAAAGTGTTTTCGCCAAACAACAAACATTGTTAAACCCTACTAGATCAGTAAAAGTAATTATTCTTGCTTAATGGGTCTTCCTCGTATCTTCTTTTGTGAACTTGTAGAAACCCACTAGGAATGTTTTATGATACTTGTAATTAGTGGAAAAATCTTGAAATATTGTTGTGATCAATGTTGGTTGATTGTTTCCTAGTTCTTACCAAATTAATAATGTGTTTTCTATGTTGAATGTCCCTTGTTTTCCTTAGAGATAAAAATATGGTGTGTTGATTTACCTTTCTCTTCCATAAATGTAACAGTGTGATATGTTTACCCTTCATTCTCATTGAAATTTTGTTGACATATTGACTTACCAAAACATCATAAAACTATAATTGAGGAGATTTGGCCTTGAAGCTTAATAAATAAATTGGAACATAGAAAGAGAAAATGGTCCTTGCTTTAACCTTGGTAGATTAATAGAGGAAATAAAAACCATGTAGAAAAACAGAAAGGGAAAAAAATTTGTCCATCTACCTACCCTAGGAGTAAAATAAATATTTTTTCTCTTTTCTACCTTTACAGAATGGCGAGATATCATGCCCCCTTAGTGGTCCTTATAACACAAACTTGTGATGTCATAATAGGAGGAAGTTTAATTAAGAAAACTCGTAAAGGAATGTGCTTAGAAAACGAAACTACAACTTTTGACTTAATTAGTTGAGTTATAAAATAAGTAAGATTTATGTGTATTGAGTGCAATGTATAGTTGAACCTGTAGTTCTATCACCTACCTGAAATTGTGAAACACTCCGGTGGATAGTAATGTGTTCTAGTTGCTTAGTACTTCTTGTTCATAGATGTATGTGCCTTTCTTGTGGGAGTTTTGGGTCATCATACCCTTATTGTCCGTAGCTCGATGAATGTGAGTTGTGGTCCTTTTGGATTGAGACTTATTTATTGTTTGAGAAGCAACCTCCTTGCGTGTTGTCTTGTCCTTGGAGACCTAAGTTATTGTAATTTTAAGGCAACATATGTTAAGGATATAAAATAACTTTGGGAAGTCTTATTTTCTTCATTTTTTCTTAGGTCACCTTGTTGTTGTTGCCCCTTTTCCATTAGGATGGAAAGTGCAAGATGATGTTATTCGATTTGGATACGATGCACCCTTGGAATGTAATTGGACCCCGTGTTACTTGTTCTTCTCCCTAGTGACCTTGAGTGGTCCTTGGTGTTTCTTGTGCTCTCTTTATGGTTATTCCGAGCTTGAGTAGGAGATAAGATAAATAAATCCCATTGTGCTATAATGTATGGTACTTGTATTGATATGTTAGTTGCTAGGGGATATATATATATATATATACTTTTCCTTTTAAATGGTTGAATTCTTTAGATTTGGTTGATATGGTGTGTTCGATTCTTAAAACAAAAGTACAAAATAAATTTAATATAGGAAACAGATTAAGGAAACCTGGTGTAGAAGTGATTTCTGGAATAGTTCGTTGATTTTAAATGCTTTGCTGATTTATGTGTCCTTGTTGTTTCACCTCACCCTGTGTGATCCTCAAATTGTGGAACCTTGAGTAGACTTGTTCCTCGTGCAAATTTGGTCATAATTGATTTTTGCTAGCCTTGTCTAGACAACGAACCTTGAAATCATGGCTTAAATGTGTAGGAACCTTAACTTTTATTAATGTAGTATGTTGTATTCCTTGGGAAACTATGTGGTTGTTCTCAAACTCATGGAATTCTCCTTATTATTCCTCTACTTGGTGGTTACTCTTAAGACTCTTTTGAACTCTTCATGTTATATTGCTATGTGTTGTATCTTGGTTGATAGCGTAAAGTTACTCTCTAGATTTAAATGTTCTTAGGGCTTGCATGCGAAAGTTTAGAAATCATCCCTTATAATCTCCCTTTTTCTTGTTGAATTGCATTGGACCAAACTTGGGTTTTGTGGACCCACACTTGTTTGAAGAAAAACAATTAAATAAAGAGTGTGATCCTTTTTTTGTTGCATTGTTTCCTACCTCTTTCTCTGTGACTTCTGGAGGAAGTTGAGTCTAAGGGGAGGGGGATGTAGTGCCCACTTCCCTTTGACACCTTTTTATACTGATCATGACACTATTGACTATACCACGAACATTGTGTTAGTTTTGATTTAGTATGATAATTAGATGTTAGAGCATGGATTATTGGTGACTCGATTCATATATGATGCATGATGATTGTTAGAGACATTTTGTATGGATCTTGATATACTATTTGACATGGTTATATTATAGATGTTGTTCAAACTTGTGATAATTGGATATTTTGAGTAGACCTAGAAAATGAAAATATAATTTAAAGTTGATGATTATATAGTTGATGAAATTGTAAGTGATATTGTTGATTTCTGGATGTTGTTGTGATTCATATATATATTGATGATTTTGAAATTATATTATATTCATTTGATGTTACGATATGGCCACGAGGTGAAGGGGTATTTGTATTGTGTAGGTTAAACATATCACAACAAACATCGGGGGATTGAAGACCAACCACATTAGAATTCTAGATGAATTCAACAAGGTCACAATGGCAATATGTTTTGTGTGTGTGTGTGTGTGTGTGTGTGTGTGTGTGTTTTTTGTTAGGGATTCCCATGGGGGGATTACCTTTGAATGTGACCAAGGGGTTATGTGTATTTTATTAATGTGGTTCCTTTTTATTATTGTTTGCATGTGTTTATTTTGTGATGCATTTACCCATTTCTTTATTCTTTTAATTATGGAGGATTAATGTGAGTAATCATTTTGTTAAAATAAATAAATAAATCAAATTTGTGATATAAGAAAGTAATTATAGAAGTTGTTGGCTCTTGTATTAAATGTAGTAAGTGATGTGTAAGTATGTGTAAGAGTTGTGTAAGTTAGATTTTGGAGTATGAAACACTCCACCTCCTTGGAAATTTGAATTTGTCCTTGGAGGCTGATTTTGGAGGCTTGTGGGACAAGTAAAACTTGTCTCATACCTCTTAATTTTATTTACCAACCATACCTATGGTTGGAGGGTTGATTTTAGACCTTTTTAATACATTTTTATAAGTCAAGTTGTAAGTTTTAATTGCACCCTTTTTACATTTTATTAAATTCAGTCCTTTAGGGTGTGGGATTTTTGGAGTGTGTAAGTTTATTTGTCATATTATTCAACCCACCTTTTATTATGCTTTGGAGAATGAATTTTACTTTTGTGTAAGAGTTGAGGATGTGTGATGTGACATCCTACATGGATCCACCTCATCCTCTTATCTTCCCTCTTATATAAAATTGAAACTCCTTGCTTTGTTTTGGGTTGTTGAACCTTTGGAATGCTTCCTTGGGGCAAATTTTTTGGGCTGTTTGGAGCTCTTGTTGATTTTGGAGGAGATTGGAGAGAATTTCATACTTGGGCATTGCTGATTTTGGGATTGTATTTTGGCATTGAAAGCTTGTGGTTTTGGAACAAAATCTACCATGGAGAGGTAGGAGCTTAGCTCTTCATATATGCTTTTATTTATTTATATGTTTGTGTGAATGGTGAATGTTTGGTGTGTTTGTTGGCTGGTTGGGTAGAATGCCTAAGAATGGTGTAGGAGAAGGCTATGGGGAATCCATGTGGGGAAATAAGGGAATTTCGGGCATAATTCTTGTGGAGGAGTTTGGGATTGGAATCCACCATGGGAAAGAAATAGCTTGCATTTCTTACTTTGTGGGGCATAAGGAAATTTATGGGGGCATAAGGAGGGATTTTAGGGGCATAAGGATATGCATGATGATTTATATTAGCAATTTGTTAAAGGTGGATACCCAATTCCCATTGGGAGGCATAAGCAGCTTCCCCCATAGTTCTTGCTCCTTTGGCTTACATGATGAAGCCTGAGTTCTATCTTAATGTTTCAATGCAGTTGTAAACTGTTGTTTTGTTTGGAATGTGTTTTTAATTTGAAATGTGCATGTTGAAAGATTGCTTTGTGATGTGAAACTTGTTATTTCCATGAGTTGAAATACATTTCTTATTGCATTGTGGTTGGGGCTCGAGGGCCAATAAAGAAAGATGACTTCTCCTTTTCATTGGATGTCTTGGTTGGGTGGAGAGCGTTGCCTTTCCCCTACTCCTGTTGTGATCAAATTGGATGAATGAGAAGAATGTATGTTGTTGTTCTGTAGTAGAGGAGAAAGACCATTTGATAGTACCTTGTGAAATAAAATCCCATTGTAACCTTTCCCACTTTGAAGTGGATGTATTGTAAATGTTTTGAAATGGAAAGTGGATGTATGGATTATGAAATTTATAAAGTGAAATGAAAAAGAGATAGACTCTGTTTTTATTTGAAAGAATGTGAAGGAAATGTAATTTGTATGATGAATTTTGCGAAGGAATAAAAAAGAAGTTGAAATTTTAAATGTAAAAGAGTTGTTCTCTGTATTCAGTTCTGTTATTAGAAATGAAAGACATGTATTTTGTATGCTGTATTTTGAAAATATATATGAAAATAATTGTAAAAGATTCATTGAACTTATGGAAGTTGTCTTACCTTGTTCAGAATGGCATTGTTATATTTAAAATTCGTATTTGAAATCCTTGGTTGGAAAACTGGAAGAAGGAAGTATGTATGAAGAAAATGCATTGTCCTGTCTTGTTGAAATGCATGATTGGAAAAGAATAGAATCTACATTTTTGTTTCTACATTTTGATTGAAGGAAAGATAAATACTTTAAACGAGCATGGAATGAATTCAATGTTGTTATAGTATAGCAAAAGGCATAGACTAATCCTTGTTTTGAATTGTATAAACTCCATCTTTTATTCCATTGTATACTTGTAATTTTTTATCAAATATTAATCAGAACGACCCTGCAAGCTATAAAAGACAAATGAAATATTAAATTGATCTTAAGGTGATCAAAATGATTCCAAGTAGACTAAAACACTTAAGGAAATATTTTAAAACATTGCAAAATTGGGCCCAAACCTTTTCACAGTATTTTTAACATCGAAGTTGTAAAAATTCAAATTTGAAATCAATCAAGAAAAATTACCTTCCAATGCATCCTAAATCCTTCTTAGAATAATCCTCCATGTTTGTTTGGCATGTTGAGTGAAGGAGAAGATCAAATTTGAACAAAATTTTATAAGTTAAAATTTATCAGTTTACTTTTAAAATCCACATAACATTTTCATAAAATTTACCCCTTAAACTTTATCAAAATCTAAAATGAATGAATCCTTTGCAAAGAGGGTGTCGATAGATTTCCAGAAAGTCCTCGTTTGCCAAAAATGAGCTCTCTATCAAAAGTTATGGCCTTGTGAAGTTTTCTTCACTTGGCATTAAAATTTTGGAAAAATTTCCTTGGCGGGCCCGCGGCCCGAATTTTTCCCTTGGGACTTAGGAAAATTTTTGGGAAAATTTTCAAAATTTTCTCCGCCCTCCCGGCATGCAGCCAATCAGAAGTTGCCACGTGGCTTTATAAGGCAACAACGGAGGCGCGACACTATTTTCTTCCTTGGCACTTATTAAAATTTTTGAAATTTTTGCTTAGTTTCCTCCGCCGGCCCGCAATCCCGCAGCCAATGAATGCCTAACACGTGGCACGACGGAGGGGCGAAACCCTTAAAACTTTATCTTTTTGAGAAAATTTGTTTTTAGAATTTTTTTGTAATTATCTCCGTGGCCTCGCACTCCCGCCCTTGCCTTGGAAAAATCATTTCCATGGATGTGTGGGCCCACATGTGTAACTTACCCCTTTTACCCCCCTTTGGAAAATTCTCCAAAACATCTCTGCCGCCCCGCCTTCCCTTGTTTTTCCCTACTTTGGCTTGGAGGGCGCCACGTGTCCAGCGGACTCATGAGTGGGGGCGCGTGCGCAAATTGATTTTTTTCCTCGCGTGCGAAAAATTTCAAAAAATCTCCCCGCGGCCCGCCAACCCGCCCTTTGGGCAAATTTTCACCCCTAGGCCCGTAGGCCCACTCTTGGGGGAAAATTTTCACCCCAAGGCCCGCTGGCCCATAACTTGAGTTTTATGAGGAGTTAGGAGGACTTCTTTATATCAATGGAAAGGTGAGGAAATTTCCTATCCAATGGGAATGATTTAGGGAAATTTTGAATGCATTAAGTGTGAGAAAAATCAATTTGAATCTTTAATCTGTTAGAGAGTGGATATGGTGAGGAATTACCCTCTGAACCTAGTTGAACCTTCTAACCCAAAATTTTGGACCTTGTGACTCTAATAATTGTTAATAAAAGAAAAGTATGTTATAGTGGTTTATAATTGTTCTGGAACTTTTTAGTGACAATTGTTGCCTTGTAACATGGTAGTAGACTCTTTTAAACAAAAAAATTATTCCATAATTTTCCTAACTAATTGTAGGTTGTTTCTTGGGTCTCAAGTGGGTTGTTTTAACGGGCGTTACAGTAATGCCTTCTTGCTTGCATGCTTTACGGATTCTGCTTGCTTGGATCAACTACGCATGTGCTTAAGTTTAAAATAAAAAATAAAAAAATGTTTATTCGGGTATTCCTCATTTTTTTTCCTATTCTCTCCTTTTTGCATCTTTCTCCCTCTTTTGTTTGTTTTCTCTCATCAAATTTCACATTTCGTTTTGGGTATAAAAAGAAAATATTCATGTTTACTTGCTCATATAGTCAAAGTAGGAGGTAATTCTTTGCATTCACTCCTTCCACACACATCCAAACTCACAAATAAATTTACACACATGAATATATTCTACCAGGTGGAATTATTGAAATTTCATCACCTAATCAAGAAGCCACCATAGTGTTTTAGCCACGTTACTATTTTTGACTATTAGTATATTGGCTAAGCATCGACACCCTTATTCTTTGTGGTGTGTGAAGTACGGGGTAGCCCCTATATCAAGTCACCTACTAGTAGTAATCACATACTTGTGCTTCACGTACCTTTGAGTATATCAAGGATGCCATCCTAAACATCCTAAAACCATCCTTAGATTGGCCATTTCTTAGGTTCCCTGTGAGCCTTTATTTTTCTTCTTCACGATTTTCTAAATAAACATGATAATTAACACTTTCTTTGTGTGATTTTATTGTCATAATAATAATCAAAATAAGTTCTTGTTACTTGTTTCATGCCCATTCTTACTCTATCTCAAATAAGAAAAATGGAACACGCAACCTCATCAAACCCATCTCCAACAATCTATCCTAAAAACATATGCTCTTGCCATCGTTTCCTCCACTCCTTTGATCACTTCCTCTTCGGTTCCCAACTTATTATTTCTACGATCCCTTCTAGTGATCTCTCTATGGTCCAAACCCTTCCCAATGTTGAAACTAAGACTTTCATCTACCATCATTCTATCCCCTCTAAACCGACTACATCCCCATCTGTAGCTTCCTTATAGACCTTTGGGCCTCCCACTATCCCTCGCGGATGTTTGGAGTTTCAAGAACTCCTTGATGCTAATACCATTGATCTTCATGACTACCTTATTTGTAAATCCACCAATCTTCCCATTGATGGAACTCCCCTTCAATAACTCTATGCATATCACTCTCAACCCGAATCCACCCAAGTCCTCACTTCCTACTTGCTATTTTCTTCCTTAGAGCCATGAGTGAGCTTTCCATAACACAAAATGAACATGATTCCCATCAATTTTCTACCATGATTCCTCATACTCATTAATCCAATTAGTTGGTGGTTCCCATTCCACCAAATATACCCCGAAATAACACCATCCCTACATTTTCTCTCCCCATCTTATCTTCATCTCTTTTGTTGTTATCAACGCCCTATCCAAAATCCTCAAGAATACAACTTACTCCACCACTCAAGTAAATCATTCAAATATCGGTGCCCATCCTTACATACCAATTCCACGTCAATGTCATTACTTTGCAGCCCCACCCTTGAGTCAAAAATACCAACCAACCCCCACTTGAAGCACCTTCTAACACATGTTTTCCAATCACCTTGTCCAACCATCTCAACCAACTCATCCAACACATCCCCAATCTAATCCCCCTATCATCCAATAATAGCCTACTCAATCTCACCCAATAATTTACATCCCTTCCCAACATCGTATCTCACAACCCATCCAATCACAACCCTTCGGTAATCTTTTTCCTTATCAACCACCCCCGTAGACTCCTACATATCCTCAACACCATAAATCCTATTCACAATCCAACCCACCTACTTCTTATAATCCACAAACCCATCGATCACCTTATCATCCCCATACCTCAAACGATCCCATGAAAACTTTTATAAGTAGGTTGGAGAACTTGAAAGCCACTACTTTGGGTCCCAAGATCTCATTCACTTACAAATTTTTTTGTAATGAACCCATCAATCCATCCATCCCTATGAAACCATATCCTCCCCTTGGGAACTCCCTAATTTTTTTAAATTCAATAGTAATAAGACCCCTCAACAACATGTTTGTGCCTTTAGACACACATGCTATCTCATTGTCCACGACTAAGATCTAATACTTCACACTTTCCCTATGTTGTTGGTTGGGCCCACTTTGGACTGATATAATGACATCCCTCAACATTCTCTCTTCTCATTCACCTAGCTTGCGTAGATCTTTTTTAGAACACTTCTCCATTAATATCACCTGAAAGATAACCATTTCCAACCTCTATACCATTAAATAGTTTGAAAATGAATCAATCACAAATTTCATTACTAGGTGACATGCAATCATCAATAAATTGTCCTTTTCTCTTCCCCAAACTGAACTCATCTAACTTTTATCTTGATCATATGCTAAACACATCTCATCCACCCTTCAAATCTAATATTTGTAGAGCTTTAAGGAAGCCTTCACCATGACTCAAAAACTAGAATTACATGCCCTTGAGCAAGGCCATGTCAAACTCCTCTCTTACAAGCCCAAAACCGAGTGCACCAAGTCACCATTCTCTCATAATGATAAATACAAAAATGTGGCAAGTTCTATGGTTGTCAAATATTATTCCCATCCACATCCCATGACGAGCCTTTACAAAGGGATCCTAGACCAACTCCTAACTACACCCCTATGGGGGATCCTATAGTTCCGATAAACTCATGGCTTCCAACCTTATCCAACTTCCTCATATCTGCCCCATTGATGAATCATGTCCCCACATGGTATCATGGTGACCATTATTGTAAGGATCATCGAGTCTATGGTCATGGTATTGAAACATTTCATACCTTTAAGGAACTTGTACATCGGCTTATCGATTGAGGGGACCTTCAAGTAAACAATCCTAATACCCCTACTAACCAACCTCGGACATCTTCAAGTAGCCATTCCCTAATCAAGCTACTCTTACATCCAAAGTGCCTAACACCCATATAATCAATACCTTGATTTAAGATTCTACATCACCATCCACATCCATTACGCCCCATCTACTATTTCCACACCTAATAATCCCACACCCACTACCTCGACATCAGTCACTTCCATTATATCTGCATATACTTCATCATTATCTACTACATTCACATCTACTACATCTACATCCACCCTACCCACATTTATCGTATATACGCCTTTCTCAAAAACTCCATCCGTATCCATACCTATACTTATATCTACATCTGAATCCACAACATCTCTCATCTCTACCAAACGGGAACCTCTTATCAAATATATCATAAGTGGTGCCCATATCTCATCCTCATCTTCTACAAGTTCCACCAATTCTATACCAACACCTCCTACTATCAAACCATCTAGAACACCTTCTCATCCTATCAATTACACTATCCAAAACCATCCTCATCCTAAACCCTTACATCTATAACACCATCCACATCCAAAAAATCTAAATCTACCTCTAAGGATGAATCTACCATTGAAATCATCATCATCCATGTCAAGGGTAAGACATTGTAACAAAAACCGAAGAAACTTGCGCCCCTATCCAAAAATATCTCACTCATCCACATAAGAAATTGGAGCTTCCTCCTTCAAATTCCCATCGATCCAAGCCATATAACATCCAAAAATCTATCTTGGGGCCTCCACCTTCTATTCTAGGATCATTCCCTTTATCCAAAGCACCCATCACCAATAAGACTCGATCCAAATAATCTACCCCTTCTTCTAAATCTACATCCAAATCATCTATTCCTTCTTCTAAGTTTGAATCAAAAGCATCAAAAAAAAATCTGAATCCAAGGCCCCTAAAAATCCTCACAAGAGTAAAACACATCTCTTACCTTCATCATCATCACCCAAACCAAATCAACCCAAAGTTTATAAGGCTTCACCTTCACAAACCCCCATCAGATCTTATACTAAAATCCTTAAGTATCTCATCCAATCATCCATGATCACCCTTCCACCCATCAAGCCCTTTGACACATGTGGGATGAAGCTCACGTGGTTTGATCCCAACATCATATGTGCCTTCCATATTATCCTTGGACATGACACAAAGCATTGTAGGGCCCTCCGAACCCTCATTAGAAATATTAAATAATAATATGACCTTTTCATAAAAGAAGACCACCCTCTTCCATCCGATATCCCATCCACATCAAAGTATAATTCTCCAGTAAAATATATAATTTATAAAACCTCTAAATCTACTTCCTCATCCATGTATTTTGTCACCATCCCACCTCTAAATCCTACATCTTCTAAGGACGACCCCCTCTCTATTAGACATTGTTCATATTTCCACTCACTTTCGCCCTCAAGAGTCCCAACCATCTACCCATTCCAAACCAAAATTCATCATCGATAATCCTCCAAATGAGCCCACTCCATCCCCTTACTCATCCAAGGTGAAGGTATCCATCCTAGCCACCCCAAAACTCAAAACCCCACCAACATTAAACCAAGCATTGTAAAACAACTACATCGAGGATCCTGCCAAGATGTCCCTCTATGAGATCATCCAAATATCTCCCAATCATCAAAGCCTTATAACGTATCCCAGTCTCATATGATGAGTCCCAACCTTTTATAGCCCTTGTTGAAGCTCTCACGGCTTCCATCCATCGCCATCTCCTTCAAGGTTTGAGAGATCTTTGACATGCTTACCGAAGAGCATAATCTTCCCCTCTTCATCATAATCCGTACCAATGACACCTTCATCTTCTGATTGATGATTGACAATGGTGCTAGTATCAATATCATCTCATCCCATAATTTTAACTAAATTAAGATTCCTAACACCATTTTCACCCAATCACCCTTGGTAATCTAATCCTTTAATGCCCATTATTGCCCCTGCCTTGGGAACAATTATCCTTCTTATTCACATCGATGAAAAGATCCTCCATGAAATATTCTATATTGTTGAGGGGGGATTCAATATAATGTGTTTCTTGGACACCCATGGATTTTTGCTGTGAGTTCCATCTCATGTACTCTTCATCACTTTGCATTAAGTATGAACATGAGGGGAGAATCCATACACTCCCCTCTGACATTCCTGTATTAAAAGCATGCCACATGACCTACTAGACAAATGACATTCTCATCCGTAAGCAAGATCCATCCTCTGCGCAACATCTACTAGTTCTTTTGTACCTGCATCAAAGTTACCTCATGATGAATCTCTCGATAATGTGATGTAACATATATCACTAGGGGAGTATCAACTCCTCGCTCTCAATTCTCTTCCCACACCCAATCGAATTGGTAGACCCAATAAATCTCCTATGTATCAATATAATGTACAAATATAATTTCCTTCGGTCCACCTCATCTAAAAACCAATATTATCTATGGTGGCATCGATTTAAATTCTTCACATTGATGATCAACATCATACCAAGTCATACACCAATGAATTTGAATTCCTCTACAATAAATCCTTTGATTGCACCTACCTCCACTATTGTGCATGGAAGGGATTTGGGTTTGGGAGTTATGAGAAAGGCATTCGTGATTTTGTCTTTGACCAATCCTGCAAACCCACGATAAGTTTGGATTCAGATTTAAAGAACATCCCACCAAATCTACCACACACGCTTCTTCCACATTCCCCATCAAAATCGAGCCCTTATCCCCTTCTACCTCCAAACACCCCATGGACACGGATGAAACCATGTCTCTCCCCTATTTTTTTAATCTCCATCATTTCGCTCATATTGTTCACCTATTAGTTTGAAGGTGAAACTCGGTCCTTTCCTCTTAAATACCCTGAGATGATAGAGGAGGATTCCCCTACCATCAACATCCTTCAATATAGTGATGATGAATCCATTATTTCCTACATGGGGGTAAAAGATTCTCATCTTCGTAAGTCCTTGCCTCTGGGAACATCCAATATTCTCAACAAATCCACCACCCACATCAACATAGGGAATCCAAAAGAACCCCACATCCTTAAATTTTGGCAATCTCTTGATCCACAAGAGCTAAAATCTTTCACCTCTCTCCTATCCAAGCATATCCAGGCCTTCACATGGTCATACGTTGACATGTCAGGCCTTGATCTAAGCATCGTCATCCATAACATTGTCACCATTCACGATGCCGGACCAATTAAGAAAAATATGAATCACATGCATCCCTATATTCACCTTCTTATTAAAGAAGAGTTGCGATGTATGATTTTTCCAACTTCATCCACCTATCGACTATCCACAATGCGTTTCCAACATCATACCCATTACGAAAGCCTATAAAAATATCGTATCTATGAAGAATTTTGAGATTTAAATCTTGCTTGCCCAAAGGATGACTTTCCCTCCTTAACATTGATCATCTAGTTGACTTAACAACTGGCCATGAAATGCTTTATCTTATGGATGGTTTCTCTGGTTACGATCGATTCTCATCGCGGAAGAACAACATAATACATCCTTCATCACTCCTTGGGGAACCTTCTGCTACCACATCATGTCCTTTGGTTTGAAAAATGTAGGGGCCACCTATCAACATGCTATGACCTACATATTCCATGATCTTATCCACAAAATAGTAGAGGATTATGTCAATGACCTCTTGGGTAAATCCAAACATTGATATGACCAATTTTACATCCTTAAAACCATTTTCACATGTCTCATACATTTCTTCCTTTGTCTTAATCTGCCAAGTGTGTGTTTTGAGTACTCACTTTGAAAAACTCCTTGGATTTATTTAATTAACTCTTCTATCCAACAACGATGCCAATTAACAACCTTCCATTAATCATCTCCCCTTTCTATCTAAATTAATTAATTATTTCTAATTAATTAAGCTCCCTTTTCTATCTACATTAATTAATTATTTCTAATTAATTAATACCCCTTTCTATTGAGAATAATTAATTATTCTTACTTAATTAATTCTCTCTTCTATTTAATCAATAAATCATCATTTATTTGATTAAAATAATCTCATAACATAAATCATACTAACTATTCCTCTAAAAATCTTCTATAAGCTTGCATAACTATTAATTAATCACTTTGGTTAATTAATAAATCCCCTCTAACCCCATGAGTCACTAAAGGAAAAAATAAACTCTCCTAAGGTTGACTCAACCCTTTTTAAACCTCCCTTATCCACAACTAACCCAACCTCCCTATTATCCCACATGTAAAGGGATGTAGAGATTATTTTATCCATTGAACTATATAAGGAACCGTCCTCCTACCTTTCTTCTTACACCTAAATGAGCATAGAGCCTAAGCTATAGCCATTTTATCATCTTAGAGCATTCTTCATTGGAGGAGTTAGCTATTTTCATTTCTTACATTCATTCTTCCAAGTTTGAAGTCATATGGAGATATGTCAAATGGTTTTGTAGCCATGGATTGACAAGACTCCATTCTTGAAACCTTGGGATTCAAGCATACAATCAAACCATTTGATTTCTAAGGATCTAAATAGGTTCATTTCATTAGCATTCAATTAGAGATATAGGTTAATTTTTTTATCATGTTAGTTTGAATCTTCATTTATATTCTAATGCAAATATGTTAATAGATTAGCTTTGCTTAAGCTCTAAGCATGATGGTATATTGATTTAGTTAGCATTTTATTGAAGATATTAGGTGTTAGCTTTGATTTTATTTGATTTGTTAACTAATTCATGTACACATTTGACACGCATGGTGGGACTTACTCCATTATTCTTTGCACTTAATTTCAAGTTTTTGTAGTTAAGTTTCAATTTTGGTTACTAATCCTCTTTTTGCATATATTTACATAACTTGTTTTTCTTAACTTATTTTGTTGAGTTTGCATTGAGTCTTCCTTATAGGTATAAAGGATGTGAAGTGCTGTCAAAATTGGAATTGATGGAAAAATTTCAATATTTCTCAAAGTTTTCATTTTTAGAGCTTACTTTTTCAACATTCTACATGCTAGTTTTGTCAATTTCTTAAAAATCTTAAATTCTTGAGCATGTAGGTTAGTGTTTGATAGTGCTTGAGTCTTATATTTACATATTAATATGGTGGGTTGCTTTCAAAATTGAATCTTGGTGAGAAAATTTCAAGATTTCATCATGTTTTCATTTTTAGAGCTTACTTTTTCAACATTCTACATGTTAGTTTTGTCAATTTCTTGAAAATGTTAAGTTTTTGGTCATGAATGTTAATTTTTGATAGCGTTGAGTCTTCTATTCATATATTAATGTGATGGGTTGTTTTCAAAATTGAATCTTGGTTGGAAAAATTTGACCATTTTGTAGATTAAGGGACTTTTTTTTGACATTTTTGAGTGCATGTCAAGTGTATACCCATGAGCATAAAAGCATATGCATAACCCATTTTTCGAAGACCATAACTTTTTCTCCCGAACTTGAAATGACTCCATTTTTTTGTGTTAGAAAGGTATTGAAGTTAAATACGCAATGAAAATATAAATTTGGGATTTATACTTACATAATTTACTGAGGTTTTACTTTTATTTTAAAACTGATCATTTTCTAACATGTCTAATGTTTTGATGAATATTGTATTTCCATGCTTTACTTGATTTAGATGAAAGAGTGTGTATGCTATTCTCTTACACCTTTGGTGATATTGAGAATCTAAAACAACTTTGATCTCTATTTTTAACATTTAGATTAACTTGGAAATTTGATTATTCATTTTTCTTAAGGGAATGAACACATTACTAAAACATTTTTCAATGGTCCTTTGATTCAAAGTTTTCCATTTCTATATAGTTGGTCTAAATTTTGTGTATGCTCTTCTCTTACACCTAAGGGTGATGTTATCTAATTTCCTCCACCACCCACTAAAATTAGATAACAAGTAGATTCCTACTAAAATCGACTAAGAAGTCATAAGATTCTTGCAGATTCAAGTCACTCAGCTCAAATGGTCGGGCCTTTGGCGATATGGGAGAAAGAATTAGCCGAATCAAAGATGAGAAACTAAGTGGGACAGAAAAATCAAGAGAGTAGCTCTCGTGGAAGATGCCAAGTGTTAGCGTAGTGCAAGTTTAGAAATCAAAGAGGAGAATGAAGCCCCAAAATATTATCGGGCTTACATGTGGAGTCAACTGTAAGGGTTTCGCCCAAGAAAAAGTCTCCACATTAATATGTGGAAGATCCATTAATTTCTCAAGCTCTCACGGATGGTGCCATGTGTCATCCCAACGCACTTCCAAAACTGACAAAGAAAAGTAGAGACCCTGGAGATGTGCTTGGCCTTCACGTGGATCTCACAAAAATGGGATCCAAGTTCAAGCAGGTTGCGAAAGATTGGTGATGGGACAAATACCACGTATGGGAAATTATGAAACCTACCTAAAAGTTTTAAAAGCTCAAATATTTTCAAAAGGTAAGAGGCAAAGGGTCATTCGACTCGTCTTTTCAGCAAAAAAATTAATGCACAGTTCCGTGTAAAGAGTGTGAACTTGTGAATACTTAATTTGTTCACCTGCACTCAAAGGGTCATTTTAATAGAACAACATAAAAATAGGTGCCACTAGAAATCATGAGCCCAGAACCCGATGCATAAAGTTTAGATATGTAATAAATATTTGAAAGGTGAGTCTACTTCAAGGGATTCGGTTGCAAAATAGTTAAGAGATGTATTAAATGAGTATGGATCTCACTCCTTGAAAATAAATCATGGGGAAGTGTGAGACAGATCTCACAATCTACTTTTGTCACTTCACACCATTTACCATAATTAACAAGCAATTGGAAAATAGTTTGGGAATGATCTTCTTATCTTCTTCCCATCCTATATATTGTAATGGAAGGTTGTATAACAAATATATTTCATATCAAGAGTTAGTTAATTTTTTTCTGTCTCAGTTCCTCTTCAGTAAAAGGAAGAGGCTTGGAACTCTGGCCTTCTCTCCGAGCTTTTACAATAGCACTCTTTTTACCTCTTATCTGTTATAATATTGTGCATACTTCTTGGAGTAATATAATATGCCCTGTGATGCATTTTTTCCATCCTTTGTATATATGTATTGTCTCTGATAGCCTTTATTTCGATGTTGGTATATTGTGCATGTTTTAATGTTATTACTATTCTTGAAGTTGTGCTTGAGTAGTTGAAGCAGGGATCTGTGTGAATCATCTATGGCATGTGGTACATTTCATCCACCCTTTTCATTTCTCACCTCTTCCCAATTTAGGCATTTGTATTTGTGACTAACTTCTTCCCTTTTGGTGCATCACCTTAGTTTTACGTTTCTTTTAAGTTTTCTCCTAACCCTATCTCACACCATAGAGAAGAGCCAACTTCTTTAAAATATGGAGGTTACCTTAGGGTGCACATACCACTAACCTAAGGCATCGACGGCTCGACGGTTCATTTGCAAAGATAACCATCAACAAGTGATCTTGAGAATCAAAAGCAACTTTAGTCTTCATTTTATAACATTCGGTAAATTGGAAACTTCATCTTTAATTTTTGGTTTAAGGGAATGAACATTTATCAAGCTTTTTGTATGGTTCATTGATTGCAAAACTTTCCTTTACTTTTTAGTTGGATTATTTGTTGTGTATGATCTTCTCTTGCATCTTTGGATGATCTTGAGAATCAAAAGTAAATCTTAATCCTCTTTTAAATAATGTGATTTTCTTGGAGAACTACTAACACTTGAGTGCAGGACCTAAAAACACTTGTCAAAGAAAGGAGTTCAAATAAAAATTTCCTAACTAAACGTGTGTTGTAGGCCAAAAATGACAAACGACTAAACTAAATTAAGTGTAAAATATTAAAAAACACACCACATTCAAAACACTTGATTTTGAGGTTTAGATAAGGGTACACCCTATCTGATTAAAACTAGGACATAATCCCTTTGGCATAATTGTTAAGCGGCAACAATGGGGGTGGTCCTAGGAACCCCAAAGTAGTCTGCAAGAGAGGAAGCTTGTGGACAAAGCGGGAAGTGATCCGCACAACCTACTTGACTAGTTTTTTTACCATTTGTGAGATTTAGGATCAAAGTTATCCGTATCGAGACCCCAATAAGAGTACACGATGGACGTATTTATTGCCCACTATGCTTGAAGGGGGTAATGTAAAGCTAAGATACTCTAAGAATTAGTCAGTGTGACTTTTCTTGGAAAATCGAGCTCGCTCTTAGATAACTTGTGACACCTAGTTGAGTGAACCACCTAGGAAACTATCTTTGACTAGGAGCCAACTTGGACCATATCAAAACCAATTTGAGTTGAGAGACATTATTCATCACGAGACATGTGAAGCATTAATTTTGCTTAGTTTTTCACTTGCCCTAAGGAAAGGTGAAACTTTTCCAAAGTGAGGTCAACATTTTTCAACACAAATTGATCTACTTCCTTCACTTTATTTTGACACTTTATTTCAATTAGAAGAAGAGTGACTACCCTTGTGTTGCTAATTGATTATATTCACCACTTTTTTGTCTATTTTACGCTCATCCATGTTTTTGGATGAGTTGTTAAACATCTAAAGTGTGTGGAGACGTTTTGATATCATTACTAGCATTTTTGATCTTGATACCCAAGTCAAGATCGTCATCGTAGTTAGGCTTGGTTCATCACTTTGATTCTCCTTTGAACGGTTATCTTGTTTATATCGTGTCACTATAATTTTGGTATTTACGTCTTGTTTCTTGTAAACTTGACCTAAATATATATATTGTGATGTTACACTATATACACTTTAACAATTTCTAAGTATACTCTAGCTTTTGTTTGATTCTAATTATTAACTCGATTTCGAAAAGTGTTAGTGTTACCACTTGTGCGTGTTATATCAATATCATCTTGATATCAATATCTTAATTTTACGGCAAAGTTTGGTTAACATATCTTGGTGACATTGTTGTGTCACTCATAATTGTAACTGACTCTTTTTGGAATATAGGTCTTGATTGGATTTGGGCATACTTTTAGTATACTTTGTTTGGAGATCATGTTAACTCCTTATTATTACTTAAGCCTTGTTCATTTATTTGAACTCAACATAAGTAGTGACATTTTGTTAATCATCTTAAAACATCAACTACCTTTTCGGAAATAGACTTAGGAAGTATATCATTTGATTGATTGGTTTGGAACTAAAAATTATGTGATTGTATCTTGTTTCTCACTATTGACTTATTCATTTAGAGAAATCACTTTGTCACATTGATACTTTGACATTCATTATAATTCTTGACATTATTTTGTGTTTCACTTAGGCTTGATCAATATATTTTGAGCACATTCAAAACACCTTAGTGAAACTCTCATACATCATGGCCCCTAAAACAAGATTAGGAGCCAAAAAGTAGGCATTGGAAATAAGACAAACACAAACTTGGGAAACTTCAAACAAACAAGGGTCAAATCCCTTTATTGGCCATGATCTTGGGCCTTTATTTTCACGTAGAGAAAGAGGTAGAAGAAATGGTAGATCATAGCGGTGATGAGTTAGAGTCACCACACACGGAATTTGACTTTGACCCACCTTGTTAGATGAATTCCTTTATAGAAACAAAGATCAAGTGCTAGCACGAGTGGTGGAATTAGGAACTAGAATTCCTATAGCACAAGAAACAATCCCACCAATAAATGATGCTAATGAAGAGGAACAACCTCTCATTAACATGGAAGATATCCTAACACATGGCCACACTTCTACATCAAATGTAGGAAAAAATAATGTGGTGGGTTACAAAATTCCCTTCATCAAGATACCACATAAAGTTAGAATAGAACATGAGAATGTAGAACAACCTCCATGCCATGAAGAAGAAGAAGAACCTCTTGAAGGAGAAGTCACTATTCAATAGAAAATCCAAAACCTTAGTAGAAAATTAGCGTTGCTCACATCTCATGTACAAAAGGAAATAATTTTTTTGCATAAGACAAAACCTAAGGTCAAAGCTAGTGAACTTCACATGGAAAACCAAGAAGGAGAAAATATGGAATATAGTCACATATATATCCCTGCTTCTCCTACTAAAGAGAAATTACTTGCACAAGAAATGTAGTCCATGAAAGTGATGCTTATAAGCCTTCAAGAAAGTAATGTCGGGAATAACAGAAATACCAATATGAAGAGCTATGTCCCCATCCATTTGATAAACTATGATGCTTCAACCCTTCCCTAAGAAGTTTGACATGCCAAAATTTGACAAATACAGAGGGAAAGGTGATCCATGAGATTATGTGAAATATTTTTACATGGTGTGACAAGAAGTGGCATATAATGACAATTACCTCATTCAAATATATCCTAAGAGTCTAGGGGACAAGACTTAAAATGATTCACTTGCTTACCTTGTGGGTCTATCTTCACATGGCCTGAATTGGCAGAAAGGTTTGTTTGAAATTTCTTGTACAACATAGAAAGTGACATAACCATGGCAAACTTATGTGGTACTAAACAATGCCCCAATGAAACATTCACTAGCTTCTTGCAAAGATGGTGAGGGATAGCCAGGCTTCCCTTGCGCATTTCCTGAGAAACAACTTGTGAGTATATTTGTGCCCAATCTAAACCTAGACATTGCTTTCCATTTATAAATGCATTGTGTTCGTACCTTTGAAGAGGTCATTAAAAAGGGCATATAAATAGAAAAATCCCTCATTGCCAAAGGAACCATCAAATCACATTCTAAAGATAATCAAAATGCCAAACCCATGGAGAAGCTAAAAATCTTTAACAAAAACAAGAATGTGGTGGGAGACGGAATCAAAGATTCCAAACGAGTACAAATGGTTCAAGCTGGTCAACCTTTTAAACTGACCAAAGGACCTATTCAACCACCACCTAAACGTAGAACATTCACTCCTCTCAATGAGCCTTTATCTGCAATATTAAAGAAATTGGATGCAACTCACATGGTGACTTATCCCATGACATAACATTTTGATGACAATGCTCCTAAACCATTATGGTATAAAGAGCATGACTATTGTGATTTGCATCGTGTCAAGGGACACAAGACAGACAAGTGCCTAAGACTGCATCACTACATCCAAGATCTCATTGACAATAGAGTGATAGAAGTTAACACCCCGAAAAAAACACAAACGCTAAACCAAAAGATGGGGATATTCAAAGAACCATTCCCTAAACATGGTAGGTTAGATGAGAAAAGGTTGGATCAAGGAGAGTCATCCAAAATTTACAAGGCTGCAAACTACCTCTATACTAAGAGTGACAATAATCACTATGATTCACTCATTGGATGTATTCACTCTTCTAATGACCATGTGAATACCATTTAGATAAAGGGAAAGGATTACATTGCGGTAACAAGGTGCACCCATCTCACAATCCTAGAACCCTCTCCATCAACCCCACAAGATGGTCAGTACAATCTCTTAGAACAACTTGAGAAGACATCTACCAAGATTTCAATCTTGGATCTTCTTAAAATATCGAACGTACATAAGGACATCTTGTACAAAAATCTCTAGGGTCAGGAGTGCCATTAGAAGTAGACCCTTCACATCTTCAAGCCACGGTGGAAAATATTACACCAATTGAATACATCTCCTTTAATCATAGGGATATCCCTAGTGAGGATCCTATGCATAATCTCCCCCTATATATTGAGGTATTTGTTACCCGTCGGAAGATAAAACGGGTGCTTGTGGACAATGGATCAAGGTTGAATATATGCACTTTGAAACTAATTAAACAACTGGGACATATAGAAGAAGATCTAGAATCCCATATTATTACCATAGGAGCGGCAAGTGGGAATCAGCTAGGACAATCACATTGCCATTGAAGGTAGGACCAACTTATCATCATACAAAGTTTCATGTCTTAGACTTGGAACTTCCATATAATATGCTTCTTGGCCGACCATGGACTCATGCCATACAAGAAATATCGTCAACATTCCATCAGTGCATAAAATTAAAACATGAGGGACACATTGTTACAATACAAAGAGATCTAGAACCCTTTGTTCACTGTAGAGATCTCAAAAGTTTTATGCGTAAGGGTTCCTATACATGTCCCTCTGCTGATATAGTTGTTCCTCTTCAATCAAAAGTTATGGAATCATAGGTAGATTTAGACTCCCTAAGTTCTTGTGCCCATGAAGATTCTACATCAACTTCTCCTTTTGATTCATGGGATATGAAAGTTCTGGAATACGGTTGTGGAGAATATAATGTGCAAAAATATCTCCTAGTTTTAGACCTATCTTTGTCACCTAAAACAAGAGGCGAGACCTAACTATCATTTCAGAGATGACCTCAAGATGAGCAAACTATTGGGAAATTCTTAGTTGGAGGATTACTTTCCAAAGAATTTTTTTGGACCCACCTACGACTTGGGTCCTAGAGGATACTCACCAACTTGTTCTTGAATCCTTGAGTATGAGAAGTCTAGCCGAATGATGTATTCTATGGGCTACATGGGTCTCGGATGTGGAAAGAATGAGCAAGGACCAAAAAAACTAGTTCCTCTCCCACATTTCAAGATAGAAAGGTATGGTATCAACATTCAACCATATGGCTCACATCCCAATGATCAAGGCGTTACATTACGAGTGTGAAAATGACTTTGATTATTTAGACAACGACATAGATTCCCACTGTAGCCAATATGAGGATCTTGCCTCCACGAACTTGTTCATAGATATTGTTGTCCTTACCTTAACCCCCAGTGAACCTAAAATTGACCTTGTCTAGCCTTTCCTTGTCGAATGGGATCAACAATATCACATACCACTTTGGACCTCTTTGAAAATGATGATGCCATTGCATAATTCATGGGTATTTGAGATATAATTACAATTAAAGACCATAAGGAGGGTTTCTATAATGACTTAGAGACACTGTGCGTAATTTGGAGAAGAAGCTAAGCTTCGTGGAGAGAAAAACTTAGGAAAAATTGAGAGCAAAAGTTCAATGAAAAGTCTCAGCAAAAGTAAAAATCCAAGTCACACGGTGAAAACCTCTTTGAGGCACTAGATGAAAAATAGGTGACAAAATCGAAGGACAAGAAAAATGACCACACGAAGGGTGAAAATATTGTAGAGATGCCCTTGGAAGAAGATCTCAACCTTCCTCCCAATCCTATGCATATGGAGGATTTGTAAAAAATTCTTATGGAAGAAACTATCGATGTGAATATTAGAGCAGAAGATGACCCAAAGATAGTTAAATTGGGAGCTTCGCTCTCGGCATGGGAGAAAAAGGCATTCACCATGCTTCGTGGGAATTTGTAGATATATTCACATGGTCATATACGAGATATGTCGGGCTTGGATCCAACTTTGGTAGTGGATAACCTAGTTTTGCACGTGAGCGCCAATCCCATCAAATAGAAACTTATAAAAATACATCGATGAGGGTCGTCAATCCTCACTATTAATAATGTCAATCAAGGTTGGTGTCGATGGATATATGCATTAAGAGAAGAAGATATTGGAAAGCAACTCCTTTAAACACAAACCAAACTTGCATAAAATAAATCACACTTGTAGAAATTGAAAGCCACACTTGCAGAAATAAAGGCACACTTGCAGAAATAAAGTTTGCATAAAATAAATCACACTTGCATGAAGGAAATAAAACTTGCAGGAATTTAAACACACTTGCATAAATTGAAATTGCTTGAATTGGAAATAAACATAATTAAACGAAACACCTATAGGTTCACAACAGACTGAATTTTCACAATACAAAAATAAAAACAATACAAAAAAATGAATTACAGACAAATGAATAAACATAAACATAAATACACAGATCCATCTTCCTTGAAATGAGTGGCCAACTCATTTCTTGGAAGAGGATTTAAATCATACTTTTGATTTTAAAACTACAAAATATTTGAGAGGAAAGAACAAATCTTTATTTCTTGGGAGAAAGAAAAATTACATATCTCAGTGTGGAAGGTTACATTTATAATTAATGCATCCAATGACTCCTTATTTTAGGAAATACAATCGATCTTATTTTTATTCCAATCCTAACTAAGTTCTCCATCTCCACAAAATATGGAGAGAGATATATTGTTGAAGTCAAATCTTATATTGCTTATTTTAGGAAGATTTACTCCCAAATCTTCTCTTTACTTTTTGGTAACAAGAATCATAATGATTTTATTATTTTAGAATGAGGTTTTCCATTTGACTTTCTATTTTTGATTGTGAAACTTTTGACGCTTGTTTGATACACTTTTTCTTGGATTGCGAGTTCACTAAAAGTTAGATTTCTCTTGATTGGTAAAACCTGTAGTCAATATGAATGATGTTTTTGTTAAACACATTTCTATGAACAAAAACCTCTCTCATATTTTCCATTTGAATTTTCATTTCATGTTTATGGAATGTTTAGTGCTCTTCGATACACGTTTCTTGAGAATGCAACTCACTAAAAGTTAGATCTCTCTTCATTAGGACTTGAAAAACTATAAAACTTGTAACAAATATTAATGAGGTTTTTGTTAAAAACATTTTTATGAACAAAAACCTCTCTCATATTTTCCATTTGACTTTTCTGTTTTTGTTTATGGAACTTTTAGTGCTCATCTGATACACTTTTCCTCACTGTAACTCACTAAAAGTTAGATCTCTCTTCATTGGTAAAACCTGTAACAAATATGAATGAGGTTTTTGATAAACACATTTCTATGAAAAAAACCTCTCTCATATTTTCCATTGACTTTTCATTTACAGGTTTATGGAACTTTTAGTGCTGTCGATACACTTTTCCTCGGATCTGCTGACTCACTAAAAGTTAGATCTCTCTTTATTGGTAAAACTTGTAGCAAATATGAATGAATTTTTGTTAAACACATTTCTATGAACAAAAACCTCTATTAGATTTCTGATTAGAATCTATGAGTTTTCACAATCCCTCAAAAATTGTCATTTTGTTGATGCAAGTTCTGGAACTAAAGCTGTCATTCTTTTTATGCAAGTTCCAGAACTAAATCTGCAAGTTCTGGAACTAAATCTAATTTGTCCACAAATTGAAAGTTTGAAACTAACTATCATTCAATTGATACAAGTTCTAGAGTTTGAGAACTAAACCCGCTTGAGTTTCAGAACTAAACCCATGAGTTTGAACTAAACTGCAAGTTAGGAACTAACTCTGCGAGTTTCGCAACTAACTTAAAACAACTATAACTTTTGCATGTGACCTCGGATTGAGATGATTTTGAAATTGTATAATTTTTTGAGAGGAATCTAAATATGAAATCAGATTTGATTTTAAATATATTGTTCATGATCAATTCCATTTTTCCCAATACTAGCATTATCTTTCCTTTATGGCCTACATACACAAGACTTTGCATCTTTTCCCAAATAATCAATAGGATTAGTCAACAAGATAGATAAAAAAATATTTCTAAAGAATGAACAAGATATATATCCTATACTCTATCTTAAGCAAACTATAAGTTCCTAGATTACATTTAAATCCACTTTCAAAGGTAACTTGGAAGGACAAAATAATGGTAATTTATGGCCTCATCAAGCATCCACAGGTAGCTCTGCTTTGGTTAAAGAAGAGCTAAAAATATTGATGGTAGCAGGATTCATTAGACCTATTGACTACTCAGAATGGATATTGAATATAGTCCTGTACAAAATAAACTTATCGGGATCAGAATTTGTATAGATTTTAGAGACATCAATAAGGCGTGTCCAAAAG